>OY987311.1:32921096-33356587 GCA_963920655.1 Geranium rotundifolium | reverse complement strand
TTTGGTTTATTATTGATTTGAACCAAACCAGTCTGAATGGATTTCAAATTAATTTAGGGGTATTTTTGTCTTTTTTGAAAAATATTAGATTTTTCGTCTAAATTTTAACGATGTTAGAACAAAGTGTAAAAAACGCAATTAACTAACCTCAATTTGAACCTTTTAGTATAGCTGTTGAGAAATTGTAAAACGCACCACTGTAGGATGGACAAAGTGTAATTAACCCTAAACCTTAATATAGTAAATGTAAACCCTGATGAGACTAGATTTATTGTGCTTCATAATTTAAAAACCCCTCAAACTCAATAAATTGGAAAATTCAAATAAGTTTGCAGAGTGATAGAAGACAACACTTTGTACGATCTCTATGAGGTAGTATTTTCTATAATGGCTTCAACTTGATGACTTCAGCTCTATAATGCTCTTGTTTGTAGAAATATTACTCTTTTGAATTTGTTAATGAAAGAAAATATAATAATCTTTCCTTGCTCGCTCGTTAGAATCATGTGCTAGCAATTGGAGAATCCGACATTGAGCGAAAGTTTAACGCGGACATCAATTAACCATCTAAGGGCATCTCCAACTCTATCCTCATTACTTATTACTCAATTATTAGCAAAAAGCATGTCTCAATCCCTATCTATTCCCAATTCAGTCTCTAAAAATATTCCTATTTGTCACATCAAATACTAATTTTTATTATTTTAATAATAAAATAATTACATATTTTATTTTATTCAATTTTCATGATTACAATTCTAATAAATTTTTATAAATATTATATATTCACGACATATTCAGATAAATTACTTAATCTACTCAAAATAAATAATATATAACAAAAACAATTTTATTTATTAAAATATTGAAAATAACACATGGAATAAAAACATTAAACGTTATTAATTCTCTGAGTTTAGCATACTCGTTCCACAAATGTTCAATTAATGAATTTCGAAGTTCAATTTGTGCAGTTTTATCCTTAAATAGATCATTTTTAAGGATCTCAAAACCCATCAGATAGTTTTAGTCAATACATCGATCTTTTAAATAGATAATCATGTTCGATTATATATTTTTGTAAATGAAACCGTTGTCTGTTGTCAAGTTATTATATAATTTTTTTATGTTCGACGTAAAATCAAAAATGAAATTATGATGTTAAAATAAACTTTTTTTAATGTTGATTAATGAAATCAAATTAATTTTTTTTAAATTATAATTAATGAATCTTATAAAATAAAATTTTAAAAAGAGTTGACTTGGAAAAAATTTCTGAATATATTTATTTTTGATTATGCATTCATTATCTTTTAATACCTCTTTATTTAAAATATAAATGGTAATAATAAAAAAATATTTTAATAATCTATCATTAATATATACCCTAAATATATCTCATCTCTTTCCTTTTGTTTCTCAAGCCTTTCTTCTTTTTCTCTCATTTGGCCACCACTTCTGTCAGTCCCACAAGCCGGAGGATTCAGATCTGGCCTCCGCATTCCGGCCTTCGCGTTCCGGCCTCAGCGCTTGGCTCCGGCCTCCATGCTCACCTCCGCGCTCTGACCTCCGCGTTCCGGGCACTGCGCTTGGCTCCGGCCTCCGCCCTCGGCTCTGGCCTCTGCGCTCACCTCCGCGTTCCGGCCTCTGCGCTCGGCTCCGGCCTCCGCGCTCCAGCCTCCGTCCACGGCCACGCCTCCGTCTCCAAGGCCATCACCGCCTCCGGCCACGCCTTTGGCCACGCTTCTGTCTCCACGACCAGATCTGGTGCCTCATGTATATTTTTATTTTATTTTCTTTACTTTTTCAAAATGAAAATGAGATATATCTGATGAATAAAATATTGGGTTTATTTTTTGGGGACTGCAACGGTGAGTCCTCAAATTTGAAGACTCACTGTAGCAAGTTGGCAAATTTGGGGATGCAGATGAAAATATGCCTACTGCATTGGGGAAAAAGGTAGGAAAAATTGCAAATATTTGCATATTTTCCTACCCCTTTGGAGATGCTCTAACATTGTCATCTTTGTAGCCAAAATTATTTCCCTACGTATCATCAACATAAGCTTGTTTTCGTAGCACGATGTTAATTGTATATCTAGTTAAAGGACAGAAAGTTTGATATGAGGATGCTAGAGTAAAGGGTGCCTATCTGGCTACAAAACCTAAGGATGTGATCAGAATCAAGTCATGTGACGTGATGACTGTAGGTATACACATTTATTATTCAAACAAGGGGTTTCAAAAGATAATTATTGCATTCACCTTCTCAATTAGCTTTATGTCATGCATAATCACATCCATTTTCTCATAGTCCTCGCACTTACTATTGTTTACATGGAAATGTATATGGACACTACACTTATCGTGAACACTTAAGAATACAATTCTGTTTATGACCGTTGAGGGCTCAAGTATTAGTATATATTGTAGACAATGAACAAAATTATCAAAATGTATCGTAATGAATTAAATATGGTTGGAATGCATAAGACATATCATAGGTATAATATTTGTGTGCTCTAATTCAATTCGATCACATTACATGTCAGGAATTGGAATGCATTAGATATGATCTTATTGACTTAGATCTCAAGAGAATGGTGATTTGGGAGCCAGTGGTAGCTAAGTTTAGATCCAGGCTTGTGTTGTGGCAGCCGAGCCTACTATTCTTTGGAGGCCGCATCACTCTGATCAAGGCAGCTCTCTCGAGTTTGCCTATTTTTTATATGTCTCTTTTCAGGGCTCCTAAGACCATAGCGTCAGCTATGGAGACCATTATGAGGAAGTTTCTTTGGAGTGGCAGTGTAGGTCGGAGGGGTTTTGCAAAGGTGAGATGGGTGGTGGTTTGTAGATCGAAGAAGCAGTGGGGTTGGGAATAAGTCGCTTAGAGGAAGTCAATAGTGCGTTGTTGTTGTTGTTGAAGTGGTGGTGAAGATTCGCGATATAGCCAAATCCATTATGGAAGAGGATTATGTGTGCGGTATATGGGTAGGACAATTTGTCTTGAAACATATCATCCCTCTCTTTCTCGGGCCAGTCTGGGTAAAGTGCTTTACAGAACATTCTGGGGATGGCATCTCATGTGGCTTTCCCCAAGGTTTTAGGCACATGTTGTGTATGGTAGAGGTTGGGTGATGGCAGATGGATCAGCATCTGGGATGATTGTTGGTTGTGAGACTTCTGCCTCAAGACCAGATTTTAGAGGTTATTCAGTCGCGTGAGCACTCTGGGTCACTCAGTTCGTGACGCATGGGTGCTGAATAACTGGTCGATTCTGTTTCGAGGGACTCTACATCGAGAGCAGGAGCTAAGTTAACCGAACTGCTCACAGTCTTAGGCATTATCAGACGGGTAGAGGACAAGCATGACTCTATTTATTGGGTTCACGATAGAAAGGTATACTCGACAAGGAAGGGGTTTGCCATACTTTTGGAGGTCGACACGGTGGATCCGGTAGATTGGGCATCGATACTTTGGGATATGCCGGTTCCTCCAAACTTCACGAGTTATGGTTGGCTTGTTCTCCAGGACAGGTTCCCGAAGAGGGGCATTCTGGCCTTTAGAGGGGTCATCCCGATTGGCCATCGGTTTTGCGCTATTTGTAGTATGAGGGAAGAGACCGGTGAGCACCTTATGCTCTCATGCCGGTGGACGTAGAGGTTATGGAGGGAGGTCCACAAGTGGTGGGGAGTATCAGATATCCGATCACAATTGGTTCACGAGCTCTTCATGGGGTGGAGTTCCAGAGTTACGGAGGGAGGGGCAAGAAGAGCATGGAGAAAACTGACTACTATGAGATTCCGGTATATATGGGTTACTGTAAATGGTTTGATCTTCAGGGGAGAGGAGATAACACCTACTTTCGTGCTCAGATTGTTGCAGATGCGCTCTTACACGTTGATGCAGGCCGACGAGGGACGTGGGATACATGCTTGGATGCGGGACATGCGCTTCCTATATGGTGCGCAAACCCGATGGCGGTTTTTAGTTCTCTTTTGGTTTAGGTTCTTGCCTTGTTTTTTTTCTTTTATTGGCCGTTCGCCCTTTTACTTTTTCCGCATATTTTATAAAATTTATTGCTGATAAAAAAATAAATCAACAAAATGAATCAAAATTCGTCTGCTTGTTCAACATAGCAGAGACAACCTTGGTCGCAAGAATCTCACCAATGAAAGTCCAACTAAGCATCGTTAGAATATAGCTATTGGGTGATAATTAGATAGCAAATATTTACCTGTCTCCAGTGACCTCGTAAGCGCAGTACTGTAGAGTTGATGTGGTAGTTGGGCTCTAATTGTTTGTTGCCCTTTTACAATTTATTAAATGAACTTTTCCTACTAGCATTCATGTCGCTTTAAGCTGCAAATCCTATAAAACCCTCAAAATCACATGTGAACCCTAAAATTTTAAAAAGGTCGGACAACATCATACTAAATGAAATTGGTGTGATACTCTTCTTCTCCGTTTAAACAAGACTTAAACTTAATCCAGGGTTAAATGTGATTGATGAACATATGCACTTGATCTAAGAGACACTTAAATGAAGACTGCTTCTGAGAGATTTGTAGATATAGTTTTGATTGGTATAAGTTGTTTAAGAAAATTTTGTGAGAGGGGTTTGTGCGGATGGTCAGTCGGAAAGAGAGAAATAATAGGGATACACTATAGTAAAAACACGTGCTTAGGGAAGAAAATAAGAACAAATATCATCCATAGGTTAATACTAATCAATAGATGAGATAATTGACTCATTTATATAATGAAATTACATATAAAAATGATGAAAATGGCCCTATTGTCAATTCAGCTCTTTAAGAAGTCAAACCCCTATCGTGTATTAATAGCTGCACATATTTCATCATCATAATACCTACATAAACGTATATTTCATAAACATATCCATTATCGAAAACTCTAAACATGACCACCGAATCTCTGCCCATGAACGAGATCACCAACCAACTCACTTCTAGTACTATATTTCATCGTATATTCAAGTTGCCTCGTTGGTCTCAGACGCATATTGATGGTTTTATTGTCACATATGACGTTCATGAATACGGTGGTCTCTATAATGAAACATGTAATAACAACATAACCCAAATCTACTCCAATTACATTCACGGCTGAGATATTCGATTCCACATCCCTTTTATGCAGTTTCATGTGCAGGTTATTAATGGCTTTTCATCGTTCAACAATTACTGTAGATATGGAATTGATGTTCATGAAACTGATTCATAGGAAATGGTCTTAAATTGATTCATGGGTACGTACACAATGAAACTAATTCACCAAACTAAGTAGTGAAACAGATTCATAATATTGTATTGACCATCATGAAATTAAATTTGTTTCAGAATATGATCAAGACGATGAAACACAATTCATGGAGCAAAAAGTAAAAATAATGCTTGAAACTATTTCCCATACACACACTTTGATGAAACATAGTTCATTAAGTAAATTGCTTAAAAATAAACATGAAATAATGATGAACATGGAGAGAACCGAATCACAAAAGTGATGAACATGGAAGGGATTGGATAAAACTAATGCCATAAGAATGGAAAAAATCAGATTAAGTTAGTACCCCACAATTTTAGGGATGAAATCCAATTATGGATCTTGAGCTCACAAATAACACAATTACTGAACGCCCTAAACCGAATTATCACAAATGAGTAATTACAAAATGCCACCGAGAGCACGGACATTTCATGAAGTAATTCATGTCATACATCATAAGATCTGATGGTGGCGATGTGTTCTTGTCTTCGCGTCTAGACTATATGTTCTCACTTGAATACATGTCATGAATAATAATAAATTTGTTTATATGCCAGAATTAGTGTGAAGGGAGAAGAGGAAAAGACAAAAACACTCAACCATAATTTTGAAAGAAAGGTAAAGATAACCATAATTTTCTAACTCAAGACATTATTAAAATAATTTTCCAATTTCGTGCACCTTTAGACATATGAACTAAAATTTCCTTTTCATAATACAACTTAAAAATTATTGATGGGATATAAATTAATAGTTTATACAAGGTTCTAAAAAAATGCTAAGCGCTAATCGGGCAGACAACACCCCCGAAAGAATTAATCGGGGATTAATCGAATTTTTATTTTATTATTATTATTTATTTTTAATACAAAAATGAACTATACCATATAAAAAGAAATATAAAAATTAAACAATCTCACAATTAAGTAAATTTATTGGATAACCCATTTGAAAAAAAAATCAATTACAGAAGCCCAATATCTAAAGCCCATACTCAGCATTATTAAAAGCCCATAACTTCCCTTTTATATTAAAGTAACTAATAGGGCATTATTAAAAACCAATAACATAAGCCCAATAATTGAAGCTCATAATCAGAAGCCTGCAAAACCCTAATTTAAATGATGAAAAGTGAGGCAGCCGCCTCATACTCCTCAAAGAGAATCATAGATTGTGCACACCTCAACGCAACGGAGGCGCAAGCCTCGTCAGAGCTGGGAGAGGCGTAGCCTCAGAGGCACTTTCTGGGCGCCTCACCTCAAGGCCCGCCTCATGGCGTACGCGTAATTTTAAACTATGGACCCGATTAGGCGCCGCCTTGTCCGCCTAGGCCGTAAAATCGCCATAGCCGTTTAGGACCGCCCGACTAGTGAAATACGCGACGATGAAGCCCAAATCAGCGCCTAGGCGGCAGCTAGACCGTTTTTTGGAACACTGAATTTTTCATATGCAGGACTAGATCACTTAAAACCTCTTAAAAGTTCATATTTAAAAATAATTAAATGTAACAAATCGCCATTCTTAATTCCCCACTCCCCATTTTTTTTATATAAAAAAACTACCAAAAGATATAATTGAGATAAATGACAACTTGTATTAGCATCTCCAGTTTTTTCATAAAAAAACTACGAAAATGAAATAGACACTTTAAAGTACCCATCCTTATAAAATGTAATTGTTGTAGGGGAACGAGGGATCCCAAACAAGCAGCGGAAGCAAAATAATAACCGCGTCCCGTCATGTGATCATGCAAATTACTAGAATAGTTTAAGCGGGGAATTTTTTTTTACCTTTATGCTAATTGAATCTTAAACACAGAGTGGGTGTATTCTCCAAGGTATCCACATGAACGTGCTGGTCAAAAATCAAAGATTTACTGACCTACTAGAATCAATTAACCCCTCTGGAACAATTTTGGCAATTGTGACGGCATTGTTTAATTTTTCTGTATCTTTTAGTCCCAAGATGAGATATATTTATAGGCAAGTCGTAAGGGTTTCAGAACTTTCCGAAATAGTTGAGCGCGTCGCCACGGACCCAGCCACGGGGCCGTAGCGAATATTGGAGCCGCCCGTGGCCGTCATGAGCTGCCACGGGCCCATGGCAAACCCTATGGTTAGCCACGGTCCGTGGCGCTGTCACTGCCACGACCCCGTGAGCAAACTTCAAGTTTGGTCACGGCCTGTGGTGGTGTCATGGCCACTGCCCCGTGGCCCAAACTCCAAGTTTGGCCACGGTCCGTGAAAAATAGTTGTTGGTGCGGACTCGTGGCCCAAATCCTAGGTTTTTCCACGGTCCGTGGCCGAATTACCTTTTTTTTACCTCCTCAAATGTCCTCAGTGCTCGTCCTTTGTGTGTAGCCCTTTAGGCTCATGTCTTATGGGCAGATCAGCGTGAAATCTCATTTCACCCTATCCATCATAAGCGGCCTGTAGTAAGTCATCATGATTACCCAATGTGCATGATTATCGATGATTCGACTTAACCTCATGTTGTCTATGTCACTAGATATCTTGATTGATCATAAGACAGAGCCGCCATTCTTATTTAATCAATCACTTTTTCTTGATTTGTGAGATGACTGAACATGATACCCCGTATCATCAGCATGACCATGCATTTTCTTGAAGTCATTCTCATCAAGTGACCTAAATAGATATCGTTCCCATACTAGAGTATGAGGGACAAATCTCTTAGCCGTCTTTCATATCACTCATGCAACCCGTCCCTAAACCAATCATAGCCGTTATGACTACTCTGTTACAAATAATGTTAGGCGTATGTAAAACTCAGATGTTGAATACATAGTGATCACAAGGACTCCTTGGTCTAAGGATACAATGACAAAGTAAGACAATTGAGTATGCTCATGACAACATCTATGCTACATACTCAGGTCGGGTCGTCCAATATTATTTCTCAAACGATATCTATGATTTGACTTCCGTAATCCCATTACCAAAGATAAGTAGAGCGTGATCATAATGAGTCGTCCTCATACTGGTCGCTTCTGTGAAACTTGATTGACTAGGGACCCGTTAAATGTGATCCGTGCAAACCTATACTTTTACTATCAGTGATGACACACTCGATGATATAGATCAAATCACATTCAACATATTATCACAACACAATGATAATATAATGCCGTTTTATTATTGCAATGATAATGTAACAATTACACATAAACTGAGATTGATCTACCACATAAATCCTACAATCTCCCACTTTTCTCTAGTTCCACTCTAAGTCCCAGTATATTCCCATAGACTTTACATGACCATCATGTTTAGGCTGTGAGAGAGCCTTTGTTTAGGGGTCGACTGTATTATCATCAGTAGCAATATTGTAGATCTTCTTCTTGTCTCTCAATGGAGCCTATATCTGCTGAGTATTCGTTTGGACTTTTGTGATCTTGGCTCATCAACATGTGCCATGCCATTGGTGTTATCACAAACAAAGTTCACTAGATTAGATGAGTTTGGTATTATATCTAACCCAGCTCCGAACTTTTGATCCATACAGCCTCCTTACTGCTTCCAAAACAACTAAATACTCAACTTTCGTTTGCAAAAACAGTAATAGTCGCCAGCTTATAATCGTTCCAGCTCGTCAGTGCCACCATTCAAACAAAACACATAACCAAACTATGATCCTGAATCCTCAGTCTGGAAACTAGCATCGTCGTATCCTAACGACTTACTATTCATCTAAACCCCTAACACGACAATATGATATCCTTACTGCTCTGGAAGTACTTGAGGTTGTTCTCTACTGCATTCCAATATTTCTCACGGGGTTTAGATTGGTATTTACTGGTACAGGTTAAGGCAAACAAGACACACGGTGTTGTTCATGCCATGACATATATGATCGATCCATTATACTAAGTATATGGTCATCATCTCGTTCAGTTGATCCAGTTCCATAGGACATTGATTCTTGCTGAGTCCTTTATGTCATGTCGCGTGGGCAAGAATGTTTTCTTGAAACTGTGCGTTGAGAACCTTCTTAATATCTTGTCTTCTCAGTTCTTTGACTTAGGCTTAAAAATCTTTTGGAACGATCTCTATAGATCTTGATGCCTAGCCTCCCCTAGTCATGTATTGCGAAACATTTCCCTAATCATGCATTGACATGTTGGGATACGGTTTTCAATTATCAGTATGTTCCCAACTGTTAGAGTTGTACCCCAACCCAATATAAAAGTGATCTACAGATGTAATGTTTATCATCTTTCCGAATAAATAAATTGGCATTAAATTAGTAATGTGTTGTAGTAATTTATTAGATGTAATTTGATCTGTATCATTATGTGTGTCATCACTAATAGTAGAACTACAGATCGGAAAGAATTACATTTAATGTGTCCCTGATCAGTTAAGCTTCATTAAGAAGCGATCAGTATGAGGCTAACTTTTTATGATCACGGTCTACTGATCATGGCAAGGTAGTTCTGGACTTAGATCATAGATATCATCAGGGGAATGATATTGGACGACCCGATGGTGAGTATGCGGCATAGATGTTGTCATGAGCATACTCACATATCGTAGCTTGTCATTATATCCTTAGACCAAGGAGTCTTTGTGATCACTATGTGATGAATCTCTAAGTTTGACATAGTCTAACGTTACCTGTAAAAGGTAGCCATAAGGACTTTGATTAGCTTAGTTATGAGTTGCATGAGTGAACTCGAAAGACGGCTGAGGGATTTATCTCTCATACTCCGGTATGGAAATGATATCCGTTTAGGCCACTTGATGAGTATGTCTGAAGGAAATCGTATGGCCATAAGGACTTTGGTATGGGAATGATATCCGTTTAGGCCACTTGATGAATATGGTTCGTCCATTACTAAAGAATATGAAGAATTTATTTCAAAATTAAATCACCAAATATTCACTTTAATTGCCACTTAACTGCCCATAATTGTAATTTGATTTTTCAAATTATAATTATCCCTTTAATTATAATTTTTTTAAATTATAATTAACTTGGGCTTAAGGTCCATTTAGTAAACCTTTAATTAAAATCATTTGATTGGGTTCTAATTAAACGGTTTAGCTAAACCGACTCTTTCCTCTTGCACCGATTTCCTCAACCATCTGGTTTAAAACCTAGGCCGGAAATCACCAAAATCTCTCGATCCTCATACTTCTCGTACACTGACTTTTCAAGTCCCTTTTGCTATATAACTTGCTTAAAGTGTGTGCCCTCTAGGCTCACGACCCGTTGACAGACTGGCAAAATTAACATTTTACCTTTTCCATCATAAGTGGCCTCTAGCAAGACATTATGATTACCCAACGTCCGTGATTATCGATGATTCGATTTTACCTCTTATCGTAGATGTCACTATTCTTTTATCATACCGATATCTAGATTGATCAAAAGGCATAGAGACCACTTATGATGGAAAGGGCAAAATGGTAATTTTGTCAGTCTGCCAACGGGTCATGAGCCTAGAGGGTCACACACTTTAAGCAAGGTATAGCAAAAGGGACTTGTATAAGTCAGTATTTGAAAAGTATGAGAAACAGGATAATTCGCCTTTCGATTTAATTAAATCGAAGCGAATTAGATTAAACTAGAAATCGGTTTAAGAGAATTGGATCGGTCTAGCTTAACAATTTAATTAGAATCCAATTAAATGAGTTCAAGTACATGGCTAGCTGGGCTTTAAGCCCATTCTTAATATGAATTATATTAAATAATCATATTAAGATAGATAAGAGAGATTTAGGGAAAGAATTTTGGGAAAATCAAATATATTTCATACTTGATTTTTGGCAAAACACACGCAATTAATCCCTCTTGGCCGAAAACCCTAGCTATTTCCGTTCCTCTCTCTTGCTCTCTCTCTCTCACAAAGTTGTTTCTTCTTCCTTCAAAACTAGTATAATTTGTTGCAAGAAATCTCAAGGATTTGAGGTGCCTTGCTTGTGTGGATACATCTAGAGAACACAATAGTTTTTGTGCTGTTTTGATTCAAGATTTAAAGGTAAAATTTCAGATTTTAACTCATGTTGATATGCCTATTCAATTCACATGATGATCTTTATTGTTTATGTATTCGGGAATTCATGGTTATTTTCACGCTTCCGCATGTAATTAATTGGTATGGAACCCATGGAAACCCTTCACCAACATACAACACTTGCAAGACAATAACACTCCCACTAACCTTCTTGAATACACAAGGTTCATCTTCGTTCTTGATCAAGCCAAACTTTTTAACAGCTTCATCAAAACGAAGATACCAACTCCGAGAAGCCTGCTTCAATCCGTAAATGGACTTCTGCAGCTTGCAAATCTCTCAAGTTCTCTTCGGTAAGAAGAATCTGGATTGATTTCACCATCCATGTCTGTCTTGACCTTAAAGACTCACTTTCAACCAGCGGCTTTAACACCAACGGTTGATTCAATCAAGTTCCAAACTTAGTTGTCTAACATGGATTGCATATCTTCTTTCATGGCACCCAGCCATCTCTCAGAGTCGGGACTGTCCATGGACTAATGAAAGGTTGCTGGATCATCATGATCCACAACGACTCTATCATCACCTTCAGATATTGGGACCCCGTATCTGGTAGGTGGATGACAGATTCTTTCAGACCGCCTTGGATCGTCAAGAATAATTGTAGGAATTGGTTCTGCCTCTACAATCAGCTTTGGCTCCTCAACTTTTATAGAGTCAAAATGTGGCTCCTGAATTTCTTCAAGTTGTACTGTACCCTCCCGAATTTCTTCGAGATGCACAACACTCCCACTGACTGTTTTAGAAATAAACTCCATTTCCAAAACACCCCACCTCGAGCAACAAAAACTTTATTCTCGCTTGGTTTGTAGAAGTAGTATCCCTTAGTTTCATAAGGATATCTTATGAAGACCCACTTGTCTGATTTGGATGCAAGCAGCCCTACAACCCCAAATCATTAGGAAAGACATTTGGGATGTTCCCATACCATATCTAACTATGGTCCAGTTCTTATTTGTCTACCACGCGAAGGTGCACACATCCAGATAAAACTGACCATCTCATCCAGCTCGCATCCCAGTGGATGCTACGTGAAGGCACACACATCCACAGTAATGAAAGTCGAAATGAGTGTCATATAATGTGCTTTCCGTTGTCTTCTTCGGAGCTTCATTCACTATGAATGTAGCTGATTCTAGAACATGTGCCCTAAATGAGATTTATGAGATTAATTAGGCTCATCATGGTACGTCCTATATCCGATATGGCTCGATTTCTCCATTCTGACACGATCTCACAATCCCAAGATGATTGATTTGAGTCTTGTGTTAGGAATTTGTCACTTCGATCCAATCTAAGTGTTTCGAGTCCTCTTCCATGTTGACTCTTCTGGCTCTGTGAGCTTAAAGGTCTACATACACAAAAATATATTAGTCCCAATAAGTCACTCACCCTTTCAACTCTTCTTGTGAAAGGCACCATTTTCATTTTTCCCATCAAACAAGATTCACACCTATCAATTGAATTGAATTCAGCTCGACCCAAAAGTCCACACTTGTAAAGTGTTGATGTGTGTTTCTTATTTATGTGACCTTAAATGACAATGCCATATTAGAATTTGGTTTGAAACACCGGATTCAAGCCGTTCTCTATATATGTTACAGACTGACCTTTCGTTAGCAACATCTACGTACAACACATAGCGACTACTAATTATTGGAGTTCTTGCATAATAAATGTCATCTCGGTGGATATCACGAATGCTATTGTCAAACAGCAAAATATCATTCTTGTCCAACAAGAAACCGAAATTATGTTCCTGCTAAATTCAGGTACATCTTAACATTTATTAAATGCCAAAACTAAGCTCATTGGGCATAATTAATTCGATGATTACTACAAGAACTGCCACACAAGTTGTGTATTGCTTACTCGTAGGTTCATCTCTCCCTTGGTCAAACATCTTCTACTTTTGAGATCCTACACATCTAATGTGTGATCTAGTATCCAATACTTGGGATTCAGAAGTAGATAGATCTGTAACATAAGTTCTTGAAGATGTGGACCCTCCACATCCTCATTCAACTCATCTTGTTTTCTCATCCAGTCCCTTTCCTATGACCAATCATGCTTGAAGAAAAGCAAACGTCACCGATGCGTTTTGAATTAGCCTTTGTCTTGTGGACCATGGGTGACTCTCAACTTCTTTCAATCTTGCTTAAGGGTCTCACCCTTGTTAACACCAGCTTTCCAAAAGTTTATCCCTTTGTTGACCATCAGAACATCATTAGTCTAACTATTGATGTTTCTTTCATCAATTTGAAGCACCCTATGCAACTCTGAAATGGTCTTATACATGTTGTGTATGCTACATACTCAGGGCGGGTCGTCCAATATCATTTCCCAAATGATATCTATGATCTGACTTTGGTAATCCCATTACTAATAATCACTAGAGCGTGATCATAAAGAGTCATCCTTATACTGGTCCCTTAGTGAAGCTTGATTAACAAGGGACCCGTTAAATGTGATCCGTGCAGACCAATAGTTCTACTCTCAGTGATGACACACTCGATGATATAGATCAAATCACATTCAACATATTATCACAACACAATGATAATATAATGCCGTTTTATTATTGCAATGATGATGTAACAATCACATATAAGCTAAGATTGACTTAGGGCATAACTCCTACTATTGCAACTAAAATTATTCTTATGTTTAACGAATGGATCTCTATCAAATCGATTTCAAACAAGGACCACATATCGTTTTGACTATTTTCACTGAAGTATTTTCATCAAAAATAGAAACGATTTATCCAATTAGTTCTCTAGGACGATCCACCCCTTTCACTTGATCAGACAGTGCCGGCTCGTCCATAAAGCAAGTAAAACAACTGCTTTAGGCGCATCTATAAAAATGGGTTGAAATATGATAAAAAGACCTTAAGTTAAAATACTTTAGGCTCATTTTAAATTTTCTATTAATTGCTTTTGCTTTAAGTCTCTAAAACCATTTAGACGGCCCTATGATAAGCACGGACTTAAGTTCTAATAGTTACCCTTATTGATCGTGACTTCTCAAGCCAACATATTTGAAAGTCATTGATTAAAGGTAACAATACAAGATTAAGTCTTCAAAGTAATTGATTAAATTAAAATGTGTGGAGGGAGTCGAGAATTAAGTCTCCCTTGAACTGAGTTAGGTTTTTAGGCGATGCCGACCCCAACACCTCCACTGCGGCTTACTACGGTAAGTCTCTGACTTGTGGAATTCAATTTCTCGTGATTCGAAATCCATACATTTACGTTTTCCTCAACAAATATTTATAGTATTTGTTTTTCCTTGCTTCTAGTCTTAATCAAATGCATGGAAGACTTCAAGTTGGTTGACAATTTTTAGTCTCCTACTTGCTTCTACAAACATCTTTGCTGTAGAGCTCAATCTAAATCTTGTTACTGTTTCAGGTTTGCTGAAATATGATTTGCTCATTGAAATAGTAAAATGATGATACATGAAAAATAGGATTGCAATTTGTATTGGACTGCAATATTTTGGGAAGTTATGATGGAGATTTTACCCCAGGTTAAATTAATTCATATTTGACGGAAACATGATGGAGCAGTAGCTTGGTAGGCATCATTTCATTTGGGTAGCAATGCTGTAATATGACTCTTGGGATCATAAATATTTATCAGAAAAAGAGTTGTGAAGCTTGACACAAGATGTGTACCTCAATCGTCAAAATTGTGCTATCTGCATAGATGAATGATTTTTTGTTTATTTATCTCCGTATGCATGCGCACAATATTTTAACAAGTTACACTGTCAATATATTCAACAATTACACTTCGATATGGTTGTCTGTTGAAATTCTTTCCCAGAAATTTTTCATGCCAAAAGAATAATTTAGGTAGTTGTATGGTATTACAGGGGAATGCAAATGGCATTTTCTAGAGATGATATATTCTGTAGTTCACTTCTGAATGATTGACATGTTTTTTTTTATTTCTTGAAAGTAATGCCACCTTTTATCTCCGCTACTTCCACAGAGCCCAAAGTGAAAAGACAAAATCTACTGTCACAATTTATAAGAATGTCTTCTCGTGCTCAGGACTACGAAGGTGACCTACCCAGCAGCAGCAAAAGGGAAGGCTATGGTATCTTTGATGAGGACATGGAAGCCTTAAGGGACACTGCAGTAGCACCTGCATCTGAGTCTGATGCAGAGGGTGATGAAGAAGACGACCTGAAGCTAATTCGGAGAATACAGAAGCACTTTTCTGTTTCCTTTGATGTGAGCCAGCAATCTCTATTCCTGCCACCTCCACCTCCACTTTCACAAGCTGCATCTGTTTATGATTATAACGATGAGGATGATTTTGAAACTATATGTGCTATACAGAGGCGGTTTGCATGTTATGATTGCAGTAAGTTTCATCCTACGTATATTACTGGTTTTGAAACAACTTTGTACTTTCTTTCTTTTGAAAAGGAATTAGAATATGTTAACAGACATAAGTACACAATTGTTTCAAATTTGTACTTGGATGGATTTTCTATATATTTGAGTAGTTTAAACTTTGGATGAATTTGTGGATTTTTAACCAATCATGTTGTTTTCCACTGGCCCCTTTAGCTCATAACACATGTCTGATGTCTTCTGTAGTTATACTTCATATTATATGCAATTATATCAACGTCGTGAGTGATGTTTATACCTTTATTACTTGTCGAGATGTACTTCAATGTAAATCTTCACAGGAATTTTTTTTCTTGGTTATCAATATGCACATATAATGTGATTTCTTTTTCTTCTTTTTGACAATCATTTGCTTTCTAGTTTTCTGCAATTTTTGTATTGAGGTGTATGTTTTCAATGCATCTTAACTAACACCTCGCGCCCCATTTTTAGAACACGTGAAGACAGATACTTTGGATAAAAGGCTAGAGGATTACTTACAGAAATCTGAGCAGGTGCCTGCCATTACCATAGCCTCAGAGAACACTTACAATGATTTATCCTTAGATACAAATAAAGCTCGTCAAAATATTTTTGATGAGGAAGTAGCTTGTATCATCACTGATTTAGTCAGGGACAATGTTGAGAGAGAGTCTTCTGGCTTTATCTGCTGCCATCAGGCAGATTCACCTGACTTATCTACACTGTCAGTCCAATATTCTAGCTTCCCTAAATCTTCACAAATGTTCTTCAGTGCTATTAAAAAGAACAGATCCATTCAGAAGTTCATTAGGAATAAACTGATTCAGACTGAAGCTAGAACCGAGAAGAACAGGAAACTAATGGAGCGTGTTAAAAGCCTCAAATATTTTCTGGCTGCTTGCAGAAGACAAGCTGGGTTAGCATTATCCCAAATGAAGGATCTGCATGCCCAACTAATTTCGGCACAAAAGCTGCGAACTTCAAATAACTCAAAGGTAATTTTTGTAGCTCTTTGTGCTATATTATTTTTAAAGTGTTATTCAGCTGATGATTTTCTTGCATGAGTTATAAAAGCTATTTGTTGCTTACATCAAACTTATGAGCTTTGAGATAGGCAATCAGAGCCTCTACTGTCTCATTGTTCTGTACATTGGAATATCCCGTGACTGTAGCTGATATCTACACAAATGTAAAAGAAAATAATTATTATGGAAACCATGTATCTTCTATAAAGAGTATATGTCATCAATGTGGTGTGTTCTAAATTAGTGAAAATGTTATGTGTCTTCAGCATTTTGGTAAGCTTGTTCTATTCTAGATGAGTGACAAACTATTTGCTTTTCTTGAACAATTTAAATTTTGGATTATAACTTTAGTTTTACTGAGGAACACATAATGTACATCATTTAAAATAGTAATTCCAAAACTTGATGACGTTTGACCACAAACAAAACTCGAATATCCCATACGATGTTGTCTATTTCCTGTAGCTCAACTTCTAGCATTCTCTTTGCCTCTTTGACTTTAGCCTGATGCTCTTTCTCTTTCGCGGCAACAAGAATAGCTTGATGACGTTTCTCCATTGAAGCTCGAATCTCCGCTATCCCCTCCAATAACTTTGCTACATGCTCTCGTGTTTGGGTCTCTAATGCTAGCTCTTCCTTCAGCTTGTACTCTTGAATACGCCACTTGTCCACTTGATCCATCATTGCACCTATCTCTGCTCTGCGACTGATTGTTCTTGCCACCATGGAAAAGCACGGTAGTACTTATAGAACTCTTCTTTCTTGTCCTCCACTTGTAGCAATAGAGTAATTTGTTTCCTCCCGAGAGATTCAATCTCCATTTGCATCCTCTCCGTCCACGAAATCGAAGTCGTCTCTTCCACATGTTGCTGGAAAGATGCTCTGATACCAATTGATACACCCTGACAGTGTATCGACTAGAACAAAGAATATAGAAGAAAATAAAAGGATAATAATAAAATATTTTTATTAATAAGATAGTTCCAGGTAGTTCGAGAAACCTGATTCTCTCTAGCCCCGGGTTCAATACAAGACAATTCTCAATTTTTTTTCGATACTTTCTACATTGTCTCTACCCTATTTATAGATCTCAAATTAGAGCATTAGGGAAATAAAAATAAAAGGAAACCTCATTAAAGAAATGAAATAAAAGGGAAAAACTTGTCTTGCAAGAAGACTTATTTTCCAAGAGATATTTTCCCTTCTTTGTTGGCCCAAATATATCCTTTTCTTATTTATTGACCCAAAGTCACCCATGTGTAACATAAGACTGATAATAAAGTCTGGATATTTTTATACTTTGTGTGACATCTACTAGTACTAGAAGGCATATTACCAAGGAAATGAGCAAAATTTTGTATTACATGGTCTATGATTTGTAAGGCTGGATTTAGTTTTATTTGATTGTTCTTCAGCCATTTAAAATTCAACTGTTTAGTGAGTATGAGTACATCATTTTTCTTAAGTGAATTCTTTTATCTTTTCGTTCTACAGTCATTTAGATGGATCTACTTTAGATGACATTCTTGCATCGATAAAAAATCATGAAATCGCTTCAGAACAGATTCCACAAATTTTGCCTAAGGCTAATTGGGGTCAACTGGCTTCCGCATATGTGGCAAGTCGATCTAGTGCAGAATGCGAAGCAAGGTATGTAATAATCCTTTCTTTTCGTCTTCTATATATCCTTTTCCCCTCCTTGATTTGAAAGGATATCTCGTATTTATTGTATAATGATGCTGTTTTAAGTAACAATTTTGTTTCTTGTTCTTATTAATTATGTTTTTGTGTTGGTGATAATTCGGCTGTTACCTTTTGCTTGTCAGCCCTCTTGTACGTTGGCTACATGACAGACATACAAATGATCATTAGTTGTGGAGCATGACTGTGATATGTGGTGTGATTTGCTTAAAAGTATATGCTATCT
The DNA here is from genome assembly GCA_963920655.1 of Geranium rotundifolium. NCBI lineage: Eukaryota > Viridiplantae > Streptophyta > Magnoliopsida > Geraniales > Geraniaceae > Geranium > Geranium rotundifolium. The sequence goes on along the minus strand of OY987311.1, from coordinate 33,337,911 downwards.
AAGCCCGATTGATTTGGTCTTGCTTACATTTAGCCATATGGCCGATTGGCCACTTACCCTTGTGGGCTTTATTCATACGCTGATGGGTTGCCCTGCAATGACCCATGTGTAGAAGTCTATTCCTGCATGCGAGGAGGGTTGGAGTATAAAGTCAGACATTGAATAAAAATAGAAAAATGAACTACATAAAAAGACAAACACATCAAGCCAATAACGTTGACCTTTTAATTGTGTAACCATACCCGTTCAATGTAGCCCGGTTTCAAATTCTTCAATCGCATCTATCATTTTAGATATGGATTCTATTACCACTTGATAAACATCTTGAGCCTCCACGTATTAACTTGAGCTATTGGGCTTGATTGGTCCTTAACATGGTGTCAGAGATTAGTTTTCATAGACATGCATCCCGCTCTGCCAGCTTGCCCTGTGCCAATGACATGTTACTGTTGATACAGTACAGATGCATAGTCCCACATCTTAAAGATGTTATCACTATCTCAATCTAGCATGCTCCACATCTTAAAGATGTTATCACTATCTCAATCTAGCATGCTCGTGAACGGAGGCTAGATTCCAAGATTTAAATGATTACATGCGGATCCAATCAATACTTAATAAACATTTTAGGGCCTCCATCTATTAGCTTGAGCTTGTGGGTACATTTGGGCTTTAACATAGTTACTTGGTTAGGCTGGTTTTTGGGGGTTACTTCTTTAATTTTTATCTTTAGGCTCAGTATTTACTTTTATTTTTGTTCTTGCATGCTTTATACTGCATGCGTTAGCATTTCCCAGTATATACTATTTAGGTTGCCAAAGATTTTATTTCCGACTCAAGCTGTACAGTGTCTTACTACTATTTTGTTGTTAATTGATTCTCTGAACCACGTGTCTGCCCTTCAATACTAGCTAGCATCACAGAGCCTGAGTTGTACGCCTTTAAATAATGTACACGCTAGATGTACAGCTGGGATAGATGGATGATATGCTTGCTTTACTAATTAAATGCTAAATATGTCTGGTGCATGTTTGATAACTTCTTTGCCCAGAATTAACCTGCATATATGGACTTTTTCTCTAAGTTTATATATCTGGTTAATCATATAGGTGGTTGAATTTTGAAGATCCTTTGATAAACCATAGTTCATGGACTCCACAGGAGGATAAGAAGCTTTTGACATTGCAGTATCCTTGTGTGCAAATAGGACTCCATTTCAGTGCCTTGCCCGCTATCAAAGGAGTTTAAATAGTAGTATACTGAAGGAGTGGAGCAAGGAAGAGGATGATCAGCTCTGTACTGCTGTAGAAACTTTTGGTGAGAGTGATTGGCAGAATGTTGCCTCTACCTTGCAAGGACGGACCGGTTCCCAATGCTCTAATAGGTCAGTTAACTTTCTACAACGTAAATTATATTTTTCTATGGGGGCATCTACTTTTTTTTCTTAGTATAATGCTAATTTTATGAGCCTTCTCTGAGTGTGTAATTCTGGTGTACTAACGTGATGCACTTCTTTTTAATTTATTTCTGAATTCTTATATAAAAAGATGAATGTTTACAAACTTGAAACTTTATGAGTTGGGTTATTGATTAGCAGAATCACACAATGACCAAAATCAAGGCAATCAATTACAGGCATTACTGTTGATATCACACTAATGTGACCCCTGAGGAGTCAATTACAGGCATTACTGTTTATAATGGACAGATATATTCCACTTGATCCAAACGAAAAGTCCGAGAAAGGTATCCTGAAAATTTTAAGGGGGATAGGTTCATTCTGGAAACCATCATCACTCATTACACCATCAGCATCATCACCAGATGACCCTGGTAACTGTCCCATATATGATCTGTACCTCTTCAAAGTTGTTTCCCTTGAATGGATCCATCTTTCCTGGGCATGTTCAGCAAAACTTCCCCTGCTGTCCTTAAATTTGGCTTTTTATGCAGAAATTATAAATATACTAATATGTTCCTGAGTAGTTAAGTTCTGTCTCTTAAATATTTTGAACCCTCACGGGGAAGCTGTAATTTGCAGATGGCTGAAGTCCCTTCATCCAACAAGGCTAAAGGTAGGAAGGTGGGCTTCGGATGCCTGAAAGTGGCTGTTATGCTCTTTGGGCCCAAAAACTGGAACAAAATTTCAATTGTGGTTGCAGGTGGGTCAATTCTTTAGATCTTTGAAAAGGGGTGATTGGACCGAAGAAGAGGACTCAAAGTTGAGAGTAGCGATTTTAGAACATGGATATTGCTGGTCTAAAGTTGCTGCAAGTGTTCCTCCACGTACCGATGGTCAGTGTCGAAGGTATGTAATTATGAGTTGGGATTTATTGTACTTTTGTGGATCAGGTTCAGAGTTTGTGCATTTACTCATTTCCGATTAAATCTTCTGCTGAAATCAGGAGGTGGAAGGTGTTGCTTCTAAATGAAGTTCCTTTCCACCAAGCAGCTAAAAAGATACAAAAAGCTGCCTTCATAGAAAACTTTGTAGATCGGGAGTCTGAGCGTCCTGCTCTTGACCCTAAAGATTTCCTTCCAGTAGCAACAACTTTGATGACAGAACCTGAACCTGCAGATTCCCTTAGGAAACACAAGAGGAAGTCAAGGTATATGTTCCATATCCTTCCATTACATCTCAGATTCTTTTGTTAGCACTTTCTTTGATTCGAATGCACTGAATTCATGTTGGTCAAGAATGTGAAGAGGAAGGAGCAATTTCTTGGCTAGCTGTGCTACTCTTGTTTGAAGCTTCTATTTCAACTGTGACTGTCTCTAGGACCAAAATTTCGACCTGAAATATTTTCCATGTTATTAGTGACCCAAAAGAAATTTAGGAACTAAATCAAATTGATGTATGGTTAATCTATCAGCAAACTGGTCGAACAATTTAGTAATCTAGAATCTACATGTATTTTTCAGGGTTAAGAATAGGTTCCTTGAAATAGCTAAAAGCTGGAAAATATCATAGAAATAGAAAATAGATCTGCATCATCAGACCAAGGGCTCCCGGGCTTTACAACAGAAGTATCATCATAATTGTGTGCTACGGTCCCAAAGAGGATCAGGTTATGGTCTTGATTGATAAGTGGGCTCATTAGAGAGAACACCAATCTCTGGGTTCGTTCGAGAGAACACCGATCTCCAAGATAACTCTCAACTCAAATATTCCATATCTTTATTCAATGATCATGGCATGTATTTATAACATGCAGTGGCTTTCAATTCTAATCAACTACAACTCTATCCCCAAACTAGATAAATCCAAACTAAATAATCCAAACTGATATAATAATAATCTAAAGAAAGCAGATACTTATCTAAACTAATGATAAAATGTTGTTGGAGTTATCCATGAGTCGGACTCCTAACATAACTTCCCTCTTCAAAATTGCGTTCGACCGCGAGCGCGGGATTCTTGGATCGTAGATGGCTCGAAGCTGTGAACCAAGTCGAATGTTGCACAAGTGTTTAAACATATGGCACGGAAATTGTGGTTGTTGTAGCTCCATGTACCTTAGGTGGGCATCCGTCTCTAAGTGGAACGTGGCGAACGAGACTTATTTGTCTTCCTTGATATGCTGGTGGAGAAAGAAAATCTCGCATCGGTTCAACCTCATGACTCGATCTTCCCCACCGTTGTATTTAAGAAAAATCATATGGGCCGGTCGTGGTGGTCCCAATATTCTGATACCCGTGGTTACATTGATTTGAATGGGCCTGACTTGTTTTGGTATGCGATTTTCGCCTTTGTGGTCGAGGTTTGTCCGAATCAAATTCATGTCTTCCATCTGTTGTGTTGGTCCCTGCTGTTTGAGCTCTACTGGTGTGTCGGTTCAAACCGAGTTGCTCTGTTCCGGCGCGTGGCTCCAACTTTTGATGTTGGGTTTGACTCGATTTGAATTGAGTGCTGCCAATATTTGCTGCATCTGGTTGGAAAGCTCCAACAGCACGATACATCTGTAAGAACTCATCAAATTGGTGTCCTAGTCCTTCCGCCATAATCACCACCTCTGATACCAAGTTGTTACGGTCCCAAAGAGGATCAGGTTATGGTGTTGATTGATAAGTGGGTTTATTAGAGAGAGCACCGATCTTTGGGTTTGTTCGAGAGAACACCGATCTCCAAGATAACTCTTAACTCAAATATTCCATATTTTTATTCAATGATCATGACATGTATTTATAACATGCAGTGACTTTCAATTCTAATCAACTAAAACTCTATCTCCAAGCTAGATAAATCTAAACTAAATTATCCAAACTGATATAATAATAATCTAAAGAAAACAGATAATCATCTAAACTAATGATAAAATGTTGTTGGAGTTATCCATGAGTTGGACTCATAACATTGTGATTCACAAATAACAGTTGACATCCAATTTTGGAAGCCAAGTGGCTATCTTAGTTTCTTAGAAACCGTGTGGCCAACAAAACAGTTTAGAACAATACAATTAACCTGATATCACTTAAAAATCTTGTGATGCATCAGATAGTTCATTTGTTGCTTAGTTATGTTGCTCATAATTATTGGCCAATCGGATTAGAAGTATTATTTGTTCATTTTTGCATATAACATGATTAGAATATTTGAATGTCTTGAGGAATGCAGTACCATTTGTAGAGCAAGGAGATCTAAGGTGGCCAAAATATGTTTGGAGGAAGTCCAGGTGATTGCTAATGACAGTGGTCTGGAGTCATTGGGTGGCAATTTTGATTTCAGTAATGATGTGCCAATGGACGATCTCTACATTCCTACTGCGCTACCTGCGAAGAAGGTTTGCTCGAAGCCCTTAAAATCTTAAAGGTAACCTCCCATAAATCCTCTTTCCTTTGATCATGGTAGCCATGCCCTCCTGAAAGAGGCTGAGGATACTTGGTAAATCCATGTGCATGGGAATAAAGAGGAACTCATTCTCGATCTTGACCTTTTTTTGCTTCTTGTCCATTTGATTTTACCCAAGAAGAAGCATGTCAGGTTAGATATGGTGAGAGCACGGAACCTTTATTCATCAAGCGGGTAAGTGGTTGCTGGTAGGGTGTTCAAAACCAACCGAGAAACCGACCGAAACCGGACAGAACCGGCCCGGGAGAAACCGGAACCGATAAAAACCGGCCCAAATTCGTTGGAATTCGCAAAAACCGGTAGTGAACCGGTCGGTTTGCGGTTTTTGAATTGATTAATCGCGGTTAACCGGTGAAAACCGGTAACATATTGCACATACACGTGTTTTAATCTCAGCCGTTGATGAAACCTCATCAACGGCTGTCGTCCCTCCACGCGGCTCCTCTCCTACCATACACCTGTTGTCTGACTCAGCCCTAATGTCGCAACTCCTCGCCTCCTCCTCCTGCCTCCTCGTCTTCTGATCCTAATCCTATCTATCCCACTCCATTCGTTCTCTCGCCTCTCTCTCTCAGTCTCAGATATGCCTCTGTCTCTCTCTCATCTCTCCTCTCTCGACTCGACTGTCGAGCTCGAGTCTCTCGAGTCTCGACTCCCTCCCTCACTCTCGTCCTCCACCATGCATCGCCATCCTCCTCCTCTTCTCTCACAGATTCAATTTCCCAAACAATTTTCATCATTGTTTTTGTACTTTAGGGTTTGGAAAGCTTGTCTGTGGTCTCCACCACCGCCGTTCCCTCCTTGCCCTCTCAATCGGCCCATCCCATAGACTCCAAAAGCCATCCTCTTCCCTCTTATTTCTGTCTCTGTATCTCTCCTCTTCACTCTCCAGTTTCCTCCCCTTTCCTCTCCGCGGTGGTCCCTTGAATCCTCCGCATTTAATGTGGCAATCTTCGACGCAGAGGCCCATACTTTTTGCCCTGAAAACGTATCCTCCGCGGGGAATCTCAGTCAAATCGTCTTCCCGTTGTGACTGGATCCAGTGGAGCCATAAGAGAAGGAGCGGGGAAGGGGATGGAGTCTCCCAACGAGAGAGACCTGGAAGTCTGGAACTGGACCTTCAGTTTTCTATAAATAGAGACCTAAATCCAGCTTCCAAGACCCGATTCGAGTTCAAAATACACATATGGAGGTAAGATCTCTTCCTCTTTTCACCATTTATGCAGTGTTTTTCCTAAATTTCATGTTCTATTCTTCGATTTCTTCATTGTAAGGTTATTAAATTAAATTAAATTTTGTGGTTTAAAAATTAGGGTTCCAATTCGTTTATGCAATTTCCGATTTATATAATTAGGATTTCTAAAATTAGGGTTATGATTTGTACAATATTGTGGTTCAAGATTCGTTTTAGGGTTTTTAAAATTTAGGGCTTTTAAAATTAATGTTCTGATTTGTTCAATTTTGGGATTTCATATTTAATTTAGGGTTTCTGCTTTCTATATTTAGGGTCTGATAGTTAGGGTTTCTTGATGTTTCTTACTATTATGTATTCTGATTACTAATTCAATGTTATGTTCTATTGTTCTGTCTGTGTGTATAGGGAGGAGCTACTGTCGGAGTTGAAGGTGAACTGGGAACAGTAGCTGTTGGAGCTGGAGTAGATGGGTCAGAGCCACTTACAGCAGCAGCTCCTGGAGGTGGAGGAGGATCAGGAGATAGGGATGCAGGTGCAGTTGCTGCACCTGCATCCCATGGTAAGACCCGCAAACCCCGTTAATCTCGTAAAAAATCTGTTACAGTTAAGTCTAAAGCTTGGAAACACTTTTCAAAACTTGATGTTAATGGTGAAAAAAAGGCTAAATGTTTGCATTGTAATGGTATTTTTGCGGCTGATCCAAACTTAAATGGAACATCTTCACTCTTAACCCATATTAGAATTTGCCCAAAAAATAAGGATAATATTGATAAGAGGCAAAAGCTATTATTGTTTAGGAGTGAAGCAGGAGGTGAACTAACATCTTGGCATTTCGATCAACAAGCTTGTCGAGATGCTCTTGCCAAGATGTTAGTAACTGACGAACTGCTATTTAATTTTGTGAAAGGTGTGGAGTTTAAATTGTTTATGGAAATTGCATGTCCTCTTTTCAAAATACCATCTAGACACACATGTTTAAGGGATGTTTTTGAATTATATGAATCTGAGAAAGCAAAGTTCCATGCATATTTTACTTGTTGTAAACCGAGAGTGTCGTTAACAACTGATACTTGGACTTCTAATCAGCAGCGAACCTTTATGACTCTAACTGCCCATTATATTGATGTTCATTGGGTTTTGCACAAGCAAATCCTCAATTTCTGTCCAATTCAGTCTCACAAAGGCGAGGATATTGGCAAGGATATTGAGGCTTATTTGAATTCGTGGGGTATTGACAAGATCATGACCGTAACTGTTGACAACGCCAGTGCCAATGACAAAGCGATAGAGTATCTGACTTGTCGCATGAACTTGCTGTCCACCAATGTTTTGGGTGGCAGGTTCTTGCACATGCGCTGTATTGCTCATATCATCAATTTGGTGGTAAGTGATGGTATTAGTATGTTGGGTACATCAGTTGAAAGGGTAAGGTTTGCGGTAAGATTTATCAAACTCTCTCCTTTACGATTATCTCGATTTAAAGATGCTGTTCAAAGAGCTGGTATTGATTGTAAGAAATTGCTTTGTCTTGATGTTTCCACTCATTGGAATTCTACTTACTTAATGCTTGATGCTGCTTGCAGGTTAGAGAAGACATTTGAAAGGTATGATGTTATTGATCCTATCTTGGGGATTGAGATGGAAAGGAAACTGAGGAAAGACGGTACACCTCTTGGTCGACTAACTTATTCTGATTGGTCTGATTTAAATTCATTTATGTCATTCTTGAAAAAATTCTATAACATCACTGTTCGTGTTTCTGGTTCTTCATATGCAACGTCCAATTCTATATTGGACGAGATTAGTGATGTTTTCCATTTTATTAACACGGGTCTCTCTAGTGAGAACAGAGACATGAAAAGCATGACAGGTAAAATGGCATTGAAATTCAATAAATATTTTGCTGATCTTGAAATGCTTAACATGTACACTTTTATTGCACCTGTTTTAGACCCTAGAAAGAAATTAGATTGTGTTATTTACATGATTAAGCATATTTATCCTCTTAATCTTGCTGACCAACTAACACCTTGTGTCAAACAAGCTTTGGGTGATTTATTTGTTGAATATGTAAAACTCTATGGGGTTGTTGTGGAGAGTACATCACAAGCATCATGTTCTACTGCTGATGAGGCGGACAGCCAAGTGCTGTTCACCCAATATAAGAAACAGAGGGTCGAAGAAGAAGGTAGTGTGAAGTCAGAACTCGAACGATATTTACGAGATCCTGAGGAAGAAAGTTCAACTTCATTCGATGTCTTGCAATGGTGGCGTATGAATGGTCATCGATATCCAGTCATTGCACATATGGCTCGAGATATCTTGGCCATTCCTATTTCCACCGTGTCTTCGGAATCGGCCTTTAGTACTGGAGGGAGGATCATAAATGATTTTAGGAGCTCTTTAAGCCCTACAGTTGTACAATGCCTAGTGTGCACTCAGGATTGGTTGAAGGTTCCATTGAATACAAAGGATTTGGAATAAGAGCTTCATAAGCTACAAATTGTGGAGGAAGGTCACTGTCTCTACTCTACCCTTTATTTTTTGTTGTTAAGTTTATGTTTAAGACTTTCTGTTTTCGATAGTAGCTAATTTCAGTTTCTGTTTTGTAGAAATTGGTGAAACGACAAGTCCCGTTGGTACCCCTTCTCTCGTATGAAACCTTGAAGGTTGAAGACTTTTGTATTTTAGCGAAAAAGGTTACTTTCTCTTGGCAAATACTTATATTTTTCTGCACATTCTAATTAGTAATTAGGTTCCTGTTTTGTTAATTGTTATTACGATTATAAGGTTTTTTTGTTAGTTTTTATTAAGTTTATGTTTTGTGCATGTTTTAATTAGGTTTTTGTTTTGTTAGTTTTTATTAAGTTTCTGCTTAGTTAATATTAAACTTCTATTTTTTTCACATTCTACTTAGTTTTTTGTTTTGTTAAATTTTTAACTTTATGTTTCTGTTTTGCAGAAATTGGTGGAGTTGCTGCCCCTTCTCTTCTCTCATGTGAAAGCTTGAAGATTGAGGACTTTTGTATTTAAGATTAAGTTTGATAATCATTTGGAAAGCTTGATGAAGCTTGTTGTAAAATGTTGTACTGTTAACAACTCTGAACTGTGTAACTCTGTATTTGGTACTGGAATATACATTTTAGGTGTGTGTTGTATCATTAGGGAAAGACCAGATTGAGGATCTTTGAGCCCTCTCTGATCAATCCTTAATGGTTTTCACTATTAGGTAAGAGTGTTTTTAATTATTAGGGAGAGATCAGATTGAGTGCCTTTGGGCACTCTCTGATCCATCCTTAATGAAAAAAAATTAAATATGAATCTTGTTTGTGTTATTTTCAATTTCACCACATTTTAAAGGAAAATATGCTAATTTATGATGTTTGTACCGGTTTTGGGTAAACACTGGTTAACCGGCCAATATCCGGTCAGTTTTGGTTCCTGATTCTAGAAACCGAACATACTCGGTCCGGTTCTTGGTTCCTGGCACCGGTTCCGGTTAGCCGGGAATGAGCACCCCTAGTTGCTGGGGAGCAGTCATGTATTTCTTTTGATGTAAATACCCATCAATTTTTTTAAAACTTAACTCTAGTAGGTTAATCAATGATCAGCTCTTAATATTCACAAACTGTCATTTAAATATCCAGGTGTTGGCACTTTTCATTGGATAATTTTATTCTAGGAGTAATTTCAGTTCTTGCCAAGATTTTTATTTCACTGTCTTTAAATTCATGATTATTTATTCTATTCTATCCTATTCTATTATTTTATTTAATTAATATTTAAATATTTAGTTTAAATGAATTCATTATATTTTATTTAAGGATAATTTAGAAATTCTACACAAACCTAATTATGTTATGGATGATAATAACAGAATAATGTTTATTGTATTAAATTAACATAATTTAAAGTGTAATTATCTATTGTTTTAAGGGATAATGACAGTTTGTTACACCTAACTATAGCGAAATGACACTTTCATAGCCTAACTATTTTTCTCTCTTTTTTAGTACCTTAACAATTTTTTTGTGACAACTTATGCTAAAATGACTAAAATACCCTTGGTTTAAGAAATCAGAGTATAACTTGTCCAATTTAATTTATCAAACTATATTTGAAATGGTTCAAATTTAATTTTAAATTTAGGGGCATAATTGTAATTGCATCTTAAATATAAACCAAATTGAACCAAAGTAAACAAAATTGAACCAATTCAATTTATGGTTTTTTAAACCAAGGGTAGTTTAGGTATTTTAGGCATTTTAGAGCTATGTTGTCACAAAAAATTGTCTGGGTACTAAAAAAGAAAAAAAAAATAGTTAGGGTATGAAAATAGTTAGGTTTTACCAAATAAAACCTTTGATTGAAGTAAGGAAAAACTACACATAGCTACACCCAACTAAAGCCAAAAGACACATAGCTATCCCCATCTTTCAAACTGGACACCTAGCTACACCTAAAGATTGAAAATGGACACTTAACCCCTACCGTTAGATTTTCTGTTAAAAATTTAAGTAAAAAGACGAAAATGCCCTTGGTCAGACTTTAAATTTTCAAATCATGCCATTTCTGAGTTTTGGTGTGTTTTTTCGATCAAGCTTCTCCACAACCACCGGTCAGAGGTCGGAGACGATCAGAGAAGTTGGTCGGAGGTCGGAGACGAGGCCGGCGAGGAACACGGTGATTGTGGAGAAGCTTGATCGAAAAAACACACCAAAACTCAGAAATGGCATGATTTGAAAATTTAAATTCTGACCAAGGGCATTTTCATCCTTTTACTTAAAATTTTAACAGAAAATCTAACGGTAGGGGTTAAGTGTTCATTTTCAATGTCTGGGTGTAGCTAGGTGTCCAGTTTGAAAGATGGGGATAGCTATGTGTCTTTTGGCCTTAGTTGGGTGTAGCTATGTGTAGTTTTCCCTTAAAGTAATTACTAAAGTAGGTTGAGTATTTAATGTCACCATTTCCTCTCCAAGGCTATCATGTAGGCCGTCCATGGTTGGTTAACCGAACTAAATGACTTGTTTTCAAACCAAACTAAAGGGGGTGTATTCAATTAAGATTTTAAATGACTTTTAAAAGTTCATGAATTCTTAAAGTCTACTAGACTCTTTCAAGTTTATATGATTTTAATAGAATGACTTTGCAAATCTCATAATTTGAGATGATACTTCTAAAAGAGTTTGTTATGCCTATAAAGACTTTCAAAGTCATCAATTTCTCAAAATCATTTAAAGTCATTGACTTTTAGAATACCTTCAGTTTTAAAAGTATTTTTAAAGTCATGATTGAATACCACAAGACTTTAAAAGTAATTCTAAAATCATGATTGAATACCATAAGATTTTAAAAGACTTTTTAAATCTATTAAAATCATGTTTGAATACACTCTTGGTTTTATAATTTTTAAAACTAAGATCAAAACTGAATATAATTGAATAATCAGTTTTTAATCAATTAAAAATGTTCGGTTTTTGGTTTTAACCAAGCCAACCTATATTTAAGGATCAAATATTTAGGCATGCATATTGGGATCAATCTATCATTTAAGGTTGATTTTAGTTTTAAATATTTTACTTAGGCTCAAATTTTTCACCCATTTAACTACTTGTAATTAAGAATATGCATGGACATTAATTTTAAATGGCAAAAAAATCATTAAGAAGCGATCGAAGAGGTCTTCAAGAGCCCTTAATTTGGTTACTTTCTAATGATAAAAATGCTCAGCCTATCTTTCATATAATATAATACCAAATCTAACAATACAATCCATAAAAAATTAAACTTCAGTAAAATAATACTAAACTAAAAGTTTAAAACATATATAAGAAAAAATATTTACCTAGTCTTCATCATTTTGTTGGCAGCAAGTTGTTTTCTTGATAAAAAAGATTCGCAAACTATGCACAAGTTATAAAATATTCTTAAGTATGAAAAATACAAAATACATACTTTAATTTTGCGGAAGGAAGAAGACGTGGGTGGACGTGAGCGTCTACGGGATCGACACTTGTACGACCAATTATGGTTCAATTTTTATGATTAATCGTTGGTTCTAGATTATATAAACCAAAATCAAACCAACATTAATTGATTTACATAAAATTTTAATCATAACCAAACAATTATTCATGATTTTGGATTTTTTGAATTCCGTTTAGTCTGGTTTTCGATCCGATCATGATTTTTTTGTTAAAATAGACAGCCATACTGCCATGTGTCCCTTTTGATTTGGGCCATTTTGGTTCAATATACCAGTCGGTTCAACTTTTTTTATATATTTTTTTGCTGTGTCCTCTCTTAGCCTACCATGTGTTCCTTTGAGGTTGGGCTAGTTTAGTTCAATATACCAACCGGTTCAACCTTTTATTTTATATAAATATATACATGTATAAGTGTATTATATCAATATTTGAACCAAATATTCTAAGTATTTGTTATATATAAATATGCGAAAATATATTTTTTAACAAAAGTTAGATATTTTTAATATATTTGTCATATATATTTTACCAATATGCTTCAAAATTATGACATTTATCTGATGGAACAAATAATTTTACTTTTGAAAAAGATGACACCCTTGTCACTTATATAAATCAATTCTTATTTTAATACTATATATTTTTATATTATTAATATACATAACCATAATTTAAATAGAGATAATTCTCGATAAGCCAACTAAAAATAATTCTCACATAAGTCGTTAAGTTTTTAAAAATTTTTAATGTCACCAAAAATTTTTTGTCTCGTCGTTACAAACTGCGTTAGGTTTTTAATTTTGAAATGATCGAAATACCCTTAATTTATCATTTAATATTATTTTCAGCTGAAATTATTAAAATGTAGATTTCTAGAAATTTTAAGTAAGAGTAATTTTTGGAAATTTTACTTTCTATTGACAACAATTCAAGCAACCCACCCAATTTGTCGAGAGACCGAGCTCCTCGAACTCTTTTTGGGTCCTGTGCTTCCCCTGGGCCCTATAGATGGTCATCACACATATGTCTGCTTCCAGTGACTGTCATCTGATTGCTTTGGCAACACTGGCTCGCAAATGATCATCTTCTTCCCACCGGCAGTGCTTTGCAACAGTTCTCTATAATCAATTTGCACTCTTCATCGGTCCATATTGTCAAAACCCACTATACACAAACAGCATAGGTGAAATTTAAAATAAGTTTACTACAGATTGCAAGATGTTTGTATAATATAAGGTCAAGTGCCCTCAATATCAATCCGTACTGCAAGGCTCAAAAAAGTTATTTGACAAGACCAAGGCATTTGCATAACACGATTAAAACTAGGACCATATAGCAACGGTGGAGACGGCGAAGATTGATGCTTAAATTTTTTTTTGTTAGAACAAATGTACATTAGTTAGAGTTCGAGCAGCTCGGTCTCTCGGCAAATTTAAGCAACCCACCCTTTCTATGTACATTATTTAGTTCATTTGTTTACTAAGGTTTCAACTCTAACAAAAATATTTCATCATTTCAAAATAACAACTACTGTACATTTTAATCATAAAAGATTTGAAAGCAAGAACAACTTTATTCAAGTGGTCATTTATTTAAATAAAAATATATAAACTTGTTCATTCAATTGTTTGAATTAATACATTTCAATTTTTCAAAGTGTGTTTGAATGAAGTGACGTGATATTGTCATGGAATTATCAATTTAGTTGTGTGTGTGTTTGAATGAAGTGATGTGATATTATCATAGAGTTGTCTTTACGATTGAGTGTGTTTAATGAAGTGATGTGATATTGTTATAGAGTTGTCATTTTGGTTGAGTGTGTTTGAATGAAGTGATGCGATATTGTCATAAACTTGTCAATTTATTTGTGTGTTTGAATGAAATGATGTGATAGTGTCATAGAGTTGTCATTTCTGTTGAGTAAATCAATATATTTCAACTTTTTAGAGTGTAAATGAAGTGATGTGATATTGACATACATTTTGAAAAGTGTGTATGACTCAATCCATTATAAATTGCCAACTTCATATTTCATATCACAATCAATCCCGTTATTCACCTTATTCTTCATTTCTCTTGAAATTCACTTACCAATGTCTAATAATGACATATTCCTTTCCTTATATACCATATTGTTTTAATTACAATGGGACAATATTCATTCAAGATGATGTACCAATGCTTATGGATTTCGAGTCTAATATTCCTTATACTAAAAGGTTTTTGGATATATTTGCAAAAGTTAGAAATTAACATACATTTTCTTGATGTGATTTGGGAAATGCCGACATATGGCAGATTTTTGAAATGGTTGATTTCTAATAAAAAGAAAATTGGGAAAAATGAAACTTTTCCTTGTTTGATGAGTGCTCTGCGATGCTTCTCAGTAAGTTGCCCCCAAAACATCAAGACCCAGGTAATTTTTCAATCACTAGTCAGATTGGGAAGCTACACATACTGGAGCACTCTATGACCTGTGCGCAAGCATCATTTTAAGGGAAAATAATATTTTTGTGCACCTAAATATACACTTTTGACACTTTCATAACGTACCTTCTTTTTTCTTTTTTTTTTCAATACCTTGAATTTCATTTTGGGACAATAATTTCAAAATACCAAAAATACCTATAAATTGAACCAAAATTAAATCTAGTATAATGGAGAGAACCGACCCAATTTTTAAAGAGTGTAAAAAGACGAAATTACACTCAACTAATCATCAAATTTTCATCTGAATGCCACCCTTTCTAATTTTTTATTTTCTCTCTCCTTTCTCCATTTCTCTGTCCCGCATAATCATAAAAAGAGAAAGAGGATATTCAGGCACACTTTCCAGCGAGTGAAAATTTTGAATTTTTGAACACTTTCCAGCACCCACAACCACCGCCTCAGCTCTGGCACCGACCATAACCACTTCCACCGCTCCGACGACCTCCACCACCACTCCGGCCACCTCCATCGGTCATGCGTCGTCGTCTCCTTCGAGTGCGGGGTCCACTACGTCCGCCTTCAGCTCAGCTACTTCCGTCAGCGTCGCCGAAGTCTTCAAGGAGGAGAAGGGGGCATCGGAGGAGGAGGTGGAGAGAGATGGGAGGAGGGGTATGTTTTAAAAATTTAAAGCTGATTTAAGGGCATTTTGTTTTTTTCAACAATTTAAATTTGGACCATATTAGACTAGATTAGACCAGATTTAATTTAGGTTCAATTTCAGGGGTAGTTTAGGTATTTTTGGTCAATAAATGGCCAGTTGTCCCAAAATAAAATTCAGGGTACTGAAAAAAAGAAAAAAAGAGTAGGGTATGAAAGTGTCAAAAGTGTATATTTAGGTGCACAATAGTGTCATTTTCCCTTAATTTAATGTCTTGCTCCATTTATAGGAAATTCTGTTTAGCATCTGAACCACCTTATACTAATGTCATCCTCCAATTAGCGGATTGTTCCGTTATTAGAATTCGTAGGGTCGTGAAGGACATTTTAATTAATGTATGAAAATTTATTTTTTTGGTTGACTTTATCATTCTTGACATGGAGGAAGATCGTCATCTGCACGTTATACTTGGTAGACCGATTTTTAGGATGACTTGATCTTGAAGATGTGGGGATGACAATATTACATTTTGTGTGTTTGATCAAATTGATGATACATATGGAACATATTCATGTTTCCAAGTTGAGGAGGTAACTGAAGTTGATTCGGGGACATAATACTTTTTGATGATGATGTTGGTAATCTGGTTTCCTTGACGTTCATAATAAATCTGGTATGCTTGATGGTCATAACACTTGTGATGAGTGTTGCTACATTTGGAGTTGACATAATTTTTAACGCAAAAGTAAGAAGTCAGTGCCACATTTTACACGACATGTGGAGCGACTGATTACGCCCCAGATTAGGAAAGGTATGAAGCTTTCCTATTTAGAGTCGGTTGGAGCGAAAGAAGATTGACGTCATAACAAGTGAAAGACTTGGAGCGCAAGAGAATGACGTCAACAGGCCAGGCGACTTCCAGCTGTCACTAACACGTCAGTAAAGGCGGCAACTCTGCTTGCCTAATTCGTTTAGGAAGTTTGAGACTTCCTATTCCTAATCCGAGAAAGATTAGGAATGTAGAGCTGCTATAAAAAGCTTGAAGCTTCCCCATTAGCAGTCATCCGTTCTGTTGCTTAATTTGCTAAATTTCTCAGAGCTCTTAACCGTGCACCATTGGCGTGTTGAGAGGATGATTAGTTTGCTAGAACGGCTTTGCTCCGATTAAACATCAAGTCGCGAAGATTGAGTGTTTGATCGGTTAGGGTTCTTGTGTTCGTGATTGAAGATTCACAAATCCGTCAAAGAAGACTCCGACACCGAGCATAGGCGCTTGCTCGAAGGGTGGAATTGAGAGAATCTCAAAGACAGGGGGAGAGGACCTTGGTCGAGGTTGTTCACGGTGAGATCTATAGTAGCTTAGGACTATAGCTTGTGTGATAGCTAGTTGGGACTTGAAGTTGTACTACTGACTACCATATAGTGAAAACTTTTCACCAGCAAAGTGCCCCTAGACGTAGGTGACGTTGCACCGAACTGGGTAATCATCTCTGGTGTCGTTCTTATTGCTTGGTTGTTATTTAAACTACAGTCTGCAAGTTAGGCAAGTAGTCGATACACAAGTTACGACTTTGTGTTCGACTTCTTGACTCGGCTACGAATCAGAGTTTCAATTGGTATCAGAGCAGGCACCTTATCTCTTAGGTGATTTTCCTGCAAAATTATGAGTAGCTAATATGGATTCAAAGGAAGGAGGATCTGTCAATTGACCACCGGTGCTCAACGGAACAAACTATGGGTACTGGAAAGCACAGATGTGTGCCTTTTTGAAGTCTCTCGACAGCAAAACTTGGAAGGCTGTCATTAATGGATGGGAGGAACCTCACTATGCTGATGCTCAAGGAAATCAAACTAGCATTAAACCCAAAAAAGAGTGGAGCGCGGAAGAAGATGAAGCCGCCCTAGGTAATTCTCGTGCACTCAATGCTATTTTTAATGGAGTAGACAAGAATGTGTTTCGACTCATAAACACGTGCACAAGCGCCAAAATTGCTTGGGACACTCTTGCTGTTGCTTATGAGGGTACATCCAAAGTCAGAGAGCAAAAGTTACAGTACCTCACGACCAACTTTGAGGCCCTTACCATGAATGAAGACGAAACTATAGCTGAGTTTAATGTGCGCATGAAGGATCTAGCCAATGAATCATATTCACTTGGCAAGCCTATGACCGATGAAGATTTGGTCAGAAAAACGCTGAGAGCCTTAAGTCCCATATTCAAGATGAAGATTACAGCCATAGAAGAAGTTCATGACTTGAAGACGCTGAAGTTTGATGAACTCATGGGATCCCTAATGACCTTCGAGCTCTCCCTACCTCTTATCGAAAAGAAACATAAAGGTGTAGCTTTTAAGAGTTCTACCCAAAAGTAGAAAAACTTGACGTGCTCTGATTCGGATAGTAACATTGATGAGACTATCGCTATGCTGGCTAAAAACTACAATAAAGTCATGAAAATATTTAACCAGATGACAGGAAAGAATGTCACCCGAGAAGTTAGAGACAAGCCGCCGCACAAGTTCCAGAAGTTCGAAAGCACAAATAGCGATGGTAGACGAGGAGAGCGATCAGGAAAAGAAAAAGGAGTTCAATGCTTTGAATGTGAGGGGTATGGGCACATGCAGAAAGAATGTCCTAACTTCTGAAAGAAACAGAAGAAGGGATTCAATACCTCTCTAACTGACGATGAAGATGGGGAAGACAGTGACTCTGAGCATACAAGTAACTATGTTGCTTTTACTGCCTCCACAATAGATCAACCATCCGAGATTTCAAAGAAGTATGACTCTAATGACGAGCTATCCGATGAGACCCTCAACAATGCTTACAACGAATGGTATGTCAAATGGCTTGAAGACTCTCAGGTAATTGAAAAACAGAATGCTCTCATTCTTTCTCTTAATGAAGACAAGTCAAGACTTCTCGAAACTACTGTTGATCTCAAAAGGGAAGTGGCTCGATTAAAAAGTGAGTTAGAACAAGTCACCAAGTCAGTAAAGATGATGAATCCAAGCACTAACACTCTAGACAAAATTCTCTCGATCGGAAAACCAGCTAGAAATATGGAAGGTCTTGGATACTAGAAAGAAGCTTCATCATCACACACCGTCTTCGTTCCTCAGAAGACTGTCACCCGCATGCCCCGTCAGATGTCTACTAACTTCACACCTGACCAAGCGACCAAAAAGCCTCATACCCTGGTCGCTTCTGGGACAAAGAACAAAAGACATAACTGGGTATGCCACCACTGTGGACGAAGAGGTCACATTCGACCTTTCTGCTATCGTCTATATGGAAGGAGCTTCGTCAAGCAAAGGACCATCATCAAGAAAGCCCAACCACGTAAGGAATGGCGAGTCAAGGAGGTAAACTATCGAGTAAATATTGCTTACACCGCTCTAAAAGCTTCAACTAGCAATGATTGGTACTTTGATAGTGGATCCTCTCGACATATGACTGGTAATAGCTCATTCCTGGTCACTTTAATACATTGCACTAATAACTTTGTCACTTTTGGTGATGGAGTAAAAGCTAGAGTACTTGGGAAGGGAAAACTCAACCTTCCCAACTCACCATGTCTGAAAGAAGCTCTACTGGTAGAAGGTCTTACAACCAACCTCATCAGCATCAGTCAAATATGCGATCTGAATCTGGATGTCAACTTCACTCGTGACAAGTGCACTGTCAAAGACGAACACCAGAAGGATGTCATGACAGGTCACAAGTCTCTTGATAACTGTTATCTATGGTCTCCAACAGTCACAACCTTGCCAACCAAGTGCCTTTTATCCAAAGCACAAGAGACGAAGCTATGACATCAAAAACTCGGTCACATCAATTTGAGGAGTATGCAGAAGATTCTCTCTAAAAAGGCGATCATTGGAGTTCCCAACCTCAAGATTGTTGAAGGAAAAATTTGTGGAGAATGCCAGATTGGCAAACAAGTTAAGACGTCACACAAGAAGGTACAACATCTTACTACTTCTCGTGTCCTAGAACTTCTACATGTTAACCTTATGGGACCTATGCAAGTAGAAAGTCTAGGAGGTAAGAAGTACATATTTGTCTGTGTCGATGACTTCTCAAGGTACACCTGGGTTGACTTTATTAGAGAAAAGTCAGACACTTTCTCAGTCTTTGAAGCCCCATGTCGGAGAGTTCAACGAGAAAAAGAAGAAGTTATTGGCAAAGTCGTCCGACTCAGAAGTGATCATGGAAAGGAGTTTGAAAACATCAGCTTCGCAAACTTCTGTGATGCTGAAGGAATAGCTTATGAATTCTCTGCCCCCATCACTCCTCAGTAGAACGGGATCGTGGAAAGAAAAAATCGTACTCTTCAAGAAATGGCAAGAGTCATGATGCTAGCCAAAGACATCCCGCAGCACTTCTGGGCTGAAGCTCTGAATATGGCTTGTCATATTCATAATAGAGTGACCCTCCGCCCTGGAACATCGCTCACTCTTTATGAAATATGGAGGGGGAGGAAGCCTAATGTCAAATATTTCCATGTCTTTGGATCGATCTGCTACATACTTGCAGATAGGGAACCTCAACGTAAACTTGATCCTAAAAGCGATGAAGGCATCTTCCTTGGCTATTCCAGAAACAGTCGGGCCTTTCGAGTTTTCAACAAACGCACCCAGTCTATAATGGAATCCATCAATGTTGTAATTGATGACAACTATGAGCAACCCAGTGACGATGAGGAAGAAGTCCTAAATATCTCAGGAGAAGTCAGACCAGAAGTCAGAGGCGAAGATAGCAACAAAGAATCTGAAGACGAAAGCCCAATCATCTCGGACAAAGAGGCATCTCCCATAGAACAGAGAGCTCCGTCAAGAAGAATTCAGAAGAATCACCCATCCCAGGATGTGATAGGAGACATCAATGAAGGAGTGCGGACTAGACAAAAGGCACCTATTAACTACAAAGAGATGATAGGTAACATTTGCTTTGTCTCAAAAGTTGAACCAAAGAATATACAAGAAGCCATCAATGATGAGTACTGGGTCTGCGCCATGTAAGAAGAATTGGTTCAATTTGCAAGGAATGAAGTCTAGGAACTAGTACCCAAGCCAGACATTGTCAATGTCATCGGGACAAAATGGATATTCAAAAACAAGTCTGACGAGCAAGGAAACATCACTCGAAACAAAGCAAGACTTGTGGCACAGGGGTACACACAAGTAGAAGGAGTTGACTTCGAAGAAACTTTTGCTCCAGTAGCCAGACTGGAAGCCATCCGACTTCTTCTCGGCATAGCATGCCATCTACGTTTCAAACTCTACCAGATGGATGTAAAGAGTGCATTCCTCAATGGAAATCTCAACGAAGAAGTCTATGTTGCTCAACCAAAAGGATTTGAAGATCATGACTCTCCTCATCATGTCTACAAACTAAAGAAACCTCTCTACGGCCTCAAACAAGCTCCATGAGCATGGTATGAACGTCTTACCCAATTTCCAGTACAAAATGGCTATATTCAAGGGGGAGTAGACAAAACTCTCTTTGTGAAGAAGGAAGGAAGGGACATCATGATTGCTCAAATATATGTCGATGATATCGTATTTGGAGGAAAGTCAGACAAGATGGTGGAACGTTTCGTCCAACATATGCAGTCTGAATTTGAGATGAGTATGGTTGGTGAGCTCACATACTTCCTAGGCTTTCAGATCAAACAGATGAAAGATGGAATATTTATCTTCCAAAGTAAATATGTAAAGAATATTGTGAAGAAATTCGGGTTGGAAACAACCTCACACAAAAGAACCCCCATTGCCACTCATGTCAAATGCACAAAGGACGATCTTGGAGAACCAGTTAATCAAAGCCTGTATCGAAGCATAATAGGAAGTCTTCTCTATCTAACAACAAGTTGACCCGACATCGCTTTCTCAGTGGGAGTCTGTGCGCGATATCAAGCCAATCCAAAAGTCAGTCACTTAACTCATGCCAAGAGGATAATAAGGTACATCTCGGGAACCTCTAAATTGGCCTTTGAATTGGGTTTGCTATACTCTTTTGATACCTCTCCTACTCTTGTTGGATACTGTGATGTTGACTGGGCGGGAAGCACACCAGATCGAAGAAGTAACTCTGGAGGTTGTTTTTAACTGGGGAACAACCTTGTGTCTTGGTTCAGCAAAAAGCAAAATTGTATTGCTTTGTCTACTGCTGAGTCCGAATATATTGCAGCTAGAAGTAGCTGTACTCAGCTTCTTTGGATGAAACAGATGTTGGCAGTGTAGGGTTTTGGAGCGTTCTAGATCGTCATCGAGATAGCGGAAGCAATAAAAGATAATCTACTCCAAACCTTGTCCAAGAACATTTAAACCATTAAATCCCAAAGCAAAATCTATTCCACAAGATATTTACCTTTAAGTCTTGTTTGAATCGATAAAGAAGAACGTTCGGATCTTCTTCTCTAAAGCAAGTCCACACCAAGAGAATGATCTTCAAGATCCTTCACTTAATTGCCTACTAGAACAATTAAATGAAGAACAAGAGAGCAAGATGGAGGAAGAACACCAAGGTGGCCGGCCACAATGAGAGAGAAAGAGAGGTTTTTGTGAGTTTTGTGACTTAATCAATTAATGAAATAATGTCTTGCAATATATCTCATCATCCAACTCACAAGTATGGGTTAAAAGTGATTGGTATGGGCTTAAAGGAGCTTTAACCCATACCCCTTAAATCACTCACCTCTTAATCCACAACTACCAACTAAGCATGGTGTTGTGTGGCCCCCACATTGGCCCCACCAAGTGGGTCGGCCATATGGCCTTATTGGGCCCTTATTGGGCCGGCCATGAGGCTTCATGGGCCGAGCCCAATGGGCCCTCCCGTGTTGTCTCATGCCGCGTCCAAAAGTTTCCCGACCTTTTTGTCGCTACTTATCAAACAAAGTCCGACGCGATATCGACGAAAAACTCAATTTTTCTCGATTCGCTAATTATTCTCTCAAACCGAACCTATGGCACAAAACCTCCAGTTTTGTCCATATACTTCTCCTTAAGAAACATCCATGTTTCCTTGTCTCAAGTTATCCGTCTTGTATGTGTGTGACCCTCTAGGCTCATGCCACCGTTGGCAGATCGGCGCAAGAATTGCTCTTGCCCGATCCATCATAAGAGGTCTGTAGTAAAACATTATGATTACCCAAGGTGCATGATGATCGATGATTCGACTTAACCTTTGTGCGTACAAGTCACCATCCTTTTATCTCTAGATATCCCGATTGATCACAAGGCATAGAGTCGTCTCCCTTGTTTAATCAATCATTGTTACTTGATATGCGAGATGACTGAGAAATGATAACCCGTATCATTTTGCATGGCCATGCTTTTCTCTCATTCGGTCTCCATCAAGAGGCCTTCTAACGGATATCTTTCCCATACCGTAGTATGAGGGATAAATCCCTTAGCCGTCTTTTGTGTCACTCATGCAACCCGTTCCGCCACCCAATCATGCCCTTCATAGCAATCCTTTTACAGAAAGCGTTTGGCGCAAGTTAAAGCCGTACGTTCATTGCATAGTGATCACAAAGACTCCTTGGTCTAAGGACGTCGTGACGAGCTATCGCATTTGAATATGTTTATGGCTTAATCTATGAAAACACTATTCAATGCGGGTCGTCCGATATCAATCACCTCATGATATCTATGATATGGTTCCAGGATCCCACATCCTTATGACAAGTAGAACTACGTCATTAAGAACCATCCTCATACTGGTCACTTTCAAGGAAGCATAGGTTGACCAGGGACTTGTTAAGTGTGATCCGTACAGATTTATGGTTCTACTACTTTAGTGGTCATAAATCAGATCATGCTTAACATATTACTTCAACATATAAGTAATATAAAGCCGTTTATATTTATACATCACAAACGATGATATTTGTACATAGACGTTTACAGGCTAATACCAATTGGACTATGGCACAAATGCTATCAGGCAGAGTATGGGGTCAAACAAGAAGTCATGACTTTGTTCTGTGACAACATTAGTGCAATCAATATCTCGAAGAACCCAGTTCAACACAGCAAAACAAAGCATATTGATATCAGGCATCACTTTATTCGAGAGCTTGTAGAGGACAAGAAAATAGAACTCGAATACCTACCTACTGAGAAACAAGTCGCTGACATCTTTACAAAGGCATTAGATGCTAACAGGTTTGAAAGTCTAAGGTCATCCCTTGGACTTTGCTGTCTGGAGTAACCAGAAGTCAAGTAAAAAGAGAGGGAGCTTTTAGATGATTTTACTCTCTCTCTATCAGGACCAACAAGGGTCCACAAAATCAAGCCGGGCCCAAATTCCTTTGTCAAAAGCCCAGCTGAAATTATTTTTAAAATTTAAAAAGGGAATGATAGAAATCTGACAGTCAACCAATCAACAATCAATCCATTCAACTTCCGCGCAGAAAAAGCTCTGCACACCCTCTCCACCTTCCCAAAACCGCTAGGGCACCACAAAACCAAATTCAATCTACACCTGTAGCAGTTGCTTTTTCCTTCCAAAACAACTCCGATCAAGCCCCTTTGTCAAATGGTCGGAACCAGAAGTGGACGTGTACCATCTGTTTCCAAGAAACTACGAGCCAAGATGAGGGCGAAGGTGATTGCCAAGAAGTTATCGGCCTCGAAACAAATATGGAGTGAAGATTCGTGGAAGAAATTTCTCGGGGGAGGTTTCGGCGAGACCTCAGGAAGTACCAATGGAGGCAACCCATACTGATGAGAAGGACAAAATCTTGTCAGAGATTGGTGGCGTTGAAGAAGAGGCCCCTCACTCTACACAGACTCCCTACAAGGTAACCCTACTGTCCCTTCTGAAGTAGACCCTGTAGACAAAATTATGTCTGAAGAAGCTCTAGGAACTCCCATTCGTGAGATTCATGGTGCTAGCTGTGAGGATCGACCCAGCCCCCCAGAATCAACGCCTGGACCAGAGAAGTCCCCACTAAACGAAGCCATACAGAAAGCCGACAGTCCTCTTGTCGCTCCGGACAGTAATTCAGGACTGAATGAAGATACCGAAGCTATACCAGAAGTCCCTCAACCTGTAGACGACCTTGTCAATATAGAAGAAATAGATACGGCCGAGACTATAGAAGAAGAAGCTACACAAGAGGACAGAACGCCTCTAGAAGAATCTGTGCCCAAAGGGCTTAAGAAAAGGAAACAACCGAAGAGAAAGTTGATTGATGAAGAAAAAGAACCACCAGTGCCAAGAAGACTAACCCCTAAAAGAAAAGCTACAGAGAAAGGAGGAGCATCTGCTCCTAAACCAGTGAAGAAGTCAAGAAAGAAGTCATCAACTTCAGTAACAACCTCTGCCCCAGAAGAAGAGGAGTCAGAAAAAGAAGAAACTCGTGTCATACTTTCACGGGTCAAGAAGACAATGAGAGGTCTGAAACTCCCCAAAAATGTTCCAGAGGCTCCAACAGACAATGTCTCATTTCACTCAGTAGACAATGCTGTCAAATGGCAATACGTATACCAGCGCAACATCTACCCGGAGAGAGAGCTCTCTACCGAAGCTCAAGGAATGAACACAATTGTGGAACTCCTCCGTGGCTCAGGCCTGACCAACACGGTCATCAACATCGGGCCGTTCTACCCAGCACTGGTCAAGGAGTTCATCGTCAATCTCTCAAGTGAGTTTTGTGATCCAGAAGATGCGGAGTATAGAAAGGTCTTTTTTCGAGGAGAGTGCTTTGAGATATCTGCCACCACGATCAATGATTATCTAGGTAGAGAGGATCCAGAAGTCCCTCACTTGAACAAAGTGGCTTTTGAGATCACTGGAGGAAGGAAAAAGGTCTGGCCCTTCAAGGATACCATTGCGGCTGCAGAACTCACTGCCAAATATTCCATTCTATACCGCATTGGTTTGGCAAATTAGGCGCCCTCCACTCACGGGTCGAACATCAAAACTAAATTAGCAAAGCTCATCTACCAAATAGGTACGCAATCCTCTCTTGACTTTGGTTCATATGTCATTGAGCACCTTGTCAAACATGCCAAGTCATGTGCTGTCAAGCTACTTATTGGGTTTCCATCATCGATCACTGGACTTCTCCTTCAACAATGTCCTCACATTGTTCGAGAGACTGATGTACCTGGAAAGAAGCCACTGCCTCTCACTATAAGTCTCAAAAACTTTGAGGGAAAGCATATGAGGGATCTCGCTCCTCCCATGGCCAAAGCATCTGAAGCCAATTCCAGCTCACAACCTTCCGGACCTCTCGGCACCAGAATGGAGGAAGAACTGGTGGATATTATCAATGACTTGGAGAAGACAATTGCTGTTCTGACAACCCGTTAGACTGCCTGTGAAGCTCTCCTACATGACCTCCGCACCGCTCCTGCTGAAGATGATGATGTCGATGACTCCACCTCTTTTAAAACATTTCTCTAATTTAGTCTGATAACTTGCTTCGAACAAACTACTTAAATCCTCGGGGACTGTCCGAGTTAATTTCCTGCACTTTGTGACATTTGTGTTTGGGATATTTACTCATGGTTTGAGCTGGTTTATACCCTGCTATTATTCGAATGTTGTTGTATGATTGCCTTTGGCAATATTGTTAGACAAACAGGGGGAGATATAGGCTGAAGATCGCAAAGGCGAGCAAAGATGACGACGAAAGTTGCGCCAAAAGTCGCACCAGAAGTTGCACCAGAGGTCGCACCAGAAGTCGCATCGCTTGCTGTGCGTAACTGCCACAAGATGAAAATGTGCTTAAAAATGCGTTTTAAGTTGCATCGCTTGCTGTGCGTAACTGCCACAAGATGACGATGTGCTTAAAAATATGTTTGCCTAAAAGATTGCCAAAGGGGGAGATTGTTGCTACGTTTGGAGTTGGCATAATTTTTTAGTGCAAAAGTAAGAAGTCAGTGCAACATGTTACACGACATGTGGAGTGACTGATTACGCCCCAGATTAGGAAAGGTCTGAAGCTTTCCTATTTAGAGTCGGTTGGAGCGAAAGAAGAATGACGTCACAACAACTGAAAGACTTGGAGCGCAAGAGAATGACGTCAACAGGCCAGGCGACTTCCAGCTGTCACTAACACGTCAGCAAAGGAGACAACTCTGCTTGCCTAATTCGTTTAGGAAGTCTGAAACTTCCTATTCCTAATCCGAGAAAGATTAGGAATGTAGAGCTGCTATAAAAAGCTTGAAGTTTCCCCATTAGCAGTCGTCCGTTCTGGTGCTTAATTTGCTAAATTTCTCAGAGCTCTTAACCGTGCACCATTGGCGTGTTGAGAGGCTGATTAGTTTGCTAGAACGGCTTTGCTCCGATTAAACATCAAGTCACGAAAATTGAGTGTTTGATCGGTTAAGGTTCTTGTGTTCGTGATTGAAGATTCACAAATCCGTCAAAGAAGACTACGACACCGAGCATAGACGCTTGCTCGAAGGGTGGAATTGAGAGGATCTCAAAGACAGGGGGAGAGAACCTTGGTCGAGGTTGTTCACGGTGAGATCTATATTAGCTTAGGACAATAGCTTGTGTGATAGCTAGTTGGGACTTGAAGTTGTACTATTGACTACCATATAGTGAAAACCTTTCCACTGGCAAAGTGCCCCCAGACGTAGGTGACGTTGCACCAAACTGGGTAATCATCTCTGGTGTCGTTCTTATTGCTTGGTTGTTATTTAAACTACAGTCTGCAAGTTAGGCAAGTAGTCGATACACAAGTTACGACTTTGTGTTCGACTTCTTGACTCGGCTACGAATCAGAATTTCAATGAGGATGTTGGTAAGGTTGCGAAGTATGAAAAGGCTATTAAGCCTAATATAAGTAATCCTCCTACTGATACTTATTTGTTCAATGTGGAGGATGAAAATGTTCCATGTATTTTGACACAATCTTTATCTACATACAGGTACATGAGTTGTTGGATTCACTTAAAGAAGTAAAGACGACATTAAGAGTAATGTGTTACCTCTTAGCAATCCTGAAGCAAAACAAAGGAAGCCGGAGAAACTTTACTCTTAGCATTATGCCCTAAAGATTTAATCAGTACCTGCGTGTACGGAGCCGACCTTGTGAGCGCTTTTGAGTGCGGGTCGTGTAACTTTGACATAAACTTAATCTTACTTAATAATATGAACTCTATGCAACATGCTTTTTCCTGAATTGGTCGCGATTTTAAATGCTTGATTTTGAAGGTTGGTGGGCGAGGAGGAGACGAGTCCTCCCGAGGTTGAGTCTTGTGTGGCTCATCAATCTAGCTAAAGACGTTAAAAAAATGAGCTTTTTGAGTGGCACCCCATAAAATTTTATAAATATGAAACTCTTTTGGTTTTTATTTTTATTGCGAATGCTCGTTAAATTTTCGATGCCTATGCCATGAGTTGAGCTGTTAATTTTATTCTGGCAAGGATGGTTCCTAAACCAAAATGGATATGAGCATGAGTTTTTGTCCACTTGTGTGTTTTTACAGTTTTTAAGAATATCATACATTAGAGTGTTTTTGGTGAGCCTAACACTCTTAAAATATATATTGTGTATGTTTGAAAGGTTGACATAATGGAGAAGATTGAGATAAAAAAGTACAGAAAAAGCCAGGTGTCGGGTCCCACCTGGCTGGTCTGGCTTAACCCGACAACCTGAAGCCAGGTCGAGGAATGAGGGAGCAAGCCTGCTTGGTTCCACCTAGTAGGTTGTCGCAAACCCAGCAGGCCGTAGCCAGCAAGGAGAGCGCGCGAGGAAGGTTCTGGGTAAGCCTTTCGGGTTCCATCCGACAAGTCGGTCATCCAAGTTTGATTTTTCAAAAAAATAGATTTTTTTAATTTCTTCCACCAATCTCAATCCGCCACGTGCCCAAACCCACTTTTACCCCACTTAATTCCACCTCATCGAGTGACCCCCTCAACTTCATCTCCTTCTCTACCTTTCTTTTTCAACAAAAGAACCCAAGAGTAGCTGGGTTCATATTGATATTGTACCCTACCATTTTTATTTAATAAAAGCATTGGATTGACAATGCTCTGTCCAAATACTCTAAAATTTTGCAGGCCTTAGTCCCCAGTCTGCTTCAGGGAACGTTAATAAGGATTCAAAAGATAAGAATAGGCATCTATCCACTGTGCTAGACTTGGATTCAGGCCCGAACCATGTGAAGGCTTTTCCTACTAAGGGAAGATTGATAACCCCAACTTCGTTTATAAACTTGTTAAAGTCTTTGGAACTAGATTTGGAGAATGTGTTTGTTTTTCCTTTCGTCCTATGTTCTGATCGCATTAAAGTCCCTATCAATCATATGGATTTTTTAGATTTGAAAATAGAGAGACTTGTATTCGATAACTAAGTCAATGTACAAGATTCTATATTTGTACTACCAGGGTTACAAAGAATAGGAAAGATAACACATATATTAACACGCCCCTCAAATTCAAGGTGGATGATTCAAATTGAGTTTGGAAACTATTGCACTGAACCGTCCTGGAAGTAGAGGTTTTGTGAATATGTCAGTAGTCTGGTTTTCTGGGGAGACGGCATGTAAAGTGATAGTACCATGTGTGAGGTGACGTCTTACGAAGTGACAATCATTCTCGATATGCTTGGTTCGTTCATGGAAGACATCATTGTGAGCAATCTGAATGACGCCCCGGTTGTCACAATGGATAGAAGTGGCTAAGTTGTGAGAAATTCCCATGTCACGAAGTAGCCACCGAAGAAAAAGGAGCTCAAAAGTAGTGTCAGCAAGAGCACGATATTCTGCCTCTGTGCTAGAACGGGCAACCTTCGTCTACTTCTTACTCCTCCAAGAGATGAGAGATTTGTTTAGAAAGAAGCAATATCATGTTGTGGAACGTCGATCAGTAGGATCACCAGCCTAATCTACATCTGAAAAGTCCTACAATACCATATCACACGAGAAATGAAGACCGTTAGATAGAGTGCCTCGTACACAGCGGAGTACTCGGTGGACGACCTCAAAGTGCGTTGTTCGTGGTGTACTCGTGAACTAGCTGAAAATGTGGACTGTGTAGGCAATGTCTGGACGTGTAATGGTGAGATAGACAAGTGTGGTTCCTACGGATGTTGACTATTTTATATGATGGAAAGATGTCCATCCATATGTCGCGACCTAAGACGCCGATGCTCAAATCAGAAGATGTCTATCCAGAAGTCTCGGACATCATGATCGAACATTTCGCCAGAAGACTTTATGAAGTTTCCTTAATTAGAAGATCTTCGAATATCAGAAGGATTCTTTCCTCATCAGTTGTGCAGCAGCAAAAGGAAACTTGGAGGAGACGTAATCGGCAAGGTGCGTACGAGATCTTTTAGGAAACCCTAAATAGATTCTCGTCCATCTTCTACAAATAGATGCTCGTTCCATTCGGTAGAAGGTGGTGCTGTGTAGTTATTTTTTAGTTGATAATATACTGAGTTCCTAAGCGTGTTGGACAAGCGTGTTAGGGAGCTGTATGTTGTAGATAAGAATATAGCTTGTGTGTTCCAAACAAAGAATTGTAGAAATATTGTTTGGATTTTTGAACGAACCCGCGCCAATGAAGCTGTGTGCAAACATTTGAAGACGACAAAAAAGGAGGAGACGGAACTGTGGGATCAGTTGTAAGAGTGGATTCGAGTCTGAGGCTCGGAGACAGGGGGATACCCTGGGTTAAGTTCACACTAGTAATAATACCATAGGACTTAGATTTGAAGGATTCCCATGGGTTCCATAGATTAATTTCATGTAGCGGACTTGAAATAATCATGGGAATCAAATTGAAACACGGATCTTATTGTTAAAATTCAGCATGCATATAATTTTCGAGATTTAAAAATTTACCTTTGAAATCGATTTAAAACACAAAGATATGTGTTTCTCTAGGTAGTCCACACAAGCACAATACCTTGAATTGGTTTCTTCACACACCCTTGCTAGAGTTGTATGAAGAATTGGACAAAACAATGGAGGAGATGAGAGTGAGGGTTCGGCCGAAAACCGAGAGGGAGTGGGAGTGATTGCCGAAAATCAATGAGGTTTAGGGAAGAAAATATTGTGTAATAAATAAAAATCTGATTTTTTTAATATCTTTTTTATAATTACACAATATACCCATGTATTCCCATAATTGCACTTGAGCCCCATTCTCAATTAAAACCAAGAATGGGCCTTAGCTCACTTAGCCAAAACCAAATCAAAACCCATTTAATTGAGTTATAATTACATGGTTTAGCGAAACCGGTCCAATCTCTCTAACTTGATTTCTTCAACCGTCTGGTTAATATACCTAGGCCAGAAATCAACCGAATCGTTTTCAATTTGACTAAATTAAAAAGCGGATTCTCCCAATTACCATCCATGCTTGTGCGTGACCCTCTAGGCTCACGACCCGTTGGCAGACTGGTAAAATTACCATTTTACCATTTCCATCATAAGTGGTCTCTAGCAAGACATTATGATTACCCAACGGTCGTAATTATCGACTATTCGACTTAACCTGTTATCGTACATGTCACTGTCCTTTTATCAAACCGATATCCAGATTGATCAATAGCATAGAACCGTCACCCTAATTTATCAATCACTTTTTTTTGATATTTAAGATGACTGAAAACTGATACTAAGGTATCGCCTGCACGACCGTGCTATTCCTTCAGTCATACTCATAAAGTGGACTAAACGAATATCTTTCTCATACCGGAGTATGAGTGATAAATCCCTCAGACGTCTTTCGAGCTCACTAATGCAATTAATAACCATGCCAACCAAAGCCGTTATGGCTACCCTTTTACAGGTAACGTTAGACTAGGTCAAACTCAGATATTCATTACACAGTGCACATAAAGACTCCTCGGTCTTAAGATATAATGACAAGCTACGATCTGGTAGTATCTCATGACAGTATCTATGCTGCATACTCACAATTGGGTTGCCCGATATCATCGACCTGATGATATCTATGATATAACTCGGCACATACTTTGCCATGATTAGTAGAGCATGACCACAAGGAGTTCGTCTCATACTGATAGCTGATCAGGGACTCATTGAATGCAATTCTTTCTGATCTACAGTTCTACTATAAGTGGTTACACACATAATGACATAGATCAAATCACACTTGATATATTACTACACCACATTAGTAATATAATGCCCTTTTATTAGATAAGAAAATGATATATATTACAATATAGATTAAGGAATTACATTGGACTAGGGCATAATCCTAACAATCTCCCACTTGCCCCTAGTTCCAACCTAAGTTTCAATCTACCCCCATAGACTTCACATGTGCCTCATGCTTAGGCTGCGGTAAAGCCTTCGTGAAGGGATCAGCAACGTTATCATTAGTCGGTACATAAGTAATCTCCACATCACCATTATTGATATACTCCATGATAATGTGATACTTCCTCTGTATGTGTTTAGTTCTATTGTTGAATCTGTGCTCTTGAGCTAATGCTATGGCCCCTGTGTTGTCACACAAAAAGCTTACCGGATCAGACGCTCGCGGCATTACATCTAATCCGGTTAGAAAGCTTCTAACCCACATGGCTTCCTCAGCTGCTTCTGTTGTAGCTATGTATTCAACCTCTGTTGTAGAATCGGCAGTTTTGCCTTCCTTGAAGCTCTTCCAACTGAATGCTCCACCATTTAACACGAATACAAATGCTGCCTGAGATTTGAAATCATCAGGATCTGTCTGAAAACTAGCATCAACATATCTTTTGACTGCTAGTTCTCCATCTTTCCCACCATACACTAGGAATGCGTCCTTAGTTCTCGTTAGATACTTGAGGATACTCTTGACAACAATCTAGTGCTCTTGGCCTGGGTTAGACTGATATCTGCTGGCACAACTTAGTGCGAATGAGACGTCCGGTCTCGAGCATATCATGACATACATGATGGATCCCACATTCGAAGCATATGTGATCTTACTCATCCTGCTTAGCTCATCAGGAGTCTTAGGACTTTGTTGCTTGCTGAGCTTAATGTCATGCCGCATGGGTATGTAATCCTTCTTAGAATCAAGCATTGAGAATCTTCTCAAGACCTTATCTATGTAAGTTCTCTGACTTAGGCCCAATATTCTTTTGGGACGATCTCTGTAGATCTTGATGCCCAGAATGAAAGCAGCATCACCTAAGTCCTTCATCGAGAAGCATTTTCCTAACCAAGCTTTAACCTCAAGCAAGGTTGGGATGTCATTCCCGATGATCAATATGTCATCGACATATAGCACTAGGAATACAATATTACTCCCACTCGCTTTCTTATATACGCAAGGTTCACTTTCATTTTTGATAAAACCGAATTCCCTTACGGCTTCATGAAAACGAAGGTCCCAACTCCATGAAGCTTGCTTCAATCAATGAATGGATCGAAGCAGCTTACAAATCTTTTCAGGATTCTCTAGATCAACAAAACCCTCAGGCTGTGTCATATACACATCCTCTTATAAGTTCCCGTTAAGGAAGGCGGTTTTGACATCCATCTGCCATATCTCATAGTCGTAGTATGCTGCTATGGCTAGAATAATCCGGATAGATTTGACCAAAGCTATTGGTGAGAAGGTTTCGTCATAATCGATACCTACGATCTGGCGATAACCTTTCGCAACCAATCTAGTTTTATAGGTCTGAGGTTTTCCATCCATGTCGGTCTTAAGTTCGATCTGCCGATAACTCACGACGTTCTGCCATTTAAGGGACTGGCCAAAGCTTGTCTGAAGGTTTCAGGATCATCCTGATTCACCAATATCAAGTCATTTCCCTCAGTGGCTAGAAAGCCATATGTAATGGGAATTTGACGAGATCTCTCAGACCTTCTTGGTGAAGGAATTATTTGAGGGTTCCAATCATATAATTTCATGCCCATACAAGAAATTAACCGCAAATATCCGAAATAATTTGGATCTTGCATGATCATGAATTGATCACGAGATCTTAGACTAGAATAAAATTAAAGTTTACCTTGATTCAAAATCTCTCTGTTACTAAATAATATTTAGTAACCTCTAGAGAACGTCCACACAGGAAGAGCAATCCGGGGATACTCACGACGATCCTTACTAGAAGATCGAAGCAAGCAAAACGGACGGAGCGAGGGGGAGGAGGGGCTGGCCGAAATCGGCAAGGAGAGAGAGAGGGTGACGGCTAGGGTTTTGAAAATAAATCTCTTGATTTTCACATCTGGAAATTACCCTTTTATAACCCTTATTTGGACTTTAATTAATTAAAGGCCTTAATGGGCTTAAAACCCAAAGCTTTTAATTATTGTGTAGAGAATCCCATTCTGGCTAGGCCCAGTTTAGCTAATTTAATTAAATCTATTTAATTAGATTACAATTAATTAGTCCTGCTAAACCGTTCTTGATTTCCGGTTTAATCCTAAATTGAAATCGGTCTAATCCGGTTTAATCCAAAACCGGATTTTGTCTCTGTCATGATTCCTCCATAAGATTCCATCCATTTTAATCAACCTTTAGTGTGTGACCCTCTGGGCTCACGACACGTCGGCAGACTGGTAAAATTACCATTTTACCCTTTCCATCATGAGTGGCCTCTAGCAAGACATCATGATTACCCAACGCTTGTGATTATCGAGATTTCGACTTAACCTTGTTGTACATGAATCTATCCTTTTATCCTCTTGATATCTTTGACAACCACGAGGCATAGACAAGTCATCCTTGTTCTATTGTCCTGTTTCTTGATTCTGAGTTAACTGAATTATAACTGATACTACGTATCGACTGCATGGTCATGCTATTGTATTTTAGTTGTACTCATCAAGTGGCCTAAACTGATATCTGCTCACACGTCTGTATGAGGGATAAATCCTTCAGCGATCCATTGAGTCAACTCATGTAACTTGTGATCGAGCCAATCATAGTCGTTATTGTAACCCTTTTACAAGAGACGTTAGACTGAGTCAAACTCGTCGTTCATTACATATTGACTTCAATGGTCCATCCGTCTTAGGATGTGATTTCATGAGCCGACATATGAGCATGTTCATGACTGTGTCTATGTAACATTCTCACGATCGGGTCGTCCTATATCACCCCTGACTGGTGATACTATGACCTAACTCTGGCCCCCTTCTGGCCATGATCAGTAGAGCGTGATCATTTAGAGTTAGCCTCATACCGATCGCTTCTTATGAAGCTATTCTGATCGGGGACTGCTTAAGTAAGATTTTATCTGATCTGTAGTCTACTATTATGTGTTGACACATCAATGATACAAATCAAATAATTCTTAAGATATTACTACAACACTTAGTAATATGAATACCGATTTTATTTCAACTAATAATCTTTATTACATGATTAGATTGAAAATACATTGTGCTAGGGCACAAAAACCCAACAGTCTCCCACTTGTCCTAGACCCAATTGGTATTCCAATCTAAACCCATACTCCTGACATGTTCCTCATGCTTAGGCTGCGGTAGTGCCTTAGTTAAGGGCTCAGCTAGATTATCATGCGTTGAAACGTAGCTTATTTCTACTTCGCCTTTATCAACCATCTCTGTGATGATGTGATACTTTCTCTCGACGTGCATGGTTCGGTTGTGAAATCTGGGCTCTCTAGCAAGTGCTACGGCCCCGGTGTTGTCACACCTTAAGCACACGGGATCAGACGTTCGCGGCAGTACATCGAATCCTCTCAAGAAGCTCCTAACCCACACCGCTTCCTTAGCTGCTTCTGACGCAACTATGTATTCCGCCTCCGTGGTGGAGTCGGCTATTGTCGCTTCCTTAAAGCTTTTCCAACTGAAAGCTCCCCCGTTCAACATGAACACATACCCACCTTGAGACATAAAGTCATCTGGGTCTGTCTGAAAACTAGCATCAACATATCCAGTGATGCTTAGTTCTCCTTCTATCCCACCATACACTAAGTAGGCGTCCTTTGTTCTCCCCAGATACTTGAGGATACACTTGACGGCAGTCCAGTGTTCTTGACCTGGGTTAGACTGAAATCTGCTAGCACAGCTGAGGGCAAACGATACTTAAAGAGATCACCACGGGTTCCAAACGACGAATATCATGCAGCGGACTTTATGTAACCGTGGTGATCGAAACTATCTTAGATCTTAATGAAATTTCAACATGTTATAAATATAAATATAAATATGATATTTACCTCTTGTAATCGATCAAAACACAACTGTAGTGTTTCTCTATCAAGTCCACACAAGCACCACAACCGAAGAGATTTTCACTCACAAATTTGCTAGAATTTTTTAGAGAAAACAAGACAACAATGGTGGAAGAGAGGGAGAGGATTTTCGGCAATGAGGGAGAGAGAATGGAGGGGAAGTTGCTGAAAAATAATTAAGGATAATAAGAAGATATTATGTGATTTTAATTTGAAATTAAATTGAATTTCAAAATTAAAATTGCATTATCTATCCCTTATACTCTCTTATTTGCATTTGTTTCCACTCATATCTTAAATTGCTAAATGGGCTTTAAGCCCGTTTAACTAAAACCCAAATTAAACCCATTAACTTGAGTTCTAATTTCGGTTTAGACAAAACGGCTCAATTTCCTCGAATTGATTTCTTCAACCGTCTGGTTAAAACCTTAGGCCAGAAAACTACTGAATTGTTCTCAATTCTCATCCATAGTTGTTGTCATGTATCGTGCTTAATGCGTGTGACCCTCTAGGCTCACGAATAATTGGCAGACTGGTAAAATTACTATTTTACCCTTTCCATCATAAGTGGCCTCTAGCAAGACATTATGATTATCCAATATTCGTGATTATCGATTATTCGACTTAACCTGTTATCGTACATGTCACTGTCCTTTTATCAAATCGATATCCAGATTGATCAATAGGCATAGAATGGTCATCCTAATTTATCAATCACTGTTTCTTGATATCTGAGATGACTGAAAACTGATACTAAGGTATCACCTGCATGGCCATGCTCTTTCTTTAGTCATACTCATCAAGTGGCCTAAACGGATATCTTTCTTATACCGAAGTATGAGTGATAAATCGCTCAGGCGCCTTTCGAGTTCACTAGTGCAATAAATGCCAAGGCCAATCGAAGCCGTTATAGCTACCCTTTTACATATAACGTTAGACTAGGTCAAACTTAGGTATTCGTTACATAGTGTACACAAAGACTCCTTGGTCTTAGGATATAATGACAAGTTACGATATGTGAGTATCTCATGACTGGATCTATGCAGCATACTCACAATCGGGTTGTCCGATATCATCGACCTGATGATACCTATGATATAACTCCGGCACATACTTTGCCATGATCAGTAGAGCGTGATCACAAGGAGTTAGTCTCATACTGACCGCTTCAGAAGAAGCTTAGCTGATCAGGGACATTATCGAATGCAACTCTTTCTGATCTATAGTTCTACTATAAGTGGGTACACACATTATGACATAGATCAAATCACATTAGATATATATTACTACAACACATTAGTAATATTATGCCTTTTATTATGTAGAATAATGATGTCCATTACAATATAGATTGAGGAATTATTTTGGACTAGGGCACAAACCTAACAGATACGTCAGGCCTCGTACAGATCATGGCATACATGATGGATCCCACTGCCGAGGCATACGGGATTCCATTCATTTTCTTAAGCTCAGCAGGTGTTTTAGGACACTGTTTCTTGCTTAGCTTGATGCCATGTCTCACCGGGAGGTTCCCTTTCTGAGAGTCAAGCATTGAGAATCTTCTCAACACTTTATCTATATAGGTGCTCTGTCTTAGACCTAAAAGTCTCTTGGATAGATCTCTGTACATCCTGATCCCTAGAATGTAAGCGGCCTCTCCTAAGTCCTTCATGGAGAAACACTTCCCTAACCAAGCTTTGGTCTCAAGCAAGGTTGGGACGTTATTTCCCATGATCAGTATATCGTCGACATACAGCACTAGGAACACTATGTTACTCCCACTGCTCTTCTTGTAGATACAGGGTTCATCTGGATTTCTGATGAACCCGAACTCTTTTACGGCTTCATCGAACCGTAAGTTCCAACTCCTGGAAGCTTGCTTCAACCCATAAATGGATCGTTGCAGCTTACATACCTTTTCGGGATGTTTTGGATCGACGAAACCTTCTGGCTGGGTCATATAGACATCCTCCTGCAAATTCCCGTTAAGGAATGCGGTTTTGACGTCCATTTGCCATATCTCGTAATCAAAATATGCTGCAATGGCTAACATCATCCGAATTGACTTAATCATAGCTACTGGCGAAAAAGTCTCATCATAGTCCATGCCTTGGACTTGACGATAACCTTTTGCAACCAGTCTTGCTTTGTAAGTCTGAGGCTTTCCGTCTATATCTGTCTTTAACTTAAATATCCACTTGTAACCTATGGTTTTTATCCCAGGTGTGCTGTCTACTAAGTTCCAGACCTGATTGTCATTCATGGACTTCATTTCCTCATCCATGGCGTTCTATCATTCTTTTGAGTTGGGACTGGCCAAGGCTTGCTGAACTGTTGCAGGATCATCCTGATCTACAACTATCAAGTCATTACCCTCTGTGGCTAAGAAGCCATATCTGACTGGGTTTTGACGAGATCTTTCAGACCTCCTTGGTCCTACAGGAGTTTCTGTTGGAATAGGACTTGGATCATTTACGTCATCGGGTACCTCTACAATCTCTGCAGGCTGTTCTGTGTCTTCTCGAATTTCTTCAAGAAGCACAGGACTCCCACTGGGATTCTTGGATAAGAATTCTCTTTCCAAGAAAACCCCACCTCGAGCAACAAAGACTTTGTTCTCCTCGGGTTTGTAGAAGTAGTACCCCATGGTTCCTTTGGGGTACCCTACAAAGACACACTTATCTACCTTGGGTTCGAGTTTATCACCAAGCAACCGCTTGACGTAAATATCGCACCCCCAGATCTTGAGGAAAGACAACTTGAGAGCTTTCCCTTGCCAAACCTCAAATGGAGTGGTCTCCACTGCCTTTGTAGGTACTCGATTCAATATGAATGCGGCCGTTTCTAGGGCATGGCCCCATAAAGATACTGGAAGGTTGGCGTGGCTCATCATGGAACGAACCATGTCTAGCAGGGTTCTGTTCCTCCGTTCGGAAACACCATTCAGCTTAGGGGTTCCTGGCGGAGTTTATTCTAAGAGTATACCGTTATCCCTTAGGTGACTGAGAAATTCCTGATCTAAGTA
This sequence comes from Geranium rotundifolium, assembly GCA_963920655.1. Lineage (NCBI taxonomy): Eukaryota > Viridiplantae > Streptophyta > Magnoliopsida > Geraniales > Geraniaceae > Geranium > Geranium rotundifolium. The sequence continues at coordinate 33,299,609 of OY987311.1, read as the reverse complement.
CTCGCCACCTCGATCGGAACGAAGTGCCTTTATACTTTTACCAAGCTGGTTCTGTACTTCATTCTGGAATTCTTTGAATTTATCAAAGGACTCCGACTTATGTCTCATTAAATAGACATATCCATACCTACTGAAATCGTCGGTAAAGGTTATGAAGTATCTGAAACCTCTCCTGGCTTGTGTACTCATGGGCCCACATACGTCTGAATGTATTAGGCCCAGGAGATCACTCGCCCTTTCACCTAAGCCGCCAAAAGGCGCTTTTGTCATCTTGCCCATAATGCAAGATTCGCATCTCTCGATTGGTGTGAATTCAAACGGGCTCAATAGCCCACACTTATGAAGTGTGGAGACGCGTTTCTCGCCTATGTGGCCTAAACGATAGTGCCACATCATTGTTTGGTTTAACTCATCCGACTTCAACCTCTTATTTACGTTATAGTTTGAACTATAGATGCAGTGCCATAAACGATATTATTTCTTGATAAAGTAAATAAGCCATTGTCTATGGCAAATACAAAACCAAGTTTGTCCAAACTGGACACTGAAATAATATTACTACTAAATGTAGGTACACATAGTACATCGTCCAAAACTAAAATAAGCCCTGTGGGCATCCTAAGACTAACAGAACCGACAGCCGTCGTTGACACCGAACTGTTGTCTCCGACTCTCAGATCCCGCTCGCCTTTCCCAAGGAGCTTCTTACTTTCCAGATCCTGCAGATTAACACAAATGTGAGTTTCTACTCCGGTATCAACTACCCATGTGTCTGAGAAAGTAACGTTGAGATTATACTCAACAATGTAAATACCTGATCCAGGTCCTGAAGGGTGTCCTCCCTTCTGCAAGCTCTTCACAAAATCCTTGTGCCGCCTGCAATCCTTCTTCCAATGACCTGGCTCCTGGCAGTAGTAACAGACCACCTCTGAGGTCGAAGTGCTCCCTTCGGTTCTAGGAACTGCTTGGATTCTCGGACCTCTAGGTGCCCTTATCTGCCCAGCTAGGTTCATTGGCGCCTTACCCTTACCTAACACTGCTGGTGCCTTGCCCTTGTTGGAGTGTCTTGGTGACTTGCCAGTAGGTTTGCCAGCTCTTTTAAAGCTGACACCCTTATTGACCATCAGAACCTCAAGGGTCTTGCCCTTGAGGTTTTTCTCTACTGTCACCAACATTCCATGTAGTTCCTTGATGGTCTTTTCCATATTATAAAGATTGTAATTTGTGATCACATCTCCATAAACCTTTGGAAGCGACATCAGGACAATGTCTGATTTCAGCTGCTCTGTGAATTTATGACCTAGACTGGCCAAGCGATCAAAGAGTCGCTTCATCTTAAGGACATGTGGGCTCACTGCCTCACCAGCATTCAGCCTGCTATAAAACAACGCCCTAAGAGTGTCGTATCTTTCGACACGAGCATTCTTCTGGTAGTATATTTTAATTTCCTCCATCATCTCTTGGGAATCTCCCATGAGATGCATGAACTGGTACTGGGTGTCATTTTCCATGGACCCGACCATGAGGATGCCAACATTTTGTCGATCACTTATGAACTTGTCATAAGCGTTCTTATCGGCCTCGCTGGCATCATCTGCAGGCTCAATCAAAGGTTTGTCTGTAAGGATATACTCCTGTCTGTCATACTGAAGTGCAAGCTTCAGGTTCCTCTCCCATACCAGGAAGTTGGTCCCTGTCAGCTTGTTATTCGACAGAAGAGACTTTAAGGCTTCACTGCCAGAACGTGTTGATTTGGGTTGCGACGGTGCCATTAATCTATACATGAAAATAAATTCGATCAGATTCTTAATTAAGTTGAAGTAAGAGATACTTGATTATGAACATTTCTGATTCTTGTGTCTGAATCTAAACCAAGATCTCCGCATACCCAAAACTGAAGTGAGTTAATCTCATCGCCCCAGTTTTAGACATTGGAGTAGGACAGTCCAGTCCTTTCACAATTCCATGTGATTCTTGGCTAGGGCTTATACATTGTGTGTATACGGCATTGCCCTATATCTGATACCCTGGCTCGGATCATCTAAGAATCGCAGGCAAGTCAACCAATTTTCAATGCATGGTCCAATTTGCAAGGCTACTACGCTAATGCGCACGCACCCATGCAAACTGGTCCATCTTCTATTAGAACCCATTCTCATGGATCCACGTTAATCGTATCCACCCATGAGTCCGAGAACTAATCGAAGTGATGAAAAGTGGGCGGTATCTAGCTTGACTTGAAATTATTTGCCTTTTAAATATTCATTATCATTGATCATAATTTGATCTTAATTTGAATTTATCATCTACATATCCATGTAGAGATAATTTCAATTCCGGTTTACATGTGCGTAATTAACTAATTATTATTAATCTTTACACATGTGGGTGATGATCTAATTAACATGAACTTATGAAAACTAAATCACACATTCAACCATACATTCATAAACATAAATGTAAATTTGCTTTAGCTAGCCCGCTAACCCTACTGGAATAAACTTGAACCTATACTAGGTCTTGTCTTTCCTTATTCTCCTGGACTCCCACTAGCTCCACGCCTCCTCGGGATTACCGTCCTTCTCTTCGGTTCTTCTTGTCTTGGGACTTTGTAATTACATTTATTTAAATAAAATAAATGTTGTGACACGCAGGTTACTAATAAGTTACAACCTATAAGCAACTCGCAGGTTGCAAACCGAAATTAAATTCTAAATTCGGGCTAACTTAGCAATCATGTTGCAAACACCGTGTTATCAAACAATCATGTTATCAAACAAGCATGTTATCAAGCAAACATATTAATTCCAATTTCATCTTGATTTAAATCATAAAATACGGTTTATCGAAACCGTTTTCTTGAACCGGTTAATTTCTGAATTATATCGGTTCACACGCTGGTTTATCAAAACCGAATCGGTCTAAAATTTAAATTAATAATTGCTGAAAAATTCTGGATTTTTCTGGGTCGAATCTGACCCGAATCCAATTGGTTTGACCGAACCAAAATTGACCCGAGGGCCAATTAGGGTTCGGCCAAAACCCTAGCCGCCAAGGCTAGCCGCGCCATGGCCGACCAGCCCGTGAGGGCTGGCCGAGGCGGGCTGCCTGGCCAGATCTGGTCGGGCCGAGACCCTTCCCTGGTCGGCCTTCCCGTTCCGGCTGATCGGCCCTTGGCGCTGCCGGGGTTAGCCTCTCGGCTAGCCTCGGCCTCCCACGGGTCTCGATCCTGATCTTACTCGATCAATTAATATTTTTCAGCAACATTAAAAAAATTCCAGCAATTAATTCATTAACCAAAACATATAATTTGCAATTTTTCCAATTCACAATACCGAATTAAATCGCAAAATTAATTCTAGCCTATCATGCTCGAATACAAAATCATGCATAACCAAGCCTCTGATACCACTGAAGAAATTATTTGAGGGTTCCAATCATATAATTTCATGCCCATACAAGAAATTAACCTCAAATATCCGAAATAATTTGGATCTTGCATGATCATGAATTGATCACGAGATCTTAGACTAGAATAAAATTAAAGTTTACCTTGATTCAAAATCTCTCTATTACTAAATAATATTTAGTAACCCTTAGAGAACGTCCACACAGGAAGAGCAATCCGGGGATACTCACGACGATCCTTACTAGAAGATCGAAGCAAGCAAAACGGCAAGGAGAGAGAGAGGGTGACGGGTAGGGTTTTGAAAATAAATCTCTTGATTTTCAAATCTGAAAATTACCCTTTTATAACCCTTATTTGGACTTTAAATAATTAAAGTCCTTAATGGGCTTAAAGCCTAAAGCTTTTAATTAATTGTGTAGAGAAGCTCATTCTGGCTAGCCCAGTTTAGCTAATTTAATTAAATTTATTTAATTAGATTATAACTAATTAGTCCTGCTAAACCGTTCTTGATTTCCGGTTTAATCCTAAATTGAAATCGGTCTAATCCGGTTTAATCCAAAACCGGATTTTGTCTCTCTCATGATTCCTCCATATGATTCCATCCGTTTTACTCAACCTTTAGTGTGTGACCCTCTAGGCTCACGACATGTCGGCGGACTGGTAAAATTACCATTTTACCCTTTCCATCATGAGTGGCCTCTAGCAAGACATCATGATTACCCAACGCTTGTGATTATCGAGATTTTGACTTAACTTTGTCGTACATGAATCTATCCTTTTATCCTCTTGATATATTTGACAACCACGAGGTATAGACAAGTCATCCTCGTTCTATTGTCCTGTTTCTTGATTCTGAGTTAACTGAATTATAACTGATACTACGTATCGACTGCATGGGCATGCCATTGTATTTCAGTTGTACTCATCAAGTGGCCTAAACTGATATCTGCTCACACGTCTGTATGAGGGATAAATACTTCAGCGATCCATTGAGTCAACTCATGTAATTTGTGATCGGGCCAATCACAGTCGTTATTGTAACCCTTTTACAGGAGACGTTAGACTGAGTCAAACTCGTCGCTCATTACATATTGACTTCAACGGTCCTTCCGTCTGAGGATGTGATTTCATGAGCCAACATATGAGTATGTTCATGACTGTGTCTATGTAACATTCTCACGATCGGGTCGTCCTATATCACCCCTGACTGGTGATACTATGACCTAACTCTGGCCCCCTTCTGGCCATGATCAGTAGAGCGTGATCATTTAGAGTTAGCCTCATACCGATCGCTTCTTATGAAGCTATTCTGATCGGAGACTGCCTAAGTAAGATTTTATCTGATCTGTAGATCTACTATTATGTGTTGACACATCAATGATACAAATCAAATCATTCTTAAGATATTACCACAACACTTAGTAATATGAATGCCGATTTTATTTCAACTAATAATCTTTATTACATGATTAGATTCAAACTACATTGTGCTAGGGCACATAAACCCAACACTTAGACCCTCTGGAATAGATGTAGGGATTGGTTCTTGATCAATGACCCTCTGGAATAGGTCTATACATGTTTATGTATATTTATCATCGTTTGTAATAAAGAAAACGGCTTTGTATTACTTATATGTTGAAGTAATATGTTAAGCATGATCTGATTTATGACCACTAAAGTAGTAGAACCATAAATCTGTACGGATCATACTTAACGAGTTCTTGGTCAATCTACGCTTCAATCGAAGCGACTAGTATGAGAATGGTTCGCAATGATGTAGTTCTGCTTATCATAGGGTTGTGGGATCCCGGAATCATATTATAGATATCATGAGGTGATTGATATCGGACGACCCGCTTTGAATAGTGTTTCATAGATTAAGCCATGAACATATTAAAATGCAATAGCTTGTCACGATATCCTTAGACCAAGGAGTCTTTGTGATCATTATGCGGTCGACGTACGGCTTTAACTTGCGCCTAACGCTTTCCGTAACAAGATTGCAATAACGGGCATGATTGGGTGGCGGAACGGATTGCATGAGAGACACGAAAGACGGCTAAGAGATTTATCCCTCGTACTACGGTATGGGAAAAATATCCGTTAAAGCCGCTTGATCGAGAGTGACTGAGAGAAAGAGCATTGTCATGCCAGTGATACGGGTTATCAGTTTGCAACCATCTCAAATATCAAGTAACAATGATTGATTGAACAAGGATGACGACTCTATGCCTTGTGATCAATCAGGAGGTCTAGAGATAATAGGATAGTGACTTGTACGCACAAGTTTAAATCGAATCATCGATCATCATGCACCTTGGGTAATCATAATGTCTTACTAGAGACCACTTATAATGGATCGGGCAAGAGAGATCTCTTGCGCCGATCTGCCAACGGTGGCATGAGTCTGGAGGGTCACACACATACAATATGGATAACTTGAGACAAGGAAACATTAACGTTTCTTTAGGAGCAAGACATGAAAAAGACTGAAGGTTTTGGGCCGTAGGTTAGGTTTGTAAGAATAATTAGCCAATCGAGAAAAATGAGATTTTCGTCGATATCGCGTCAGACTTTGTTTGATAAGTAACGACAAAAAGGGTCGGATAACTTTTGGACACGACACGCGACCACATGGGCGAACCCATTGGGCTCGGCCCATGAGGTCACCTAGCCGGCCCGACAAGGGCCCAAATAAGGCCCAATAAGCTAAGTGTGGGGGTCACACACCATGCTTAGTTGGTGTTGTTGATTAAGAGGAGAGTGATTTAAGGGGATAGGTGATGATTTGTCTTTAACCCATGTTTTCATCATTTGTTACTTTAATGACCCATGCCTAATGAGTTGATGAAGTAGACAAATGACAAATTGATTCACTCACACTCTCTCTTCTCTCACCCTTGGCCGGCCACACTACTCTCTCCTCTCTCTTTGCTCTCTTGTTCTTCACACATAAGTTTTAGTAGGCTTTTTGTGAAGGATCTTAAGGATCATTCTCTTGATGTGGACTTTCTCTAGAGAAGAAGATCATATAGTTCTTCTTTCTTGATTCAACAAAGACTAAAAGGTAAATTCTTGTGGAATAGATTTTTCCTTGAGATTTAATGGTTCATGTTCTTGGACAGTTTTTGGAGTTCCTTCTGTTTATGCTTCCGCTATCTCGATGATCTTGAACGCTCCAAAACTCTACAGTTGTATCAAAGCCTGGGTTAACCCTCTTCATCTTCGTCTTGTTGAATTTGCATGGTATATTTGTTGATAACATGTTTTTAATGCTTTTTGGGTAAATTGCATGAAATATGTTATTTTTGGAAAATATATTGAATTTGGAATTTTTCGGATTTTTATTGGATTTGTCGGGTCCGAGAAGGGACTCTCGGGGAGCTGGATTGGAGGTACCGGACGGAGGTCATCGGAGGCTGGGGAAGGCCGGCGGTGACCGGGGCCGTCCCCCTTCTACGCCGAGGCCGAGAAGGGAGGCAAGCTCGAGTTTGGGCTTTCCAAAGCCCAAGCCGAGCCGTGATGTTGGCTCGGCCCAATGGGCTTCGGCCCCTTGTGCTTGGGCCCGACTTGGTTTGTGCTCGGTGATTTTTGATCCGTGGCATGAACCCGCGATCCAATATTTCGAAAACTTTCAAATTTGATCGGTTTCGATAAACCGTTTTTCGAAATGGTCTAGTTTCGGTAAACCCGACCAAGCAACTTGGAAAAATTAAAACCGGAATATTGCATATTATTTGATGACATGTTTGTGTGATAACATGTTGGATGATGTGATGAGATGTATGATGCATTAATAGCCTATTAGAATTTTATCGCTTTCAAGGTTTGCACACCGTTAGTGTTAGCGTGTAATTATTCTTTCATTCGAGCCCTTAAAGTGTGATTATTTTTATCCGGTCTACGAACTGAGTATTAATTGTAATTGCTACTCAAAGCCGAGAAGGATGGAAAATCGAGCACAATGACGGTCTTGGAGGAAGTCCAAGAGCTAGTGGGAGCCCGAATGAGAAAGACGAGAAAATATGATGTCTCGTAGAATCTTAAGGATAGGATGGGCTATTGATGCATATTTAAACGCTTTATGATGCTTGCTTGAATTATTAGATAATAATTTATATGTTTGCATGCTCAACTTAAGAGTTTATAAGCAATCACCTCACATGCAAAGATTAAAAACGATTTTAATTGTTTACATGATTAAAGCGTTGTGAACCATCATCGCACGAGTTGTGATGGATGAGTTCAATTTGAAACGTGTTTGCACGGGTTGCAAATGACGGCTTCAAAAGAATATAGTATATGATACAATCAGAAACGTCACAACACGGGTTGTGAATGACGGGTTCGTAATTGTACCAAAATACTTTCGAATTATTAAACACAACAAAATCATAACATAATTTGAGTCATGTGAGATGCCACCCAAATTCACATCCATGTAGAAACATTCTCTCGGTGTCGTGCGCCTTAGCAGAGCATCGATAGAATGGGTTCTATATGTAATGGTCAACCTTCTGGGATGTCGTGCGTCTTAGCGGAGCATCTGCACAAAATTGATGCATATGTGAAGGTTGGTTGACTTGAACACGATTCTCGGCCGGAGGTTGAGCTGGGGCATCAGAAGGGTAAGCCGTGTGCTTTTGCACATACCCTGACCAAGAATTACATAGCTTGTAATTGGATGGACATCCTACCCAAATGGGTCAATTGGAGCAGTGCGCCTTAGCGTACTTCAATTGACAAATAAGGGATCTTGGTTTAAAGATTCTAAACCTTAGAATCGGATGGTTGGTGTTTAATTCAGGTCTTCGTAAATTTATTAAACTTTTCTGATTAAATTTACTTTCTTCGTGTAGAAATGGCTAGTAATTCAACAAACTCGTCTAATTTGTCATTGAGGGCTATACTTGATAAGTGTAAGCTCAATGGAACAAATTATCTGGACTGTGACAGAAATTTGCGACTTGTGTTAAAGTTGGAACGCATGGAGTACGTCCTAGACAAGGCTATCCCGGTGGAGCCAGCTGCCAACGCAACGAGGGTCGTTAACGATGCGTACCAGAAACACCTTAGCGACTCTATCGATGTTGCGTGCGTCATGCTGGGCTGCATGGAGGCGGACCTCCAGAAGCAGTTTATGGAGCTATCACATGATCCTTTTGCAATGTTTGCACAGATCAAGGATATGTTCAAGGAGAAAGTACGTATTGAAAAATACACTATTCTCTGAGAACTCATTGCCTGCAAAATGTCAGCAGGCAGCTGCGTAGGTCCATACGTCCTACGCATGAAGGGACATCTCGATCATCTAACTAGTCTCGGAATGACTATGGAAAAAGAGATGGCTGCGGATTTCATTCTGCAATCCCTTCCTCATGCATATGGTGGGTTTGTCATGAACTATCACATGCATTACATGGACAAGACCGTATCAGAGTTGCACAGTATGTTAGTGACTGCCGAGAAGAGCATAAGGGGCAGTACGCCCAAAGGTGTTCTTATGGTGAAGAAGGGATCCGGCTTCAAAGCTGGTGGTGATAAGGGTAAAGGCCCAATGCACCTGGCAGGGAAGAACATACGACCTTTTATTCCTAAACCTTCCATGCCCGTGAAGGGAAAGGGGAAGGTAAAGGAGTCGGTCTGTTTCTACTGCCAAAAGCCTGGTCATTGGAAAAAGGACTGTCAACAGCTGAAGGAAAGTCAGAAGAAGGGCGGTGGGGCCGCTACTTCGTCAGGTATGCCATTAGAGCTAAATCTTTCTACTATAAATGCTTGGGTACTAGACACTAGAGCTGAGTCTCATGTCTGTGCGGATGTGCAGGTACTGCGTAGTTGAAGAGATGTGGGGGAAAACGAGGTGGACCTAAGAGTTGGGAACAACGTGCGTGTTACCGCAACTGCTGTGAGTTCGGTTGATCTTGTTTTGCCCAGTGGGCTTGTAATAGAACTCCTTGATGTGTTTTGTGTACCTGCTTTCAGCAAGAATATTGTATCAATATCCCTTCTTAAAAAAGAAGGTTATTATTTTGATATTAAGAACGGGTTTTTTAATATTATGCGCAATAACATGTTTTATGGAAATGCTCACACAGTTGGAGGTTTAGACATATTAAATATGCAAAAATCGAGATCCAACATGCTCTATAATCTTAATGCTAAGAGGTTTAAAGCTAATGATTTAGACCAAACTCTTATCTGGCATTGTCGTCTAGGTCACATAAATGAGAAACGCATCTCAGCGCTTCATAAGCGCAGACTTCTAAGTCAATTCGAATTCCAAACGATTGAAAGATGCAAGGCTTGTTTAATGGGCAAGATGACTAAAGCGCCCTTCACCGGTATAGGTGAGACGGCAGGTGATCTATTTGGTCTAATACATTCAGAGGTATGTGGACCAATAAGTACACCAGCCAGAGGTGGTTTAGGCTACTTTATCTCATTTACTGATGATTTCAGTAGATATGGTTATGTCTATCTCATGAGACATAAGTCCGAAGCTTTTGATAAATTCAAAGAGTTTAGGACTGAAGTAGAAAACAAACTCGGAAGTATCAAAGCACTCCGTTCTGATCGGGGTGGAGAATACTTATCCGAAGAGTTTCTTAGTCATCTTACAAAAAGTGGAATACTTCTTAGTGGACTCCGCCAGGAACACCGCAACTTAATGGTGTGTCCGAGCGAAGGAATCAGACATTGTTGGATATGGTTCGATCGATGTTAAGTTACACTGATCTCCCAATCTCCTTCCGGGGTTACCCTCTACAAACGGCCGCGTTTTGTCCTTCCTGAAAATCTGGGGTCACGAGGCTTTTGTAAAAGGGTTGCTGGCAACCAAGATCAGATAAGTGCACTTTCGTCGGATATCCAAAAGAAACAAAGGGATACGACTTCTATAAACCGAGCGAAAACAAAGTATTCGTCGCCCGAGGTGGGATATTCTTGGAAAAGAAATTTATTTTCAAGATAGTCAGTGGGAGGAATATTCATCTTGATGAAGTTCTAGATGAGATAGTCGCTCAGGAACCACTGGACGGCCCCTTAGAAGAAGTAGAGACAGAAGTGGTCGTTGAGCAAGAACCAATAGCTACAGTTAATGAGGACGGTCCAAGGCGGTCTGAAAGGACAAGTCATGCACCTATCAGATACGGTTTCCTAGTAACTGGAGGTGATGATTTGGTGTTAGTGGACAATGATCCAGCTACCTTTCGAGAGGCCATGGACGGAACCGACTCCCAAAAATGGCTAGAAGCCATGAGGGAAGAAATGCAATCCATGTCAGATAATCAAGTGTGGGACTTAGTGGATCAAACCCCTCGCTTAAAAGTCATTGGGTGTAAATGGATCTTTAAAATAAAGATAGACATGGATGGCAAACCTCAGACCTACAAAGCAAGACTGGTAGCAAAAGGTTATAGACAAGTCCACGGAATTGACTCTGAGGAAAATTTTTCTCCAGTAGCTATGGTCAAATCTATCCGCATTCTACTTGCCGTAGCAGTTTATCATAATTATGAGATATGGCAAATGGATGTCAAACCGCTTTCCTTCATAAGAGGTTAGCTGAGGACGTTTATATGTCCGAGCCTAAGGGTTTTGAGGATCCAAAGAATAAGGGAAAGATCTGCAAGTTGCTCAAATCAATTTATGGTTTGAAGCAAGCATCTCAGAGTTGGAACCACCGTTTTGATGAAGCAGTGAAACAGTTTGGCTTCATCAAGAACGGTGATGAACCTTGCGTGTATAAAAAGGCAGATGAGAGTAAAGTAGTCTTTCTAGTGCTCTATGTCGATGACATATTGCTCATTGGAAACGACGTCCCTACCTTGCTCTTAACAAAAGCTTGGTTAGGTGAGTGTATCGCAATGAAGGATTTAGGCAAGACTTCTTACATCTTGGGGATCAAGATATATAAAGATCGTGCCAAACGGGTCTTGGGCTTGAGTCAAAGCACCTATATAGACAAAGTGTTGAGAAGATTCTCAATGAATAATTCCAAGAAAGGACTGCTGCCCCTGCGTCATGGCATAAAGCTTAGTAAGAATCAGTGTGCTGAACACCTGAAGAGCTAAAAAGAATGAATGAGATCCCATATGCTTCGGCTATAGGGTCCATAATGTATGCCATGATATGTACGAGACCGGATGTCTCGTTTGCCCTAAGCTGTACCAGTAGACATCAATCCAAACCCGGTGAGGAACACTGGATTGCAGTCAAGGCAATTCTCAAATATTTGAGAAAAACCAAACACGCTTTTCTTGTATACAGGGGAAAAAATGATGATGATCTAATCGTTAAAGGATATCTCGACGCTAGTTTCCAGACAGACCCTGATGACTTTAACAGTCAGTTGGGATAGGTGTTTACGTTGAATGGTGGAGCATTCAGCTAGAAAAGCAAGAAGCAGGACACCATCGCCGACTCTACAACGGAAGCTGAGTATATTGCTGCATCGGAAGCAGCAAAGGAGGCTGTATGGATCATGAGTTTCATGGCTGAGTTAGGTGTAATTCAAAACTCATCTAACCCAGTAGACTTATATTGTGACAACACCGGGGATATTGCGTAAGCTAAGGAACCTAGGGCACATGACAGATCCAAGCATGTACTTAGGAAGTATCACATCATCCGCGACATAGTTGCTAGAGGTGACGTGAAGATCCACTACGTTGCATCTGATGATAACACAGCCGACCCCTTGACCAAGACTCTTCCTCAAGCAAAACATGATAAACATGTTAGGTCAATGGGGATAGACTAGGGCTTAGATTGGAACTAGGGGCAAGTAGGAAATTGATAGCATTTTTGTGCCCTACTCCAATTGCTAGTAGTCAGTAAATGTCTATGTATATTTATCATCGTTTGTAATAAATAAAACGTCTTTGTATTACTTATGTATTGAAGTAATATAACAAGCATGATACCACTAAAGTAGTAGAACCATAAATCTGTACGGATCACACTTAACGAGTCCCTGGTCAATCTACGCTTCAATCGAAGTGACCAGTATGAGGATGGTTCTCAATGATGTAGTTCTGCTTATCATAGGGATGAGAGATCCCAGAATCAGATCATAGATATCATGAGGTGATTGATATCGGACGACCCGCTTTGAATAGTGTTTCATAGATTAAGCCATGAACATATTCAAATGCGATAGCTTGTCACGATATCCTTAGACCAAGGAGTCTTTGTGATCGTTATGCGGTCGACGTACGGCTTTAACTCGCGCCTAACGCTTTCCGTAACAGGATTGCAATAACGGGCATGATTGGGTGGCTGAACGGATTGCATGAGAGACACGAAAGACGGCTAAGGGATTTATCCCTCATACTACAGTATGGTAAACATATCCGTTAAGGCCACTTGATCGAGAGTGACTGAGAGAAAGAGCATGGCCATGCCAGTGATACGGGTTATCAGTTCTCAGCCATCTCACATATAAAGTAACAATGATTGATTGAAGAAGGATGACGACTCTATGCCTTGTGATCAATCAGGATGTCTAGAGATAATAGGATAGTGACTTGTACGCACAAGGTTAAATCGAATCATCGATCATCATGCACCTTGGGTAATCATAATGTCTACTAAAAACCACTTATGATGGATCGGGCAAGAGAGATCTCTTGCGCCGATCTGCCAACGGTGGCATGAGCCTGAAGGGTCACACACATACAATATGGATAACTTGAGACAAGGAAACATTAACATTTCTTGAGGAGCAAGACATGGACAAAAATGAAGGTTTTGGGCCGTGAGTTTGGTTTGTGAGAATAATTAGCGAATTGAGAAAACTGAGATTTTCGTCGATATCGCGTCGGACTTTGTTTGATAAGTAACGACAAAAAGGGTCGGACAACTTTTGGACACGGCCCATGAGGTCACCTAGCCGGCCCAACAAGGGCCCAAATAAGGCCCAATAAGCCTTCTTGGCCGGCCACCTTGGTGGGTCCAAGTGTGGGGGCCACACACCATGCTTAGTTGGTGTTGTTTATTAAGAGGAGAGTGATTTAAGGGGATTAGGTGATGACTTGCCTTTCACCCATGCTGTCATCGTTTGTTACTTTAATGACCCATGCCTTATGAGTTGATGAAGTAGAAAAATGACAAATTAATTCACTCACACTCTTTCTTCTCTCACCCTTGGCCGGCCACACTACTCTCTCCTCTCTTGTTCTTCACACATAAGTTTTAGTAGACTTTTTGTGAAGAATCTTAAGGATCATCCTATTGGTGTGGACTTGCTCTAGAGAAAAAGATCATATAGTTCTTCTTTCTTGATTCAACAAAGACTAAAAGGTAAATTCTTGTGGAATAGATTTTGCCTTGAGATTTAATGGTTCATGTTCTTGGACAGTTTTTGGAGTTCCTTTTGTTTATGCTTCCGCTATCTCGATAATCTTGAACGCTCCAAAACTCTACAGTGGTATCAGAGCCTGGTTAACCCTCTTAATCTTCGTCTTGTTGAACTTGTTTCGGTTTTATGATGATTTGCATGTCATATTTGTTGATAACATGTTTTTAATGCGTTTTGGGTAAATTGCATGAAATATGTTATTTTTGGAAAATATATTGAATTTGTCGACCCTCATGCACCTAATCTTGTCTACAAGCTCAAGAAAGCTCTTTATGGCTTGAAACAAGCTCCTCGAGCCTGGTATGAAAGACTAACACTTTATCTAATGCAGAATGGTTATATCAGAGGAGGAGTAGATCGGACAATGTTCGTTAAGAAGGAAGGCAAAGACATCATGGTTGCTCAGATCTATGTTGATGACATAGTTTTATGAGGGATGTCTACCAAGATGGTGGAACATTTTATGAGTCACATGCAGTCAGAATTCGAGATGAGCATGGTGGGCGAACTTAACTATTTCCTGAGGTTCCAAATCAAACAAATGGAGAATGGAATCTTCATCTCTCAAAGCAAGTACGCTGTGAATCTTGTAAAGAAGTTTGGTCTGGAAAAGGTATCTCACAAATGGATCCCCATTGCCACAATCACAAAATTGTCTAAAGATTAAAATGGAAAATTAGTAGACCACAGCCTATACAGAAGCATCATAGGAAGTCTGTTATATCTCACAGCAAGTCGTCCTGACATAACGTATACCGTCGGAGTATGTGCCAGACATCAGGCGGACCCAAAGGTGAGTTATCTTTCTCAAGCCAAGAGAATCTTGAGGTATGTTGCCGGAACGGTAAATTTGGGGTTATTATACTTGTTTGAGACAACGACTAACCTTGTTGGATACTGTGATGCTGATTGGGCTGGAAATACCACCGATCGAAGAAGTAATTCATGTGGATGTTTTTACTTAGGAAATAACCTAATCTCTTGGTTCAGCAAGAAACAAAATTGTGTGTCCTTGTCTACAGCTGAATCAGAATATATAGCCGCTGGAAGTAGTTGCACTCAACTACTTTGGATGAAGCAAATACTGTCAGAGTATGATGTCCAGTAAGATATCATGACATTATTCTGTGACAATGTCAGTGCTATAAACATATCTAAGAATCCTGTCTAGCATAGCAAGACGAAACACATAGATATCAGTCATCATTTTATAAGAGACCTAAATTAAAAAAAAAAGAAAAGGGTAATTCAACTAGAGTACATTCTCACTGAAAGACAATTGGCTGATATTTTCACTAAGGCCCATGACACCGTTCGATTTGAAAGTCTAATGTCATCATTAGGACTTTGTATGATCGAGATGTCATCTAAAACTTAAAGCTAAGGAAAGAGTGGTATGGATCATGGGAGTTAACATCCACACCACATGATGGGCTGAATGATGTTCGGAGCCCATTTAAGAAGGAAAAAGAAAGTGCTGACCTCACAAATATATTGTTTATTTTATTCCCTATTTTTTGGCCCCACTTATTCAAAAGGGTTTTCTTAACTGCCAAGGATTGTCTCTCTAACCTTCACTTTCCAAGAGATTTGCAGACCTCCCATTTTTGCTCTCCACCTCTGTCTCTCTCTTTGCCCAAGCTTGCACTGTCACGATAATGGTGGGCACTCGAAGTGGAAGAGTTGCGGCCAACTTCGCCAGGAAAAAGGCACTACGCCTAAAATCTATGTCTCCCTCACGATCAAGCTTAGGGAAGAAGAAGGGCGAGAAGAAGAAAAGGCCCGAGAGAGTGTCCCTAAAACGACCAAAACAGGGATCACCATAGCCGAAACTTCTGGGGCACCCATTGCTGAAGCAAGTGCTAGTAAAGAAAAAGGAGCCCCATCAGAAGCTCCGACCTTCACCGTGCCAGGTAATCCTGAAACCAAACCCCTGGCTCTCAAATTCATGATTCTAATGTTGAGGAAATCACTCATACTCCGACTACAAGAGTAGAGGGTTTGGGTAGCCTTGGAAGTACTGAGGAGGTTGTAAGGGCGATTCCCTTGCAAACGATCTTTCCAACTGAAGAAGTTGTGTCTGTTGCTGTTGAAAACCCTCAAGAAGGTGAGGCGTCTATACTATCAAAAGACGGAGATGAAGATCCATACCAATATCTGAACAGTGCAGAATGCATGAAGAGCAAGTGTCGGGTGTGCCTCCAAAGACTATTGAGGAGGCTGTGGGCGCTATGGGTGATGAAGTTGTTCTAGAGAATCCAAAGGTTGTGTCTGAGAAAAGTCAAGATGATGGCACTGATGATGTCCCAACTCGTGTTGCTGAGAATGTCTGTGAGAATGTGCAGGAAGATGTTCCTGAAGTGAATAACGAAGACTCTGGTTCAACTAATTATGTAGCGGAAGTGCTTGCTGATCTGAGGCAAGAGGTTGAAGACAGTGAGAAAACCGTTTCTCACGAGAAGAAAATTTCTAATAAATCTGTGTCCATTGGTCATGAGTTTGCGGAAGAAAAAGAAGAGGCCGAGGTTTCTAAAGAAGAAAATATTGTTGTATCCAAGTTAAAGTTCAAGAGGAAGAAGACTGCTGAGGATGTTGAACCGGTAAAAAGGATTTCCAGGAAGAGGAAAAAGGTTATAGTTGAAAAGAAATCTGCCAGAAAGAGTGGGAAGAAGCGAAAAGCTGGCACGGCACCAAGTCCTACCAAAAAAAAGTCGCAAAAGATGTGGAGACATCTTGTGGATGAACCTACCTCGGACGAAGAAGAAGTGGAAATTGTATAAAGGGCTTATGTTGAGCCGAAGCATATTGGAGGTCATAAGCTCCCGAAAAATGTTCCGCTAGCCAACATAGATAACATCTCCTTCCATCACGCGGAGTCAGCTTTGAAATGGAAGTTTGTTGTAATGAGGAAAGTTGTTCCGGAAGGGAACTATTACCGAGTGCTTTGAAGATGGAGGAAATCGTAGAGCTAATTACAGATACAGGGCTTCTACAGAGCATCTCAAACATTGGTACGTACTACCCCCTGCTTGTTCAAGAATTCATAGTTAATATATCTCCTACTTTCGACATACTCTCCAGTTCGGAGTATAGAAAAGTGTATGTCAGAGGAAAGTCCTGCATCTTCACTGAAGAGGTTGCTAACAACTTTTTGGGAAGAGACACTCCGGAAGTCTCCGATGATGTCCCATCATTGAACAAAGTTGCCCAGGAGATATCTGGGGGTACAAAGAGAATCTGGCCAAGCAAGGGCAAGCTATCCTCCTCGGTTCTAACTGCAAAATACTCGGTCCTCTTCGAATCGACATCGCAAACTGGGCGCCTTCCACACACGGCTCTAGCATTACTACTGAACTTGCTAAGCTGATATACCTGATAGGTACGCGTTCCACTTTCAATTTTGGCAAATTTGTGATTGACCATTTGATGAAACATGCAAAATCCTTTGCGGTTAAAATGACAATCGGCTTTCCCTCGCTTATCACTAGGATCATCCTGAGCCAACGCCCCAAGCTGCTCCGAAGTTCTGATGTGGCCGGCAAGTATCCTGCTGCTCTCTCGTTCAGCCCGAAACTCTTTGAAGGATCGCATGTCCCGGACATTGGACATCCTTCTGGTGGAATGTCAAAGAAAACATCTGGATCCTCCGATGTCCAGAGAGATGTTGTGACAGAGCTGCGCGAGGAAATAAAGTTCCTGGAGAACACTATAGACACCATGTTCTACAGAAAGACTATCTGCGAAGGAGTGCTCCAGGATCTCTTGCAAGACAGAAAGGGAAAGAAGAAAGTTGAGGAAATACCTGCTGAAGAAGACGCTGCTGATGAAGAAGATGATGAGGAGTCAAGCTCCGACAACATTTAATTGGTTACCGGTTCTATAAACCTTGCTCTTGAACAATTTATATTTTGTTTTTTGGGATAATTGTTATAAACTTATTCACCTCGGGAGGATGTCCGGGTAGAACTAATGTAAGGCTGGAAATGAAGCCTTAGTACTTATGGTTTGGTATTTACTTCGCTTCTTGTTATACTTTTCCTTGTGAGCATATTTGGTTTGATTGCATATTTCTTCTTGGCATATTTTTGTGGCAATCAGGGGGATATGGCTAGTTGAGACTAGTTTCACGTGAAGAAGGACAAGAAGAACGCCAAGACGGAGCTCACTGAAAGCTCTATGAAGAAAACAACATTACTTGCATTATATTATTGCTTGTTTTATGTCTTGACATTTTATGGTACATCATGTCTAACTATATGTCTCAGACATCATTAAGTTTGAGCTACTGTCAAGAGGATTGAAGACTCTCTGTCCAGGACACGTGAATAAAGGAGTGCTCGCCCCAAAAATAGCAAGGGGGGAAATTTTGGTTCCTACGGATGTTGGCTATTTTATATGATGGAAAGATGTACATCCATATGTCGTGACCTAAGACGCCGGTGCTCAAATCAGAAGATGTCTATTCAGAAGTCTCGGACGTCACGATCGAACATCTCACCAGAAGACTTTATGAAGTTTCCTTAATTAGAAGATCTTCGAATATCAGAAGGATTCTTTCCTCATCAGTTGTGCAGCAGCAAAAGGAAACTTAGAGCAGACGTAATCGGCAAGGTCCGTACGAGATCTTCTAGGAAACCCGAAATAGATTCTCGTCCATCTTCTACAAATAGATGCTCGTTCCATTCGGTAGAAGGTGGTGCTGTGTAGTTATTTCTTAGTTGATAATATACATATTTCCTAAGCGTGTTGGACGAGCTTGTTAGGGATTTGTATGTTGTAGCTAAGAATATAGCTTGTGTGTTCCAAACAAAGAATTTGCAAATCTTTAAAGACGACGACAAAGGAGGAGACGGAACTGTGGGATCAGCTCTAATAGTGGACTCAAGTCGGAGGCTCGGAGACAGAGGGAGACCCTAGATTAAGTTCACACTAGTAATAATACCATAGGGTTTAGGTTTTTGTGATAATTATAAAGCTTTGTATGTGTGATTGATTACATATAGTGGGACTTGTTCACTTGCAGAGTGCCCCCAGATGTAGGTGACATTGCACCGAACTGGGTAACCAAATCCTGTGTCGTTTACTTTATGTTTGTTATTTTTATCATTGACTCTCCACCAACAAGATGTCTCACACTTAGTCACAAAATTGTGATAAACATCTTGCATCTAACCATAATTTCAACAAGGGTTACTACGAGCTGTCGATACAATGTAGCATCCTGGAGAGGTTTTCCATCGGAAGATGTAAGCTTCTCGTTTGCCTCGATGGGAGTGGAAGCAATGTTGGTGTCTGATAAAACTGCTCGAGAAATGACGTCAGCTGCATACTTAGTTTGAGATAAGTGACTTGTTCCACAACATGTTGGAACATGTGTTACAACATGTGGTTGCTGCAGAAGATGACATGAAGATGTTGGAACATGTGTTATAACATGTTACGACCTTGCTATAAGAAGACGACGAATAACAACTAAAAAGGGTTGACAGAATAGAAGACGCTGCTAGCCAGTAACAGTGCTTGCCCGAAGCTCGTCGTTAAAATGTGATTGTCTAAAAAATTGCCAAAAGGGGAGATTGTTACTACGTTTAGTATTGGCATATTTTTTAGTGCAAAGTCAAGATATCCGTAAACATGTTGCGACAGAATTGGTGCGACATATTACTTGCAGAATTAGGCAAGACATCGAAGACTTCCTGTTTTCTACACAAATGCAGTGTGCGCGAAGAAGTCAAAGTAACAAAGATTTAGACAAGGTCCAGCTGGAAAGAAGTCACGTCAGCAAGACCAAAGAAGGCGGCAACACCAACCTGCCACCTGCCAGAAATGCAAGGCGGCAAGGGATTTCCTAATTGGAATTGGAATCTGATTAGGCAATAAAGGTTGCTATAAAAGCAGGCGCTTCCCCTTTAGAAACTCAGTCCTTCCTCTGTGCTAAATTCTCAAAACTCTTAACCGTATAAGACTAGTGGATTGAGAGGCTGATCTATTTAGAGAAGACGTTGTTGATCACAGACATCCACTGAAGAGGACTTGAGTACTTGGGATCTATTGGGTTTTGTTCGTGATTGAAGACTTCACGAAGAAATTGTCGAAGACAACTACACCGAGCATAGGCTTGCTCGAAGGGTGGAATTGAGACGTTCTCAAAGACAGGGGGAGTCCCTGGTCGAGGTTGTTCACGGTGAGATCTCTAGTAGCTTAGGACAATAACTTGTGTGATAGCTAGTTGATGCTTGAAGTTGTACTATTGACTACCGAATAGTAAAAACCTTTCCACTAGCAGAGTGCCTCCAGACGTAGATGCGGAGTCACCGAACTGGGTAAACATATTGTGTGTCTTCTATATATAGCTTTAATATTTATAGTCCATAAACTGTGATTAAACAAGTTGTCGAACTAATCGTTACAACATTGTGTTCGACATCTTGTTCCTGCTACTTAACAGAATTTCAGAAGCGTTGAGTCCCTTTCCAATCCCCCCGAACGAGTGGAAGTCATGAAAGAAGTGCAAAATTTCACCTCTGATCACGTCCTACATCTCCCGAAAAAATATCATAGTGAAAAAAATCCCATCGCATTCTGCCTTTGCAGAGACGATCTTAGTCTCAGTGAACCCCCTCTCCATTTTTTGTTTTGGTGATTGGCAGGGAAACTTCACATACCTTACCACTACTGGAAATATAGTTTTTCCCGGCGAGATATTGATAAGTCTCGCCGGGCTTGTTACACCAAGCCGGAGAGACTTATATCTCGCCGGCTTAGTAAACACCAGCCCAGCGAGATATTGAATATCTCGCTGGCCTGATATAACCTACCTGGCGAGACTTTGAATATTTCGTCGGGTTGGTTAAAAGGGTCAATGGTCAACGTTTTAGTTTACCATGTTCGTTACATACAGTCTTTAGCCAAGTTTTACTGATGTTCTCTTGTAGGTTGCACATGAACACCGTCTTGATGGCTTTTTGTCTGGGTTGGGTGGGGGGGACTTTGAATTGTTTGTTTTTATAATTTGTTGAAATTCGGGTGACAGGGTGTTCTGTTTTGTGTCGCGGGTGACGCTCTGCTGGCTTTGGGTGGTGGGCCGGTGGCTCGGAGCGGTGGCGCGCTCTACTGGTTCGAGAGAGCCATAATACGGTTAATCTTGTGTTATAATAACATTTTTTGTCAGCAATTACGTTATTGTATATAATAATTAACACTAGCTACCTCAAGTAGATTATTCTTCACCTACAACTTTTTATTTTTTTTCTTATTATTTGACTATATTACAAATAAAATGTACTCTAACACGAGAAAACACTTCCATATTGTTTGGTGTTACAACATATGTCATATACAACAACAAGAAAAATGAAATATTAATGTATGTTATATCCTAATGCCATGTTTGTACATATATATCCTTCAAAGTGTTAGCTCATCCTGTTATTAATTTATGGCTTCCATACTATTTCTGAACAAGTGTGTAGACTCATTGTATACATATATAGTACATTCAGTTCGTCATTAATTACTGTTTTGGGAGGAAAAGTAGTTTTCAAATCATCAGCGCATTCAAACATCTCATATATATAATTCATTCTATAATCCCTAAATTGATATATATACCAAGAAACACAAGGAAAACATGATCATATATATATCTTGTTGGGCGTAGAAAGAAAACAGGATGGATCGATGTTGATAGTTTTGCAAGACAAATGTCGTGGTCGATCGAGAAAATAATAATGCAGCAGCCCTCATGGGTTTGCTGCAAACACCAAGAAGCTTTGCAGAACAATTAATATTGGTCAACTCAACTCATGACCAGTCCATATCAGAACATCTCTATCCATCTCCTCATCATTCTTTTCCTTGTTATCGTCTTTCGTTTTGGTTTCATATATATCATATATTTTTTGTCCTCTTTCTTTCAGTCAAATGTAGCTCAACCCAACTAGAAAACTAACCAAATTTCACCATATGTGTAAACTAGAATAATTATCTAATTTGCTCAATTTAATAATTATTTTACTCAAATTATACCCTTTTCTATAAATTTATAAATAATCATCATAGAATTACATTTGGGTTTTCTGAGTTCAAAATAAATATTGAAGATTTGTGGTAAGGTTTTAATTTTGGATGTGAGAGGTAGCTAGCTATAAGCAGCTTTTTCAGCAACTGACATATGGACATAGAAAAGAAGAAAAAGGAGGGGTTGCATATATTGTTTTCAAAAGGGAATAAAATTTTGGTACTGAATATATGCAGAAGTGGATCATGAATCAAAGGAAAACAACTGTACATACATTATAATGTGAAGATGATGATCAGAAAGTAATGAAATTATTATAAATTGTGAGGGACAAATGAAAGAAGGGGTAGTAAGCAGTATAAATGCATTGGGATGCGGAGCCAGCCTTAACTTGTTGCTGGTCGTCCTGAGTGAGGCTTACATATCTTCTCTGCAATCTTCTTTACCTCTCATATTTCCCTTTCGCTGGGGCTCTTCCTGCCCCCCATTACATTTTTATATCATTCATTATCACCTAGCTAGCTATACCTTCGCTTTTACACACACACACACACACACACACACACACACACACACACATATATATATATATTGCATCTCCTTCTGCTTATTCATTACCATGACTGTCCTAGCAGGCAGTAACAACTTCGACCCCACAATCATGACTGCAGGCCTGAGTAATGCAATAAGTGACCTCAGGCTCCATCACTTCCCATACAACAATAGGTTTCTTGTAAACATATACATGGCTCTAGCTACTAGTTATATCTTGTTCAAATTTGTTTGGTTCATTATTATGATAAACTCATTAGGGTTTAGGTTTTGAATTAGAGTTTTTCTTTTTTTTTTCTCTATAAATAAAGAATATCACGTGTTTCTAAACAAAACAATTCGATAATCCTATTGTGGCATTACTGCTTTAAAGATCTCGAGTTGAACCTTTTGTATTTTTGAACTCAACTCACACTCGTTATCCTGTGAGATTTGCATATGCTCTCTGTATTATGTACTGCCATGCCTCTTATGGGATTTGCCTATATCTTTTCGCTTGATTTCTGTTGGGGAGATCCGGGCCTTAACTAAGAGTAGCACCCAAGGAAAGTCCACATACACATTAGAGCCCACATGTGACCCAAAACACTAATCTAATGGGTCTAGAGTCTAATGCGTATATATAACCCTCATTATACTCAATACTCTTCCGACGTAGAACTTTGAATTCACGTGTGGACATAACAATCTCCCCCTCCACATTGACTCCCATCACATCGGGCTGGCTCCCCTTAAGCCCAACTTTTTACCTTAGTCTACTCTCCCACAATGGCCATTTTCATCCTATATGAGTCTCACCATGGTGAGACGCGATCATGGTCCCGATCTTACCAGACATAGGAGAATACCCGACCCACTTAACCCGGAGAGTCTACCGAACCAAGGCTCTGATACCAGTTTGTTGGGGAGATCCGGGCCTTAGCTAGGAGAAACATCCAAGGAAAGTCCACATACACATTAGAGCCCACATTTGACCCAAAAGACTAGCCTAGTGGGTCTAGAGTCCAATGTGTATATATAAACCCTCATTATACTCAATACTCTTTCGATGTGGGACTTTAAACTCACATGTGGACATAACAATTTTCTCCATTCTCACTTTTGTGACCTCCTTCAGAATCATAAGGTTATGTTCTTTGAATTTGATTGTGGAGCACAATCCCATCTTCTTAACTTGTTTATTTTATATGGAGTTCTCGAGATTTTCATTTTTTTTATTTTGACTCTGTTTCACTCGACTTTGCGATCTATTTCGACCGACGACCATGATCCATGTGTATGTACATCTTGTAATCCAAGAGGTTTTTCTGTAATTTAGAAATGGCACGTAAAAGGGAGTGTTGAACCTGATCAAAGTCTTTTAGAAGTCTCCAAGCTAACAAAGAGAAGAATAAATAAGTGACAACTTATATTATTTAAAGGTTCAAACTAAATTTAATATACACAATATTGAGTTTTATTAGACCCATTCCTATCGGACATTAGGATTTAGGTTTTGTATTAGACTTTCATATTATTCTTTAAAATATGGAATATATCTTGTATTTGAAATATTTCTATATGTCTATCAATATATATAATATATGTACATATTATGTATGAAAAAAGTTTTAGGGTAATTTTAAGAAACTATGTATATACAGCTGAATGTGGTTTAGAGTGATTTCCCCCCGGTGACTACTCATCCCGCAAACTCAACCCACAATGACCCTCATTGATTTCGGCCTCTCAATCCAACATATCTCCTAGCCCATATTTATGTGTCATTATTCGCATCACAGTTTTTTATTTTTTATTTTGTGCAGTAATTTAAAATGGGCAAATCATATATATATATATATATATATATATGTATGATTCTTTGCAATTAACCTAAAAGTTTTCATATGATGCTCTAATTATATGGCAGTACTACAGGTTCAAGTCATATGTATATGTACATATATATAGGTGCTTTGATATTTTTCCGGTTCAAAATTATACATATGTTTGTTATCTAACAGAATAACTTTAACGAAAAAGGTTGAATGATGGATGATTATAGTTATTACATATATATGACTGGGTGGCGTAAGTGTATTGTCACGTACGTTGACGTTCCATCAATATATATATGAAATATATATATCCATAAGGCTAAGGCGAGGAAAGAGAGTGGAAGTCTGCAGCTGTACGTAGCTAGGGTTAGAGGACAAAATTAAAGCTATCATAATTCAGACGACTGCTTTTGAGGGACAGCTGGATGTTGATGATAGAAATAGAACTAGGAAATCATCAACATGCATGCATGCATGACTCATCATGCCTCAGTAAAATTTGTTGGTATAAGAAATTATCTGAATAAAACCCTTTACATGCATGCCTCTTTCACTCACACATTCACACTTGCTTTGCTGCTGCGTCTATGTCCTGCTTGCTACAACCGCAAGATGGCTTCAGAGAATATATCACCAAAAACAACAATACATAGATATCACTCCACTAACTCAGTCAATGCCCACGTCCTTACTTTCATCATCTTCCGCATTGACGTACTATATATATTTATACATTGGGAAAATCAACTACAAAAAGAAAAGGCAAAACTGTAGAATATGTAATGATGTCGACCCTGCCACGTGTTGCACGCTCAGACAACAACACGCGTCTCAGATCCAACGGTTCTACATGAGTTTGGACATTTTGACGTTTTACATGAGCTTGTAGCCGAGTGTATCTCTATTTATTACATAACATGCTTCAAAAATAAATTTATCAAATGCATATGTTTCAAAAAATATTTATGACAGACAATATATTTTTATATTTTTTTTGCTTAAGAATATATTTATATAGGGGCACACTCCACTACAAATGACCAACGCGTCCGAATCCAACGAATTTATCCCAATCGTCCAATCCACTCAGTCTCACCAACCCCAACTGACGGAAATCTCCAACTAACGCGCTATGTGTGAGTATTTTTGGAATTTCCACCCCAAATTTCGCGTTGATTGTCGTTCACTCATTTCATTATATTTATATTGAGTGTAATGTCGCGATTCTGAGTATAATTTCAACCCAACCTAAACCAAATTAAATTTATTTGTGGCCAGAAATACAAATATAATGTCGACCCTTTTATTTTTCCAAAAGGTTGGTTTGCTCGCACCGCGTGTGCTCTACCGGAGCCCGGCCCGTGCCGTGCCGAGCCGGCCGGACGGCGGCGATGGCACGCGTGTGGGTTTGGCCGTAGCCGCAGGTTACCCTTAAAAGGCCCACACACAACTGATAGAGGAAGTGAGACAAACCAATATAAACAACAAAAAAGTTTAACATGTAAGCGATATAGGATTTCAAATGTGAGAGAAACCAAACTTACGAGTGAATGGTCTAAACTCGTGAGTGTATAGTTTATGAGTGTAAGTGTATAGTCTATGAGTGTATAGTCAAACTTATGAGTGTATTGTCTAAACTTGTGATTGTAATGTTCAAACTTATGTGTATAAACTTGTAGGTATATAGTCCATACTTGTGAATGTATAGTATAATCAACAAAAAATAGTTTCACATGTAAGCGATGTGAGATTCCAAGTGTGAGAAACCAATCTTACGAGTGTATAGTCTAAAGTTGTGAGTGTATAGTCAAACTTATGAGTGTATTGTCTAAACTTGTGATTGTAATGTTCAAACTTGTGTGTATAGTCTAAATTTGTAGGTATATAGTTCATACTTCTGAGTGTATAGTCTACGCGTGTGATTATATTTTCTACTCTTCATACATGTCTAGACGTGTGGGTTCATGAAGAGTAGACAATACACTCACAAGTTTAGACTATACACTCACAAGTGTAGACTATACACTCAGAAATATGGACTCTACACTCACAAGTTTGAACATTACAATCATAAATTTAGACAATACAGTCATAAGTTTGACTATACACTCTACACTCACACTTTTAGACTATACACTCACAAGTTTAGACTATACTCTTGTAAATCTGCTTTCTCTCACACTTGAAATCCCACATTGCTTACATGTGAAACTTTTTTGTTTTTTATATTGGTTTGTCTCCCTTCCTCTATCAGTTATGTGTGGAACTTTTAGGGGTAACCTGCAGCTACTGCAAAACCCACACGCGCGCCGCCGCCGTCCGTTCGGCCGGCTCGGCATGGCACGGCACGGGCCGGGCTCCGGTACAGCACCTTCGGTTCGAGTAAACCAACCTGTTGGAAAAATAAAAGGGTCGACGTTATAATCAGAATCGCGACAATACACCCAATATAAATACAGTGAAAGTCGTTTATGTTTCTGGCCACAAATAAAATTTAATTTGGTTTAGGTTGACATTATACTCAGAATCGCAACATTACACCCAATATTTATGTTTCATGTGAGTGTAGTGTTCTAGTGGGAAGACGAAATTGACCTCACGGAACCGCACGACAATTTAACTTTGGAGTGTTTCTCCGTGTTTCCACGTGTCAAGCATCCGAACACCGCCCGAAAAATGGTTGGCTGGATTGACAGTTTGGATGGATCCGGACGAGTATTGGATTTGCACCTGAATGTAAGTCTATTTATATATCCACTAATCTCTTGAACATATCAATTGAGTTTACTAGGGACATTCTTTTAAATAAAATTTGTCATAAAATGGGAAACTAGAGTATTACATATGTGTATATATAAGGTTACTTATGCACAGAAATTTTTTGTCGATAAATTGATATTCGTGCATCTTAAATTATTCAATAAAAATATTATGTTTTATACTCTTACATATATAGTATCAGAGGAGTTCTCACTACTGAATTTTTGTGTTACTGGTGGTGTATGTTATTATATGCTACTCGTAATACGCTGCTAATAATTCGTGGTTGCTAGGGCGGCAGACATAAATGGTCACATACGCCGCCCATATACGAGCGACATGCATTGACACGTGCACGACCCTTATATGGGTGGCTTATATGGCATGTATGTTGCATATGATGGATTCATCTTAAAACTACAACATGTATGATACGGACAAGACCGTCTCATTGTTACATGGGATGTTACAAACTGCTGAGAAGAACATCAAGTGTAAGACTATCAAGGATGTTCTTATGGTCAACAAGGGGACAAGCTTTAAAGGAGCCAGTGCAGATAAGGGCAAGGCCCCTAAGCACCTTACATCAAGGATGAGATTGCCTATTGCTCCCAAGGCCCCATAGGCTAAGGGGAAAGCTAAGGAGAAGACATCTGTCTGCTTCTACTGTTAGAGTTGTGCCTTTGCCCAATAGGAAAAATTCATCTACAATGTAATGTTTTATCATCTTTCATTATAAATAAAACAACATTATATTACTAGTGTGTTGTAGTAATATATTAAATGCAATTTGATCTATATCATTATGTGTTTCATCAATAATAGTAGAACTGTAGATCAGAAAGAATCACATGTAATGAGTCCCTAGTCATGAATGCTTCATCACTAGCGACCAGTATGAGGATAACTCTTTATGATCACGCTCTATTGATTATGGCAAGTCAAGTGTCAGAGTTAGATCATGGATATCATTCGGGGAATGATATTGGATGACCCGATTGTGAGCATGTAGCATAGATGATGTCATGAGCACACTCACAAATCGTAGCTTGTCAAGGTATCCTCAGACCAAGGGTCTTTATGGTTACTATGTAATCAGTAACTGAGTTTGACATTGCCTAGCATTATCTGTAAAAGGGTAATCATAAGGGCTCTGATTGGCTCAGTTATGGATTACATGAGGGAACATGAAAGACGGCTAAGGGATTTATCCCTCATGCTCCGGCATGGGAAAAATATCTGTTTGGACCATTTGATGAGAATGACTAAAAGGAAATGCATGGCCATGCTAGAGATACACGGTATCAGGATTTAGTTATCTCACAAATCAAAACACAATAATTGATTAAATAAGGATGATGGATCTATACCTTATGATCAATCTGGTTATTTAGAGATAAAAGGATAATGACTTGGACGATTTGAGGTTAAGTCGAATCATCGATGATAATGAGCGTTGGGTAATCATAATGTCTTACTAGAGGGCAATTATGATGGGGAGGGCAAAATGATAATTTTGCGCCGATTAGCCAACGTGTCGTGAGCCTAAATGGTCACACACTTAAAACGATGAATATAGCTAAATAGGACTTCAAAAGTTCAAATGAGAAGAGATAAGAAATGTGGGAAACGTTTAGTTAGACCAGACTCGTCTAAGCTAAACTGAAACGGATTAGACAATTGTCGGTCTAGATTGTAAACTGGTCAGTTACGAAAATTTATCTAAGTGAATTTTGAAGGATTCCCATGGGTTTCAAAGAATTTAATTTCATGCAGCGGACTGAAATTAACCATGAGAATCAAAAAAGATTAGATCTTATTGCGAAAATTTCAGCATTCAACAATAAATAATAGATCTGAAAATTTTACCTTTGTAAATCGATTAAACACAAAAATATGTGTTTCTCTAGGTAGTCCACACAAGCACAACACCTTGGAAGGGTTTCTACACACACCCTTTATAGCTACCCTTAATCAAAACCGTTATGGCTACCCTTTTACAAGTAACGTTAGACTAGGTCAAACTCAGATATTCATTACACAGTGCACACAAAGACTCCTTGGTCTTAGGATATAATGACAAGCTACGATTTGTGAGTATCTCATGACAGTATCTATGTTGCATACTCACAATCGGGTCATCTGATATCATCGACCTGATGATATCTATGATATAACTCCAGCATATACTTTGCCATGATCAATAGAGCATGATCACAAGGAGTTGGTCTCATATTGATCGCTTCTTAAAGAAGCTTAGCTGATCAGGGACTCATCGAATGCAATTCTTTCCGATCTACAGTTCTACTGCAAGTGGTTACACACATAATAACATAGATCAAATCACATTCGATATATTACTACAACACATTAGTAATATAATGCCGTTTTATTAAATTGAAAAATTATAAACATTACAATATAAATTAAGAAATTACATTTGATTAGGGCACTATCCTAACAAGTTTTGGGTTGATTTAATTAATAATCCTAAGTCTAATTGGGCTCTAAAGAATTTTATTTAAATGGGCTCGAATTATAATGGGCTTGAGGCCCATTTAGGATTTGATGAATTATAATTATAATTCAAAAATAATCTTATTTTGGGAAATTAATCGAATGGGAAAGGTTTGACCAAATTGAAATTTGGAAAAATCAACAAAAGGAAAGGGGATGATTTTGGGAAAATTGGAATATATACCAATCTCCCAAAATTGATCCCGACCCCCCCTCTCCCCATTCGGCCGAACCTCTCTCTCTCTCTCTCTCTCTCTCTCTCTCACTCACTCACTCTCTTCTTGCAAAACTAGTAACACTTGCAAGAGGGTTTTTGATCCTGAATCAGAAACATCGTTGTGTGGACGAGCTCAAGAGGGTAGATACTTTTGTGCCTATCAGATTCGCAGAGGTATAAACTAAAAGGTTTTATGATTCTAATATTGTGCTAAAATCAATTTAGCATGAAGATCATACGTTTATTTGGGATATCCATGGTTAGATTTCCGCAATTGCATGAGTTTAATTGCTTGTGACCTCATGGAAAATACTTCATCTACTACAATGAAGCTGATCACTTGAAAAGGGACTGTAAGAAGTTCCAGAATGATCAAAAGAAGAGTGGGACTCCCACGTCTTCAGGTATTTATTTTATAGAAATAAAATTTTCTACTTCTGATTCTTGGGTATTCGATACCGGAGATGAATCAAACATTTGTACTAATGTACAAGTGCTAGAAAGTAGAAGAGATTTGGGCAAAGGGGAGGTGGACCTGAGAGTTGTCAATGGACTTGAAGTCGATGTAACTGTTGTAGGGGTTATCAACCATATTTTGCCCATAGGGCTTGTTTTATTATTCAAAAATGTTTAGTGTATATCTACTTTTAGTGGGAATATTATTTTTATTTCTTTGTTGGAAAAAGAAGGTTTTGATTTTTCTATTAAGGATAGAATTTTCAATATATTTAGAAATGATATTTATTATGGTAGTGCTACTAAAGTTAGAGGTCTGTATGTTTTTGATATTGAAACCTCTAACACAAGCTCAATCTATAACGTAAATTCGAAAAGGCTTAAATTTAATGATTTAAACCAAACTCGTATGTGGCATTATCGTTTAGGGCACATAAACGAGAAACGCATATCGCACTTTGTAAGTGTGGACTTTTAAGTCCGTTTGAATTCCATTCAATAGATAGATGTGAAGCTTGTTTGATGGGCAAATCGACGAAAGCGCCCTTCACAGGTAGAGGTTAAAGGGCGAGTGACTTGTTGGGTCTAATACATTCTGATGTATGTGTATCCATTAGTGCACTAGCCAGGAGAGGGTTCAACTACTTCATCACAGATACTGATGATTTCAGTAGACATGATTATGTCTATCTAATGAGACATAAGTCTGAAGCTTTTGACAAGTCCAAGGAGTTTAAGAATGAAGTGTAGAACTAGCTTAGGAAAAGTATCAAGGCACTTCGATCGGATCGAGGTGGAGAGTACTTATCCCAAGAGTTCATAGATCATCTTGAAGATTGTGGGATCATCTCAGAATGGACTCTGCCTGGAACACCACAATCAAATGGTGTGTCCGAATGAAGAAATCGAACCCTATTTCAACGATGAGTCATTCTGATCTTCCAATATCATTCTGGGTTATACTCTAGAAACAACCACATTCATTTTGAATAGGGCTCCAACGAAGGCAGGGGAAGACATACCATATGTGATGTGATATGATATGAGAAGAAGCCCATTTTGTCTTTCCTAAAGATTTGGGGATGCGAGGCTTAACTCAAGTGTATGATCACATGCAAGGTCGAACCCAAATCTGATAAATGCATCTTCGTAGGGTATCCCAAGGAAACAAGAGGATACTAATTCTACAAGCCAAGTGAGAACAAGGTTTTTATTGCTTGAGGTGGCGTGTTTTTGGAAAAAAGAGTTTGTTTCCAAAACAATTAGTAGGAGTACAACATGAAGAAATTTAGGAATAATATGGTACAACATGAAGAAATTCAGGAACCGCATAATAATAATGTAGAGGTAGAAACAGAACCAATTCCTGAAACTATTCCTGAAGGTCTAAGGCGGTCTGAAAGAATCCGTCATGCACCTACCAGATATGACATATGGTATATCAATCACTAGATATCTTGATTGGTCATAAGGCATAGAACGTCATTCTTATTTAACCAAACACTGTTTCTTGATATCTAAGATGACTGGAAACTTATACTAAGTATCATCCGTATGACCATGCAATTTCTTTCAGTCATACTCATCAAGTGGCCCAAACAAATATCATTCCCATGTCGGAGTATGAGGGATAAATCCCTTAGTCGTCTTTTGTGTTCACTCATGTAATCCATAACTAAACCAATCACAGCCCTTATAGTTAATCCTTTTACAAGTAACGTTAGGCACCGTTAAACTTAGATATTGACTACATAGTAACCATAAAACCCCTTGGTTTAAGGATACAATGACAAACTACGATACGTGAGTATGCTCATGACAACATTTATGCCACATACTCACCATCAGGTCATCCAATATTATTCTCTGAATGATATCTATGATCTATCTCCGTCATTACTCTTGCCATGATCAGTAAAATGTGATCATATAGAGTTATCCTCATACTGGTCGCTTCCAATGAAGCTTAACTGACTAGGGACACATCAAATATGATTCGTTAAGATCTGCAGTTCTAGTATTAGTGATGACACACATAATGATACATATCAAATCATATTTAATATATTACTACAGCAAATTAGTGATATAATGCCGATTTATTTATTCTGAAAGATGATAATACATTACATATGTAGATCACTTTTACATTAGATTAGGGCACAACTCTTACACGTATTATTTACATCAATGTTCTTACTTTTCATTTTCAATTCTATCATCTCAATTAAAAGTAATTCGGCAATACATTAGCTAATGCAATTCTAGTTTTTGTTTTCTCTTGGGAATCATCTGATGGTTATCCTCATTAAATATTTAACTCGCTAATAAAACAAAGTTAAACCATGATCACCGATTTTACTTTTGAAAACTGAGCAATAAGGTTATTTGGAAATATTGTACATATTTTAGAACTTAAAACTTTTAAGATTCTTCTGACGACGACTGATTTTATTGCGAGAGATACTTCTAAATCATGTATATGATCGTACTGAATAACTAATTTGCAAAAAACTAATAATTATGGTTTGACATAAAGAAAGTCGTTATTGAGTTGATAAGCCGTATGATAAGACGTTGAGAAGACAAGGGTGCTTATGAAACAAATAATGTTTTGTTGCAAAACCACTAGAAGGAGTGTCGGTAAGCTAACATAATAAGAGCTGCAATTAAACACAAGACATCTTTTCTGTGTACCACACTGTCCACATATATAGTTTCAGATTTTGAAGGACTCGAGACATGACCACCTTCACATCATGTTTTGTTAGAACCCATAAAATTTTGTATGTAAAACAATGCAGAGATTAATGATTTATCGTTTCCATTATTCTGCTGCATCCGACATCTCATTTTAATTATTGTCCCAAAATGAAGAAGTGGGTCTCCTAATAATTGTTGCATATGGCATTGGGGGAAAAGAAGATGACACATCTTATTAACTTAAACTAATTAGATGGACAAGATTATTCTGGTGCAAGAACATGTGTTTTTAACCAAATGCCTTGTTTAAATTTTAGCAACCCAAGAATTACTGAAATTAGTGTTCTAGTATTTTGTCATGTCTATTTGTATTTTTTATTAGGTGTGAATATTAGAACACTCATATTTACTACATTGAGCCTCTTCCCCCAACAACCTTTAACTAATATTATGCCTAAAATACTCATGAAATAATAGAAACAATACTAGTTCTCACTTCTAATAAGTAAAGTTTTGATGAGTTCAAATGTCAGTACATATATATGTAGTTCATAAAAATAAAACTAATCCAACCATAAATGATAAAACACAGATATTATGATAAATGAAGTAACACAATTTATGTTCTCGGGCTAAGTGACGAAAATAGATATAATATATTCTTCATAAGAGCAACAGTAACTCCAAGTTAAACTCATTCAATTTTCACTAAAAATAAAAGTTAATTGTTTTGTAATGCACATGTCAGAAACATCAACCACTTAAAACTGAAGCTGCTAATTGGATGCCAAAATTAGAAAAAGTAACACACTATTAATTATACTCAAGCACAAAGGCCCAAACACACAACAAAGAGTGTAAAAAGAAGAATCAAGAAAGAAAGGAATAATTTCTTGTAGTATATATACATATAAGAGAAAGGTGATTGGTTAAGTTGTGGGATGTGGAAGAAAGATAGAAACTGTTGATAGTATAGTAGCAGTAGTCATAGGTAGGTGTTATAAGTTTAAGGAAGGAAAAGAGATGGTGGACAGCATGAAGAGCAAGATCGCAATAAGAGAATTTGTGGAAGGGAGAGATAACGAGGAGGTAGGGAATTTGGAGAAGAAATGTGAGATAGGGTCGAATAAGCTGATGGGGGTTTCCATATTCACTTGCATGATGGGTGACCCCTTGTGCAGGATCAGGTTTTACCCTCTCCATGTTATGCTGGTGAGTCTATATATCTCTAGATTGAATCCAATCCAATCCAATCCCATCTTCACTACGTAATTACTAATTACATATATATATATATATATATATATATTGAGCATGCATGCATATGCATTAATTTGGCCTACAGGTCGCGGAACAGCGGGAAAATAGGGAGCTTGTCGGAGTAGTTAGGGGTTGCATAAAGGTTGTGGGGACTGCTTTTCGGGGAACATTTTTGAAGATGGGATGCATATTAGGCCTTCGCGTTTCTCCCCAACATAGGTATCTATCCATCTATATATGTATTTCAATTCGATCTCTGTGCTCATCTCTTTTCTATTACAAAATCATATCTCAATATTGGGCTTTATATATAGTTTTAGCTGCCTCCAATTAAATAAGTTGAATAGAATTAATATCATCTAATAATATTATGCATATCAAAGTGTATATATATATATATATATATATATATATATATATATATATATGTATATGTATATTCTCGTCATATTGTAATGATGAATACAATAGATGCATTAATCGTTGATGGCATGCATTTTTGTATAATAATATTGAAGGCGAATGGGAATAGGAGTGAAGCTGGTGAAATCAGTTGAAGAATGGATGGGGAGAAACGGAGCAGAGTACATATCTGTGGCAACAGATGAGAGCAACAAAGCCTCCACCAACCTCTTCACCACAAAGTGCAACTATGTGGAGCTCAGCTCACTTGTCATACTCATGCACCCTCTCACAAACAACCCTTCCCAACACATAACAACCCACAAGCTGCACGTTGACGACGCCATTGCCTTGTACAAGAAGAAGCTCAGAGGCAAAGACATGTACCCCGCTGACATGGACGCAATCTTGCAAGAGAGGCTCAGCCTCGGCACTTGGGTTTCTCACTTCAACAACGAGGAATGGAAAGGGAATATTAATGATCATTATCCGACTTCCTGGGTCATGTTTAGCCTGTGGAACACGAGCGAGGCGTACAAGCTCCAGATAAGGAGAGGGCAGCCCCTCAAGTTTCTTCACTCCACGCTGAGCCACGCCATGGACAAGTTCTTCCCCCGGGTGAAGTTGCCCGTATTTCTGTGTGAGTCGGTGCCATTTGGATTCGTGTTCGTGTACGGGATGCACGGGGAGGGGGAGGGGGTCGGGGAGCTGGCGAGGTCGATGTGGAACTTTGCGTCGAGAGTGGCAGAGGGCATAAAGGGGAGCAACTGCAAGGTGATAATGACGGAGCTGGGGGTGTCGGATCCGCTCATGGAGCATGTGCCGCGAGAACCCTCAATGTCACGCATAAATGATGTATGGTACTTGAAGAAAGTGAAAGACCAGGACCAGGACGACCACAATGATAACCTCATGGCCAAGGAACCACAGATTGGAAATGTTTTTGTTGATCCAAGAGACTTTTAGATCATTACCTTATTAATTCGGCTGTTTTTGTGTGTGTCTTGGTTAATTGTATGGGTTTTCAAAGTTAATTTCAAGTGTATCTCACTTTTAGATTGTTGTAGTTTATGTCACTTTTTGTACATGGTGCATAAACTCAACCAGCTTTTGGTTTTCTTATCACAATTGTTTCAATTGTTTCTAGTTTTTTTTGTTAATTTGTAGTATATATAACTGTAGGGCGTTAATAGTTTGTTAAGATTTCATGTTTAATTTTGCGGAGAGCAATTAAAAACAGGGAAATGACACAATATTAACTAAACATTTGTTAACACTGAAATTTTTATCAGGTAGTTGTGCAAGATGTCACACACAATGTTATGTATAAAGCTATAACACCGTGTATGACAACTTGTGTAGATAACGCATGACAGTAAATATAAAACGTAATAAACAACGACACAACAATATGTTTACCCAGTTCGGTGCAACGTCACCTACGTCTGGGGGCTCTCAGCCTAGTGGAAAGGTTTCACTATCAGCAATACGTCAAAACATACAAGTGCCTATGATCATCCCAAGATCTATACTTTATGCTACTTATTACAGTGCAAACCTATCTCAGGGTCTCCCCCTGAATCCAAGACTCCGTCTTGATTCCACTCTTCGAGCAATCGCCTTCCTCTGTCGGTTCAAGTCGTCGTTGAACGTTATGGTTGCGTGCAGTCTTCACTCACGCGATCAGTAAACCCTCAATCACCTAACTCTCAATAGTTATGGTGATACACAATATCCTTAGCACAATCTACAACCTCTCAGCCCGCAAACCTTCACGTCTAAGAGCTTTGTAAATTAATGCTAGGAAACAATAAAAGAACCACACGATTGCTAAGGGGGTAGCCTAAGCGTTTATAGCAATCGAGCATGAGTACTAACTCTAATGGGTTTCCTCTTTATCACCGTCTTTCTTCTTTCCAGAATCGGAGACGTTCTGGAACTTTTCATGATTCCTAATCGTAGTCGTACTTTCTACAGAACATGGACTTTCCTGATTTCCGTCGAACAGGATGTTCGCCGAGATGTCGTTAACAATGTCATACAAGATGTCGCATACGATGCTTCGACATTATTTATGAAATTTTCTCTAGTTCCTTAAAAATAATCCCATCACCAGAAATGTCGTAACTACAATCTCCCCCTTTGGCTATTTTTAAGATCAGCATT
The DNA here is from genome assembly GCA_963920655.1 of Geranium rotundifolium. Taxonomy (NCBI): domain Eukaryota; kingdom Viridiplantae; phylum Streptophyta; class Magnoliopsida; order Geraniales; family Geraniaceae; genus Geranium; species Geranium rotundifolium. The sequence continues at coordinate 33,262,967 of OY987311.1, read as the reverse complement.
CTTCGTCGCATTCTCCGTCGCATTTGTTGTCATCTTTTACTTGCAACGATCGGTAGTCGTCAAGTCGCGTATCATCACGCATCTTGTGCGTATGCGTCTTACTCCCCCTTGCGAGCTCAAAAAGAGCCAAACTTAAAACAAATTCGAGTAATAGAGCAGGGAATAATAAAACACAAGCTTAACTCACACACATTCCCGATCAGCAGTCGAGATTTGTATGAAACATGTTCAGAGCAAATACAAAATAAAAGTTGTTCAGTTTTTAGCGAATCCATAAAGTACTTAAAATTCAAACAGAACTTCTGCTGGAACTAGCAGTATCTTCTTCTGTAGCAGTTGAAAAGGCATCTTTGGTAGTGTCGTCAGTAGAATCAGGTAGGGAAGAGGAACCATTGTTGTCAGAGTCTTGAGGAGGCATCGACTTCAGCAAGTTAGCATAGTGAGATCTACGCTGGGACAGATGCTTCAGCGCCATCTTCAGGTTGACGATGTCCTCGTCAAGTACAACTATCTCTCTCTCGAGCATTATTGCATCTCTGCTGGTAATCTTTGTTGGAGGGGCAGCACCGGGAGCTTGACTAGTTGTCGCCTTAGTTGGTTTGATTTCTGTCTTGACAAGATTAGGAGCATGCTTGCCCTCGAACAACTTGTGGCTCACCACAATCATTCCTCCACGCTTTCCTGCCTTATCAGTTGTCTTCAACACACCAGGGTGTTGGTGTACTAGTAGCTCAGAGTTAAGGGAGGGAAAATCAATAGGTATCTTCACAGCTTGTGATCTGGCATGTCTAACAAGGTGGTCAATAATAAACTGGCCAAAATCAAGTGTGGAACCAATACCTATTTGGAAGATGAGAATTGCCAGCTCCGGTTTGATGAAGGATGCATGTGTTGAGGGTGCCCAGTTTGCTACTCCGATACGGAATAGTATAGAGTACTTTGACGTGAGATCCGAGGCCGCCACGGTGTCCTTAGTAGGCCACATTCTGCTTTTGTCACCAGTAATCTCTTTCAGAACCTTGTTCAGGTCAAGTGGTACAGAACGGACACACTTTCTCCCCGGGAAGGCATTAATGATGTCAGAGGAAATGGTAAAGCGTAGGCCTCTGACACACTGTTTTCCTTCTCTACTCCTTCCAGATCGGTATCCTTGTCTCCGGTCTCCTCCTTCTCAGAGTTACTTTTGTCACCAGTTTCTTCCTCAGCTTCTTCCGAGTCAGCAACTTTTTCTTCCACAGCCTCATCTGTGGGTACATGAACGTCATCTTTCACACCTTCTTCTTCACCCTCTCCTTCTGCAATCCTTTCTAACCTATGATTGACCGGGGTCAAGTCATTCTTTTCCCCTTCAGTGTTTATCAGATCCTCAACCACCCCTTTTTGAGGAGAGTCCTGATTTTCCAGTAGTGACTCTAACAAGTCACTGGTTCTAGAGGTATCAGTATTTGATACGACGGAAGAATCGATACCTGGGAAAATTGTTGAAACTGGTGCAGGGATGATTTTGCATGGAGGCTTTTTGGTTCCCTTGGTCAATGCCAGTCTCTCGCTGAGGGCCTGTAAGTTCTCTCATCGTGAAGACAGAGCTTCCGGTTCGGGTTCTTTTGGGAACTCGAGAAAAGACGGTATTGGTGCTTCTTCCGGTGGGATTTCTCTGGATGATCCCTTGACATTCTTCTGTGGCTTCAGTCCTTTGACTCGTACCCCATGTTTGTTGGTGCTGGGTTTGCTGCTTTTGGGGCTCTTTGCCTCGGTCTTCTTGGGTTTGGTTTTTCGACCGTCAGTGGCTTTCTTCGGCGCCAGATTGCTCCTGGTTTTCACCATTTTTGCCGAGAGTGATAGTGTTTTGTGCAAGAGTTTGAGAGAAGAGAGCGAAATACACAAACGGAGGCAGACTAGGTTTGTAAACAAAATCAAATATGTAGGTAGCAGAGCGTATCTCGCGACCTTTCCTCTTTTTATTTGGGTTTTTGGCATACTTGACCCAATGGCATGTGTTGGGATTTTTGAACATGTTCATGACGAGGTACCAACTAACTCCTCTCAACCGTTTAGCAACTTTGATTACTTGCTGATGGTGTAGAGACCGAGTGACGTCCTGAGGTACTGGAATCTGCTTGCATCTAATGGCTTAGTAAAAATGTCAGCAAGTTGCTTCTCTGTATGGATGTGCTATAGGACGATCTTCTTGTCTCGACTAGCTCGCGAATGAAGTGATTTCTAATGTCAATATGCTTGGTTTTGCTGTGTTGAACCGGATTTTTAGAGATGTTGATTGCACTGACATTATCACAATACAAAGTCATGGCTTCTTGTCTGACATTGTATTCGACTAACATTTGCTTCATCCATAGTAATTATGTGCAGCTACTCCCAGCAGCGATATACTCAGATTCAGCAGTGGACAAGGCAACACAATTTTGCTTTTTACTAAACCATGATATGAGGTTATTCCCAAGGAAGAAGCAACCTCCATATGTGCTCTTCCTATCTGCTGTGTTTCCAGCCCAATCGGCATCACAATACCCTACCAGGGTAGAGGATGTGTCGAATGAGTATAGTAAACCCAAGTCTGTAGTCCCAGAGATATATCTTATAATTCTTTTAGCTTGGGATAGATGACTAACCTTAGGATTAGCTTGATATCGTGCACATACTCCCACAGAGTAGGCAATGTCAGGTCGACTAGCAATAAGGTAGATAAGACTACCAATAATGCTTCTATATAGGTGTTGGTCGACAGCTTCACCTGGATCATCTTTAGTTAGCTTGATGTGTATAGCTGGTGGTGTCCGTTCGTATGCCTTCATTTAGATCTCCAATTACTCCAGAGATAGGATGATTAGCCTGGATTCTTCGTGAGGGGTTCTTGTTACTGGCTTCAGGAACTGCCTTATCGTTATTGACACTTGGACTAGCATCATTGTCTTCTGGCTTGATGCTAGCATCTTCACTGACATTAGTAATAGCATCCTTCCTAACATTGTTGGGATAAACTCCTTCTTCGTCTGTCGCATCTTCTGGGGCATCTTCACAGTCATCATCAACAACAACATTGATTGATTCCATCATAGTTTTGGTTCGTTTGTTGAAGACCCGGAACGCGCGACTATTCCTTGAGTAGCCAAGAAAGATGCCTTTATCACTCTTTGGATCAAGTTTTCGACGAGGTTCTCTATCACTCAGAATATAACAGGTGGATCCAAAGATATGGAAGTACTTAACATTAGGCTTTCTCCCCCTTCATAATGAGTTACTGACATACCTGGTCGTAGAGTGACTCGATTGTGGATATGGCAAGCAGTGTTAAGTGCTTCTGCCCAGAAGTGGGTTGGTATGTCCTTGGCCAGCATCATAACTCTAGTCATCTCCTGTAGAGTCCTGTTTTTGCACTTAACAATGTCATTCTATTGGGGAGTGATTGGTGCTGAGAACTCATGGGCTATCCCTTCTGAGTTGCAGAATTCTGCAAATTTACTGTTTTCGAACTCTCGACCATGATCACTAAGAAGACGAATTATTTTGCCAATTGTCTCCCTTTTTTTCTCGTTGGACCTGGATGCATAGATTCTTGAAGATTGAAAAGGTATCCGATTTGTCACGAGGGAAATCAACCCATGTGTATCGTGAGTAATCGTCTACACACACAAAGACATAGCGTTTTCCTCCAAGACTTTCAACTTGCATTGGCCCCATGAGGTCAACGTGTATTAGCTCTAGTACTCGAGAGGTGGTGTATGCTGCAGCTTCTTGTGTGACATCTTAGTTTGCTTTCTAATCCGGCATTCTCCGCAGATCTTTCTTTCCACGATTTTCAGGTTCGGAATTCCACTAATGGCCTGCTCTGAGATTGCCTTCTGCATGCTCCTAAAGATTTAGATGTCCAAGCTTTCTATGCCAAAGTTTGGTTTCTTCTGTTTTGGAGAGACGACACTTTGCCGCTTCGATATGTGAATCGGGCGACCATATGTAACAATTATCCATTCAGCGGATTCCTTGTAAGATAGTGACTTGATCGAAATCCTTTACTATACAGGCTTCTTTAGTAAATTTTACTTCTAAACCCAGATCACAAATCTGGCTGATGCTAATCAGATTTGCCTTGAGTCCTTCTACAAGTAAAGCTTCAGTTAGGCAAGAACCTCCTGGATGCTTGAGTAGTCATTTTTCAATGATTCGAGCTCGAATCCCATCTCCAAAAGTAACATAGCAGTTTGTATATAATTTGAGATTATAAAGAAACTCTGGAGTACATGTCATGTGTCGAGAACATCCACTATCGAGATACCAGTCTTTGTTGGTGAAGCACTCAAGGAGGTATATGCAACATTAGCTCGATAGACTAGATTCTTTGGTCTCCATTCAAGGCGGAATGTTTTATGAGGAGTCGAGAGATAACCTTGATATCTCTTTTGATTTTGTGGTAACTGAGCTTGTTTCTTCCCATGGATTTGAAAGCAGAATGGTTTGATGTGACCCCTTCGACCACAGTAATGACATATCCACTAATATGATATGCTGGATTTCTGGAATATCGATGTCTGCGTGGAGGATGTCTTTTGGCAGTTTTTTGACAAGAACATGTTATAGAAGATGTCATGACATTTGTTGTAGGTCATCCTGTAGGATGTGTCGTGTCATCTTGTAGTTTCTTGTCAGCCATGGCTTGTTGTGGGACAAACTTTGTGAGTGCTGATGAGGCGGTATTATGTGTGTACCCTAGTCCCGTCATATCTTTGGACTGCTTTCCTACTAATAGGATTTTGTCAAGGATTTCTGTGCTAGGATTCATCATCTTTACTGATTTAGTCATAAGACTAATTTCTCCATTAATTCTGGTAATTTCGCGTTTTAGCTCCACATTCGTCTCTAGGAATCTAGACTTGTCGTTGGTAAGAATGATGATTCGTTCTCCTTGTTGATCAAGGATCAGAGTTTCCTTGACCCATCTGGTATGTAAGCTTTTGTATGCCTCGACTAGTTGCTCTTTAGTCCAATTCTCGTTTGGAGTTAGATGATGGAGATCATCATTAATATTGGCAAAGTTATCAATGTTACATACAGAAGTAGTAGTAGTAGTAGTAGTGAATGCAACAAAATTGCTTACTTCCTCAGAACCACTATCTTCATTGTCATCATCTGATAAGGTAGCATTATATCCTTGTTTTTGTCGCTTGAGGAAATTTGGACATTCGCTGCAAAGATGACCAAATCCTTCACATTCATGACCCTGAGGTCATTTGTTCTTGTTGTTTTTCTCTCCGCTTTTGTTCGGTTTGTCAAGACTTCTTCCTGTCAGAGCTTTTTGTGAAGTTTTGTTTCTGGCATCTGTTGTAGCATTCCTTCCGCCCATTCGACTGAATCTTCTCATGACTTTGTTGTATTTTTTTTGTGAGAAGGGCCATTGTAGCATTGATGTCTTCGTCAGAGTCAGAATCCTCAAAATCTGGTTGCTTGTGTGTAGAGCTTCTGAAGGCAACTTCTTTATTCCTTTTGTCGATATTGGGCAGAGATAGCGCATAGGTCATTAGAGATCCCATCAGTTCATCAAATTTTAAGATCTTGAGGTCATGAACTTCCTCAATTGTGGTTATCTTCATCTTAAATCTATGGCTAAGAGCACGCAGGGTTTTTCTAACCAGTTTTTCATCAGACATTGGTTCGCCCAGAGAATAGGATTCATTGGCTAGAACTCGAATTCGAACGTTGAATTCGGCGATTGATTCGTCCTCTTTCATGACAAGGCTTCGAAGTTGGTTGTCAAGTATTGCAGTTTTTGTTCTCGAATCTTGGTTGTTCCTTCATATGCAACAGCCAGGATATCCCATACGGATTTGGCAGTTGTGCATGTGTTGATTAGTCTGAATACGTTCTTGTCAACACCATTAAAAATATCATTCAAGGCTCGAGAGTTTCCCAGTGATTCCTCGTCTTCGTTATCAATCCAGTCTTTTTCTGGTTTTGGGCCGATAGGGTTACCATCATTATCACTGAGTTGTGGGGCATTCCAACCATTGATAACAGCTTTCCATGTTTTGTTGCCAAGGGACTTCATGAAGGCACAAATGCGAGCCTTCCAATAGTCGTAGTTACTTCCATCTAGAACAGGTGGTCGGTTGATGGATCCTCCTTCTCTAGTATTGTCCATCTTGATGATCAAAATATTTGTTTAGGAACTCACCTAAAGTTGTAGGTGCCCCCTCTGATACCAATTAAAATTTTGATCAGGTAGTTGTGCAAGATGGCACACACAATGTTATGTATAAAGGTATAACACCGTGTATGACAACTTGCGTAGATAACGCAAGACAGTAAATATAAAACGTAATAAACAACGACACAACAAATTGTTTACCCAGTTCGGCGCAACGTCACCTACGTCTGGGGGCTCTTAGCCTAGTGGAAAGGTTCCACTATCAGCAATACGTCAAAACATACAAGTGCCTATGATCATCCCAAGATCTATACTTTATGCTACTTATTACAGTGCAAACCTATCTCAGGGTCTCCCCCTGAATCCAAGACTCTGTCTTGATTCCACTCTTCGAGGAATCGACTTCCTCTGTCGGTTCAAGTCGTCGTTGAACGTTATGGTTGCGTGCAGTCTTCACTCACGTGATCAGTAAACCCTCAATCACCTAACTCTCAATAGTTATGGTGATACACAATATCCTTAGCACAATCTACAACCTCTCAGCCCGCAAACCTTCACGTCTAAGAGTTTTGTAAATTAATGCTATGAAACAATAAAAGAACCACACGATTGCTAAGGGGGTAGCCTAAGCTTTTATAGCAATTGAGCATGAGTACTAACCCTAATAGGTTTCCTCTTTATCAGGGTCTTTCTTCTTTCCAGAATCGGAGACGTTCTGAAACTTTTCATAATTCCTAATTGTAGTTGTACTTTCTGCAGAACATGGACTGTCCTGATTTCCGTCGAACAGGATGTTTGCCGAGATGTCGTCAACAATGTCATACAAGATGTCGCATACGATGCTTTGACATTCTTTATGACATTTTCTCTAGCTCCTTAAAAATAAGCCAATCACCAGAAACGTCGTAACTACAAACACAAACACTACAATAATATTGAGTTGAGTACGGCGCACCACAGGCGCAATTAAAGAGGGAAAAAATGCAGGTGACAGAAAACGACGACGTGTGGTGTGCAAGCCAAATCCCGCCGACAGGACGATGTATGGCGTTTCTGTCACCTGCGCATCTGGTGGAAGGCATGTGCCGGTAGACTCACCAACGACGCAGTTTAAATGATACACATACATACTCTCCAAACGTTGCATCTTTAATAATGTGCAGGTACACTCTTCGTATGTCGCACCCGTCGAGAGCGCAACCTTAAGTTTGTACCTGCGCATAAGATAAAACAATCGTCTGTATATCGGCGCACAAATAAGAGTGTGCGGGCACTTGTGAAGACCGCACATCCATTTGAGTGCGCATCTGGTAGAGGCCGTGAGTGAAAAACAATATGTGCACACAAATGTGATTCCCGAGTCTGTAATAATTTTTACAAATCCTAAAACAATAACAACAACAACCATAACAATAACAATAACAATCATAAAAATCGTGCAAGCGTTAAGTAATGCCTACACATTTATAATCCAGCAAATATAGCAGCGATGAAAGGGTCTCATACATAGCAGCGGAAGCAATATAACAAAAATTTAACCGCGTTCCTAGCAAGGATCTACAACATGTTTAAGCTTAATCGATAAAAGGGTTAGAAACTCTTATTTATCTCTTGTAGATCCGGCTTTACAAAACTTTTGAGGGTGCACAGGTTATTCGCGAATCCGGACTCAAACTCAAATCCTATTTGAATGGCCTACATATATTGTCTCTATAAGAATCAAAATCTGCATAATTCGTTTGTAGCATCTCCATCGAGATGCGCTCTCTACTGGTATCCACACGAACAAGTCTTGATCGAACCTTGACGAAAATCATTCACTAGAATTGATCCTCAGAAATTAGATTTAATTCATTATTAATTAGGCTTTTGGGTTAGAGATTTTATTTTCCTAATAAAATCCTATTTTATTCTAAATTCTTAATTCAAAATACTCCCCGAAATTCGTGCTCCCACTTGATTCTTTCCTTATTGGTTTCAAATTCACAATCTGAACTGAAACAGTACATGAAACTGCATTTTTCCAGTTCCGTCGACAAAACTTGCGCGACTCATATCTCTCACGTCTAAAGTCCTATTGACCCGAAACTTTCTCCAACTAAAATGAACTGAAAAGGTTTAAACTTTGGTGAAATATAAGGCTCGCAACCTCAATGATCAACAGAACTCGAGAAAATGTGTTTTTCACTTATTCTTCTTAATAGGCTTCATAAGCCCATTTAGATTCGGGATTGCTCTTTGTGTGTGACCCTGTACGCTTATGAGTCATTAGCAAATGATCCAAAATTCCTATTTGGCTCGTTCATCATAAGTGGCCTCTAGTAAAACATTATGATTCCCCAATGATCATGATGATCGATGATTCGACTTAACCTTTTGTTGTAACTATCATAATCCCTTTGTCACTAGATATCGTGATCAAACATAAGGCATATAGACGTCACCCTTATATATTCAATCATGTTTCTTGATGTCGAGATGACTGAGAATGATAACTCTTTATCGATAGTATGACCATATATTCCCTCTCAGTCATACTCATCAAGAGGCCATAAACAGATATCGTGCCTACAACTTCGTGAGGGAAAAATCCCTTGACCTTCATTCGTATCCCTTTTACATCCCGTCACATAGCCAATAATACCCCTTTGTAACATGTTACGGAGAACGTAGGTGAGCATGTCAAATTATGAGGGTTGTCATATAGGAATTTACGATGATCCAAAGTCTATAAGAATTCAATGATACTACGACAACTGAGAATGTTCATGAGTTTATCTATGACACTCATAGTATCAAAATAACTGATACTACGACAACGGAGAATGCTCATAACTGATAATTATGAGGTTTGTCATGTAGGGATTCGTCAAACATAATTTCTTAGTATCTAAAGGTTCTACTATTAGTGATAACACACTCAATGACTTTAGATGAAATTATCGTTTGACTTCTTATTACAACACAATAATAATGAAAATACCTTTTATTGCTAAACAGAAGATTGCATAGAAAAGACTTGGACTAGGGCACAAGCTCTTACAGTCTAGAGATTGGAGGTTGGTGCAGTTGGAGAGGAAGGGGGACATGGAGCCGCAGAGACCGTTGCCGCAACATCTCCGATCCGATCCGGTATTGTCTGATACCCCCTCGAATTTCAAATCTAGTGGTGGTTATGATTGAGAGAGAAATAATTTTTGTGGTTATGGTTGAGAATGGTGGCTGCAAACAAGAGGTAGATGATGGTTAAGGTTATAATGGTTATTTCAAAAACTAAAATAATTATATGACTTGAAATTATACCTCGAGGGTATTTTTTCATTACAAAAAATCGACGTTAGATTTAACATAATTTGGAGTCAAGTGTTAACGTTTTAAATTTGGGAGACTGAGAAAAAAATTTCCAAACTTGGGTGACTGATCCTAGAATGAGGTTTCGACGGGTGTACGAATCTGTAACTACCCCTAAACTCTACATCTAATAATAGTGTATCCGATTTTTTTCTTATATACAAGTAATTATATCAAGTATGTCTTTTTTATTGTATTAAAATTGCTTATTAGATGGTTGGTTTAATTTGAACATGAACGTTTTCCTTTTATTTTTTAGTTAATCATATATTTTATTTCACGTACGGATATACAAATTATCTATATCTATCAGTTTAAAAGGGCTCGACTTGTAAAAATTTGTTTAACTCGATCTCGAAGAATATGCAACTAAACTCGAGTTCGACTATAAAGAAATTAAATAAGTTGAGTTCGGCTTTGCTCGATTTACTTGATTTTCAATACAAATATTTATTATTAAGAGTTAAAATAATTTTTAAATAAAAATTATGTATAATTTATTAAATATTAAACGAGTCAATTCGAAATTGGTTAAACTTATTAAATTGACTTATTTAACTTCATGTTTCTTCAAAAAATACCTTCGTGTTAATAATTTATTAAAAATTAAAATTATTATATTAATTAAAAGTTGGGCTCGTACTCATTATATTTTTATTTCAAAAATTAAATAAAATAGTAAATGTTTATAATGCAAGTGACATAAAAAAACTCCTTCAAGAACCAGGTTCCATTCTAGCGCACCAGCTGATTAGCATTGCTAATCTTTTTTTTCTTTTTCTTTTTAATTTACATTATTGATGCTACAGTACAAAACAGTAAATAAAGTCAAACAAGTAAAGTCAAACAAAATTTCTTAAATATAGTGAATAGTAACCTAATTCTATAAATAATTGAATAAATGACATTCTTTTTTAAAAAAATCCATAAATAGTTAGAGTATCAAAGTGTGAAAGTGATATAATTAAAGTGTAGTAAACTACCATTTCCATTTATATATTTATAGTGTACAAAGATGCAACAAGTGAGTAATGAATTGCGAGGGGGTTGGCTGTCCATTGTAGGTAGGGTTGTCTATGGTTGGTTAACTGAACCAAATAACTTATTTTCAAACCAGACCGAAAATTTTGTTTTATAATTTTTAAAATTAAAAACCAAAAGTGGGTGTAATTAAATAGTCGGTTTTTAACCAAGTAACAAGTGGTTCGATTTTTGGTTTAAACCGAACCAACCAATATTTATAGATTAAATATTTGAGAATGCAATTTGGGCTCAATCTGTCATTCGATGCTATTCTAGTTTTAAATATTTTACTTATGCTCAGTTTTTCATGTAATATAATATCAAATCTAACACTACAATCCGTCAAAAATTAAAATTCAGTAAAATAATACTAAATTAAAAGTTTAAAGGTCTCTTCGGTTTTCATCATTTTTTGGCATCAAGTTGTCTTCGTGGTAAAAATATTCACAACCTATAAGCAACCTATTATTATGATATGCATAAGTGATAAAATATTATTAGGTAGAAAAAACACATACTCCAATTTTGCTAAAAGAAGAAGTGGATAGACGTGGACATTTACGTGATTGACACTTGTACGACCAATTATGTTTCGGTTTTTATGGTTATCGCTGGTTATAGAATATATAAGCTTAAATCAAAACAAAATTAAATGGTTTACTCAAAAATTGAATGTCAAGCAAACCATAATTCATGATTTTCGATTTTTTATGCTTTAGTTCGGTTTGGTTATGGTTTTTTTTGGTTAAAATGGACGGCCTGATAGTAGGCTTTGAGCTGAATTATTCAATGTGTATAGTCAGTTGACATTTAATGTTTAGGTTTGGGTTATCGAGTCGTCCGGTGTGAAAGATATGTAGTGTAGGCACAAATGTAAAATTGAATACGAAATAAAAAGGAGTGGATAAATGATAAATTATGTGGTCTAAATAGAAATACCCAAATGAAGGGAGTTTATGGTAGTCCATTGTAAGCTGGGTGGCGGGAATGTCCTTATCTCTGGATCCACCCTGTGATGATCTGCTGATTCACGAGCTCTCTCGTCACCTAAATGCTTCTGCCCAACTACACATTACAGATACATACATGGTCAACTTCATTTTTCTTTATTCACTTGTCAAACCAATCCGATCCATTATTCCCCATTTTCCATGTCCTTCCTATTAATTTAGTGCTCATCATCACAATTCTCAACATTCTTGCTGTTTATAGGTTCATCATTGCATCACAGACCAACCATTGTGTGTGCTTTCTGGGTCGATTTTGGGTTATCGACATCGACATGGAGGACGCTAAGGGTATAGTGTGCCCATCACTCCATTTCTTCTAAAAGGGGATCTGTTTTGTTTGATTTTAATGGGTTTTAGTCATCTACACATTATAGCTTCTTATGGTATTGTATGATTCACTCGTATTCATAATCGGGTTGACCTATGGAAAATTTATTTATTTTTGGAACTAATGTTTATTTTGTTCCCGACCAGAATTACCCAGTAGTGGTTAATCGTAGGATGATCAAATTTAACTCTTATTCTCAACTTGATTGAATTTTAGTCATTATTTCAGTTTTGGAAATTTTGTTTGAGCCTTGCTTTTTATATCATTACAGTGTTGGAGACCATGGACGGAACTATTTCTGTGGCTTCTGCATTTGCTGCTCATCAAGATGGTAATTGCTGTTTTCAGATTGATATTTTCTTCTTCGTATTCTGTATGTCTTGGGTTGCAACGATTATTGTATATGCAGCTTATTTTAAGTTTCAACTTATTTACTTGTAAATGTGAGCATACTTTCACAATCAATGCTTTCAGTCTCCATCTTCACATGTGTGGATCCCACTGAGAAACACTCCAGTTATATGATCTATGTTATATAGTATCTTTGTATTGTCTAATTACTTGGGGTTGATCCACCAGTTGTACAGGATAGAGACCATAAGTTCTTGAGCAAAGCAGTTGAAGAAGCATATAAAGGGGTAGATTGTGGACACGGAGGCCCTTTCGGTGCTGTTGTTGTACGTAACGACCAAGTTGTCGCGAGCTGTCATAACATGGTTTTGAACAACACAGATCCAACTGCACATGCGGAGGTGACTGCTATAAGAGAGGTTAGATCAAGAAATTAGGAGGCTTAACGTCTTTTACTTATTCTTAAGACCATGTTTTTTTCTTCTGAATAATGATGCTGTCAAGTCAACAACGCCGTAGAAATATACAAACCATATATCTTATTTCAGACAAAAACCACAAATGAAAGGTGAATAAAGATTAAAGTAACTTCTGAGCTATCTTTTTCCTCCCAATAAAGATTAAAGTTTCAAAACTAGGATTATGCACCCTACCAACCTACTATCGGGTCTTTCCGTAGTTCAAAAAGTTGGAGATGCGCAACACAAAACGTTCATGTTTAGGGATTGAAACCATTATTAGTATGCTCATCTTTGGCAAGCTGGAAATACTTTGGGCCTTACTTTCCCATTCATGCACGACCCCCAGTTTCTATATAGGACATACGATGTCATTGGCATTGCTATTTGTTTCCTTATACTAATGGAAGGTGGATCTCATTTATAATTGCCTCATTTTTAGTGTTTGAAACATAGTATTTCCATCACATGAACTTTAGTATTTTATGCTGATTATATTTAGGAAATGATATGTACCAGATTCTTGGACCCTCTCTAAGTGAAACTTAAATTGATACTATCCTCCTGCCTTTCCTCTTTTATGAACATGGAGTCTAATTAGTAATTACAGACAAACAAATAAATTGTTTCATGTCCCTCGAAGAAATTGAGTTTACTAGTTTTCTGAAGGCTTTGCAAAACTGGAATTGATTGTCATGTTACCATCAATAGTGATTTTCTCGGAAGTTTACTGCGAACGCAAACTGAAAATTTGATGGCGTATGTTTTGTCTTAGTAGTTTGACATTTTATGGAAATTGCATGTTACTGACTTGGAAATTAATCATATATACCAGGCATGTAAGAAACTGAATCAGATTGAGCTTTCAGACTGTGAGATATATGCCTCCTGCGAGCCTTGCCCCATGTGCTTCGGCGCCATCCATCTTTCACGAATCAAGGTTCGTCAAATTTCCCTTTCCTTTCCTTTTTCTTTTGTATGTGGTTCAAAGTATGTATAACACATTTGTTGACAAACAGAGGTTGGTTTATGGAGCAAAGGCTGAAGCAGCTATTGCTATTGGATTTGACGATTTTATAGCGGATGCGCTGAGGGGCACAGGTTTCTACCAAAAGGCTCACATGGAGATCAAGAGAGCTGATGGCAATGGAGCCTTCATTGCAGAACAGGTCTTTGAGAAAACAAAGGAAAAGTTTCAAATGTATTAAGATAAGATGGTCTTCTACATTTGTTGTTTTCATAAGTACATTGAAATGCACCATGTGAAATGAATATGTACATTGTCATGCAACAACACAGAATATGAATGTTATTTCAGAATTCTCTTATACTACAGATTTATATTGGTAAAATTAGACAGTGAGAATTCCGAAATTTAATGTTATTAGCAACTGAAAATAAAAAACAATAAGCAACAGTGGTCTAGTGGTAGAATTGTACCCTGCCACGATGCAGACCTGGGTTCGATTTATTTCTGGCTGGTGCATTTTTTCATTTTATTTTCAAATCTTTATTTCCCCATAGTTCTATTCACTAGTAAGCAACTTTAGCAAAGCCCATCTGCAGATTCCCATAGTCAAATATGGTGTGGTATGCTCCCAGAAACACATCTCCAAGAACCCTGCATCATCCAATATTGGGAAAATCACAGTTAACTTCAACATTAATTCATGGATTGGCTTAGATATATACATACATACATACCAGATATGATCTTTTGATGTATGCACATCCATACCCACAAACCCACTTATGCACACTACTGAGCCTCCCTCCACAACCTCCAGTGTATACTGAACAAAACACAAGGAATCAGTCCCTTTTTATGTCAAATGCGACTCCAATAATACTAGCGAGACAGACCTGTCGCGGAGTGAGAGGAAAAATGTTGCCTCCTATGGTGAATGCAACTTGTGGCATGCTTGCAATGCTATCACAGTCTATGAATGTCTTCCCCTGTGGATTCGGAAACTTCTCACACAGCTTTCACATACAACACAACACAACAAAACAACATACACTACTTGTTAGTTTCTAGTGTCACACACACATATATACATAGAGAAGTTTCTGAGTTTTGGAAGCTATCACCTGGTTGATGTATCTGAACACCATTTCCCTGGCCTTTTCTTGCCTGAGCTGCACTTGAATCCAGTACACCACCGTCTCACACATGTTACACACGGTACCATCATCCTTACCCTTACTCTTACTACTGCAACAACGATCATTCGGGTTTTGTTCAGGAAAAGCAAAGTCTGTATACAAAAGAATAACAACAGAGAAGCAAATTAAATGTTACCTAGTTGTATTATGTGAACAAAGTCCAATGTCATGACATACTATTTCTGGTTGGAACTGAAGAGGAGGAAGACAGTCAAGTCAAGTGTCGTCAATATAGAATCTCGGGAAAATTGCAAAAAGGTGCCCTTCAATATGACACGTTTGCAAAATTGTGTTCTATTGTTTGTTAATGACAAAAATGTGTTGTGTTGCTTAGAAAAATGTGTATATGTTTATAAAAATGAGGAAAAACATTATTGTCATTAACAAACAACACAAACATTTTTACAAAAGTATCATATTATATGACACTGTTTTTGCAGTTTTCCACAAAATATTTAACAATTATGAATTGGTGATAAGGTAAAGGTGATACCCCGGAGATCAAGGACTCCCATATTGAGTTTCCATAAGCAGCCACAAGATTTTTACATTCTATGCTTACAACTCCTATAGCCCCAATGGCGTGGTTGATTTGAGTCACAACACTCTGAAACACAACACAACACAAGAATGTGTAAATGTGATTGTTATTTTTTGTTTTGCTAGGACAAAAGTGGATGAGAAATATACATACAGTTGGGCCAGCAAGAGAGGATGTTCCAGAGTCCACAATGGCAGTGCAACCTTGGTCACAGATTCCTGAACATTTGAATCCCCAGTGAGTAATGAGTTACATACAAGTAGAAATAGATATAGAAAAGGTTGTGAATTAATCACCCGTTGAGTCTTTCCCAATAACAATCTCTCCCATTGCAATCTGAAATCAAACCAAGTCATGAAATCCATAACTCATGAGTGAAAACATGTGATGTAATATACAGAACCTGCCAATAACCACCAGGAACAAGTGGGACATAAGTGTGCTCTCCCTTGAAATGCCTCCAATCAAGACCTCCAAACACAATCTCACCTCCCAATCTTGACCCAGAATCATGACTTAGCCACATAGAGAACAAGGGTTCCATTACAAGACCCTGTGACATCATATTGTACCTGCTCTCACATATATACATCAATTCATCTATTATTTATTAGAGCTCAAAAGAGAATCATCATTCTTGTCCTCAGGAAGGAAGGAACATACCATAGCGAGGTGGCAGAAGCGTTCTGTAATCCAAGGCCAACCACTCCATCGAATTGTGCAATCAAAAATGCCAAAACTCCTTCCTTCTTAGCCTCGACGAATTCCTGACCAATGTAATGAAATTAATCATTCATTGCATTGCACAAACATATCATGCACCAAGTATATGTATATATATATATATGTGTGTGTGTGTGTGTGTGAAAACAATATGAACCCACTTGGCCTTTGACAACAATATCTCCCACTCTCACATTATCTTGGCTGAAGAAACCAGAAACAGATCCAGAACCATAATGAATCTCACAAGGTGTTCCTACCACATCACAAAGACCACGATCAATATTGACAGCAAATGGATTGGTTAATAGTTAATAGTTAATAGTTAATATACTATACTAACCAATCTTGGTATAGGTACTGGACAGCCTTGCCCTGTACTTGGAATGGATGTAGCAAGCAATCTGTAATCATGTCATGGTTTCAAGTAAGAAAATTGAGGAAATCAAGCAGACTGAGGAAATGAGCAGATCAAGACTTACAGAAAAAACGCATTTAGAAGAAGGGACCCATAAGTTGGAGGTGGCAGTGTCAAATACAACTGTGAACCTTTGGGAGGGTGTCCCGATGCCAATCTCTCCATAGTATTGACTATCAAGATAATTCTTCAGATACACAACATCACCTTTCGTATTGGCATCAACTCTTGCACCATTTATGGTGTCGAGGCTCGCGACTCGTTTCTTTAGTGCAATTCTAACCAACCCATCTGACGAATTTGTGAAAGCTAAACATCCCAAAAAGCCACAGACAGAGATGGTTGCCACCAAAACAAGTTTCAATTCCATGCTCTCGTCTCGTCTCTACCAAAACATTCAAGATTAGCCATTAAAAAGTACATAATAAGAGTGACATTAAGATAGACAGACACCTGATTAGTGACTAGTTAATTGAGGCTGGACATGGGAGAAATTGCAGAAAAATGAGTTTGAACTGTGTTGCCTTTATGGAAACTGGAATGACCAAAATGACGTCCTTTGTTGAGGAAACAACCAGGCAATTTCATTCATTACATAATATATGACAAGGAACATGCAATTCAGAGGCACTTGTGTGTAGTTGAAGCTACTACACATTCACAAATCATGGATATTTGATAAACACAAACAATTATCAAGTTCAAGTTCAAGTTAAGAAAGAATGGAACCATGCCTTCATTATTCAAATCAAATGTTCAACACAGGGAATCCAAAATGCACATTATCAGATCTTACATTAACCAATAATGATACACTATTGTCTCCAAACCTACAATATTACACATATCAAAAGGGTACAAAGCCCTCGCACCGTGCAAGATTCATGTTCACAGCTGATAGAAGAGATTCGACCAGAGACATGATTGCACTTATTCCACTCCACAACATCCATCACCAGAGTGGAGATATCTCTCTCAGGCTCAACCGTCTTTTTCTTTCACAACAGTGACAGGACAAGAACTAAGGCTCACCACATAGTTGCTCACACTCCCCATTATTGCCCTGAGTCAATCACATGAGATTCACAGTTTTTGCATTCCCTACTCCCACATCTTAGGATAAGCCACACTCTTCTAAAATGGACGTGTGTGTTTCATTTCCACTTCATTCAGTTAGTTAACCGTGAATTACTGATTTATCCCATCAGCAAGTTACAACAATTCTAGTACTGACAGGTGACAACACGAACTCAAAATGATAAATGGTAAAAGTACACACCCTACAAAATGAATTCCTAATCTTTGGAATTAGCTAAATAAGATACTTATTCTTGGTGGAGTAGTAGACACAAGATTTTCATGCTTTAATTAGAAGCACCATATGAAGGAAGATTGCTGAAACTTGCACAATATTTGATGTAACAAGTAACCTCTTTGTTTAGTCGAGAGCTTCATTTATAGCACTGCAAATTTTGATCTTGGCTTAGACAAATCTGAAATAATTAGCTAGAATAACATGAATGAATGACCTTGTACTATTAGGACTATTCCTCCAAATATGAAATGGAGCATGTGACGGACCAAAGCATCGATGATGAACACAAGTGTACCTCTAAGTTTGCCAAGTCCTCTGTTTCCGGTGACAATCCAGCTTAGAGGAATTTTATCAATGGATTCGCATAGCTTTTCACGAGCATCTCCCCAGTAGATCTTCAAGATTGACACTCAACTTGAGAACCACAACTGCCCATTTATGATGAATGAGTTAAAGATGGAGAAATATACATTTTTCTGATGGGCTGCAGTGGTGACGATCGATGTCCAGGTTGGTCTGGGCATCAGCCTTCAATCCATACTTGTTCCGGACAGCAGTATTACAGAACTCGCTTAGCGGGATCAAAGCTGCAATTGGGTACATGCACCAACTCTATTAATTGTTGGACAAAACTGATGAAAATGACAAAAGTTGACATATGTGTTAACTAGTGAATGTGTCAACTTGACCGTGATTTTGGAATGCTTCGATTCGGCCTAAAATGATGTGAAACACATTTACATAATCTAGGATATGAGAGCTTTCCAACGGTATAACACGAGCTCTAAACGAACAAGAGGTGAATGAGAAATTAAACCTCAAAGATGACCAATTGAAATGAGTTGTGCTGAAAATTTGGGGGCAATTTCAGTGAGGCACAAAAACGAATTTTCATCAATATTTTCAATTTGTAAATAGGGAATAATATTTTCCTATATGTATATGTAGTTCAGAAATAAGTATTTTCCAAATTTGTAAATTTGAAAATGAATATTTTTTCCAAAATCAGAAAAATGAAATAATATTCTCTAAATTATAAATTGAGAAATAGTGTGGTCATATTATGCCAGAAAAATCTCTTAATTAGAAATTAAGAAAATATTTCGAGATATTGTCTTTCTCCCTAAGAAAGAAATTTGTAATTATTTCTTTTCCTTTCCTTTTAGATTTCAACTTTTCCCTGAGCCTATAAAACACATCGAAAAATACCCTACCCGGTCACCTCTCTCTCTAGTTCTTCTTACTTGATTCTCTGGCATCGCCATAGGATGGTGGAGCTTAAACACACGATTAGGGTCACCTAAGGAAGAGTTTTGTGCATCATATGTGCCTCCTCTCTTTCTGCATCTTCGCCTGAGTTTCTGAAATTAGCTCCGGAAACGGTGCCCGAATTGCTTGCCCTTGAAACCTTCATCTTTAGGTCTGATTGGGGCTGCTGGTTGAACCACCAAACTCATCCACGCCAAACTCGACGGTGAAGAGAGCCATTGCTCAAGCTCAAGCCGCTCCGATACTCAGAGTGAACTCTCGACGCCTAGCCTTGGCCACTCTGTTCAGTTCTTCCACCGAAGTGGAGGATGCGACACAACAGCTCTCTGCTCCATTCGGAACTCTCTCTGGAGAAAGAGCGGCGATTGAGCCGCTCTCCACAGCCGCAACTCTGTTTCTGCTTGCAATTAAACCATTCCATTTCCATATGGCTCCAATAGCATAAGGGTGGTTGCTGGAGAGAGCATCACTAGAAAATAGGAGCTCCTTCAGCGACCGAAAGTAGAAGGAGGCGAATTTTTTTATCTATTGTTGTTTATGTTGTTCTCGCCAAGATCTTCGCAGCAGACGGAGATCATTTTGTTACTAGCTTTTTTCTTGAATTATTCTAGATCTTCGTTTTTGTAGTTATAATTGGTCCTCATCGAATTGAAATTATTATTGTTGTTTTGAAATTGAGAGTGAGTTTCGATTAGATTTCCTTGTAGAGCCCGCCGTTGACTTCGGTGTTCTTCTAGACTTTGATCGTCTGCAAGGCTCTAATCTTCCACCTATCATTGAATAAGTTCATATCTAACGAGTTCGAGCTCGAATTTACCTTCTACACATTGAAGTTGTGCCACAATTAACCTCGTCGCCGACCCAGATATTGATATCTAGGAGAAATAGGAGAAGGGTGCATTTTTTGTGTCTCTAGATATTTTTAATCTTCCATAAGAGTTTGATTTTTTGTTTATTTGAATTTGTTAGTGTTCCTTATAATTTTGACTTGTGGTTGTAATTGTTCTGTAAGCATTTCTGTTGATTGCAACATTAGTGGTGAAATAGATTAATGATGAGTTATTTGGGACATCTGCAAATCGATGGGTATCACCAGTAATATGTCTGATGCCCAGATGATTAACCTTCTTGAGGAAATGGAGATCAATAACAGGGCTACTTGATTCACTTTCTTTGTTTTGTTTTTTTTCTCTTTGTTTGTTTCTCTGGTTCTCTCCTTGTCTCTTTTCCTCCCCATTTTTCTTTTTTATTGTTGTATTTGGCTGGTTTTTATTTCCTCCTTGAAAGTTTTAGTTGGTTTCATCAATAATTTTTTTTCTTTCGTTGAGCAAAAAAAAACTTATATGAAAAACACATACTTTCATATGTATGTAGCTGAATTACTTCTCCATTTTATATGTTAGAAATAGATATTTGAGTTTTGATGATTATACTTTTCTATGAAAAGTTGGACCAATAGTCCGAATCAATCAAACCCAAGAACTGCCAGACTTCCATTCTAGACCAAAATATGGAAACGAAATGAGATCGTAAAGGAAAGTTAAAAGCTAAGCTAGGATCTACAAGTCTTATTGGATCTGAACTCATGGAATGAAGTGAACATTCTAACTAATAACTTTAGGGTCACACTAGAATACAAACGTGTAGCTTTCGTACAAACGTCCGAACAGATCTCTCACCACACATTTTTGTAATGGACGTCCAAGATTTGTCAGCTTAAACAGTGGCAAGTCAAGGTAAATAAGGTGTCAAGTGGATGTTTGAAGTGTCATTACAATTATTCAGAGGTACAATATCGTACTTTCCATTTCTTGATTGATTCACATAGATAATTACCACGCAAATTTCACAAATTTCAAAATTCTAAAAATTAATAAGATCATTATCCTCTACTGTTCGATAGCTAAAAGGAAACCTAATCCCCAGCCCGAAGGAAACTCAATCTTCTACGATTCTTATTCTGGAACCCTAGTCGATTCTTAATATGATTTTAATGACAAATTCTCAAGTTGCATATGTATTTTCAAACGCAAATGACACATTCTGGTCCATAAGCGTGTGTCATATAGTGTAATGTGTCTTTTGTACTAGAATGTTTTCCATTTGAATTTGTGTCATCACCATGCTCAAATATTTTAATTTGTGTCATCACCAAACGTGCATGTGCCACCAGAGTTTTCCACCCTTAATTCATAGTAATAATCTAGCAAAACAAGTTAAAGGTACGACAAAATGATTGAAAATAATGTTTCATTGATTTAGTTATGAAATACAAAGATTTTAATTGAAATGGCTACATATTTTCTTAATCTAGTTTTCTTCATCACCCATATAATCACGGTTTCCTACTTCCACGTTCTGCACTCTCCACCACTGCATGGCCCGCCCACCCAACTGCATGGCCTGCACCCTATTTGGGCCGCTTTCGGGGTTGCAGTTCGAGTCGCAAATGAAAAATCCTCAAAGTGCAAAATGATCGGCGGGCTGCGAGTTTTGACATGTACTAACCACAAATAACCTGCCCGCCCGCATGTAGACTCAAACCCATTTTGGGTAAGCCCAGATAGAGCTCATAAACCATTAGTCATGAGAGCCCACAAACTCAAAACTTTATAAATGCTCTATCCAGTTCTTTTCGGTTCCACGTGGGATACTAACAAACAACAAAAGTTGTCCCAACAAACATGTCTCTTTTCTTGAAAATATATGCTGCTATGTAAAAACACCCCATTATCTCAACAAGCTGCCAAGGAATTTTATTAAATATATAGCTCATATAGTTTACCCATATTATACCTTCTGTGTGCTCAATGGGACATGAATTTCTTACATGCTATACACCACAACCTTTTATTAATAAGGTTGTTGCTACAGACCGACTCAACATCATACACGTGCAATTTAAAAGAGCTAATAGTCAAATAAATCATACGTTGAGCAAGAAGAAATGGAAAATCTCGTATAATATGTGTAAGGTACTTGGGTAGGTAGTAATCTGTCAGAGAGGCGTGGAGAAAACCCAACAACGGAGGTTGTCGATGATTATATTTAGATGCTTTAAGCCTTTAAGGTATCAGGTACTTGATTTGAAGAAGAATTAATACACGAATTTGTTTCAAGTGGAGGAAGAGCAAGTTGTTTGTTCTTCAGCTGCAGCTTTAGCAATTGATGTGGGAAAGAAGCCTGTGTTGGACAGTCCCATATCGGATAGATGAGTGCAAGCAAGATTTATAAATAAGATGATGTTTTTTCTAGAGTTGAGCATTAGATTCTCGGCTTCCAAGCTGGGAATGACTTATTAGTTTTTAACTTTGAGTAAAGTAAGTAACTTTTATTTTAGTATAAAAAGAAAATATTTCATAGTCGGGACAAGACACAAGAGAGTGGGTTGTGCAGGTACCAGCCCGACCCAACCGAACCGCAAATCTGTTTAGTTGAAATAAAAAAATGTTTTTTTTGGGGTGGTTTGCGGGTGCAGTACTTTCAAACCGCATCCTTGCGGGGTGGTTGTAATTATTATCAAATGGGGGTAACCCACCCGTGAACAATAATCCCACTTTAGTGGGCATTAAACACGCCTACTTACTTTCTTTTTTTCATATCAAAGCTGCCTAACTTCTCCCATTAGTTTTGATATCTCAAATTACACTTGAATCTGGAAATCAGAGGTTCTGAGTTCATCTTAGAGGTAGTTTTGTTTAGTTCTCTGACTCAAGGTACATTTTGTTACCAAATCCACAGGTAAACTCATACTAATTGTGTAATACGAGCTATACAGTTGCTTTACCACAAAAGAATAAGTACAACATTGGTATTGAATCAACAGCATATCACATTAATCTAATCCATCCCTGGAACCTTCACTTGAAATATAAAATCAGACAACCAAATTTCATCCTCCCCAAACCCTAAAAGAAAACGGATTTGCTCATATAAGGGGAAAACAAAAACAATATGAAGAGAATAAATTGATGCACTATGGCAAACTTAGTGAGAAGTTCGGCAAACAGTTTTTGCAAAGGTGCACCATCATCACATGTAGAAGAGCTTCACACTAGCCCTCAAATTTCATGTTTCAGAGTGGCTGTAATGATCCTTATGGGAGATTTAGGCCGGAAGTGCTCGTCCGTATCCACCTCTTCAATTTCCTGAAAATTTTACAAGAAATTTCACATTTAGTAAAACATATAGGCTGGTTGATTCAAATTACTACACCCTTTTCCTCACCTGCACCACATCCTCTCCCTTGATTACCCGACCAAACACAATAACTTTCTCGGTCAAATCTGGTATTGGTGCGGTCGTGATGTATAGATCAAATTCTTTTTTGTCTTGCTTAATTTTTGAAGTCCCCAGCATAAAAGCTTCGTGCTTTGGACTACACATCCATAAAGTAAAAAATTATTAATACAATGCACAAATGACATTTATAGCACTGGTTATAACAAGAACATGAAACCTTGTAGCAAGTTGATCATGAAGTTTCCCTCTTATTGTCCATTCTTCAGCCGCTCCAAGCCCTTCTGAATTCCCTCCTTGAATTACATAATTTTTTATGATATGTTGAAAAGGCATCCCAGTAAAGTGTCCTTTCTGACTGTAAAATATATGAATTCATGTTCTTGACTCAAAATTATGGATGTAGCAACATATACAAAGGATCAGTTCTTTATTTCATCTGGATCATGTAATGAATACATGAATTCAAGGTGGGCACAAGTGTTTGTACTTTGTAGTTGAAGTGGATCATAATCAGTTATGATCATCTGAATACTATAAAGTGCACAGTTTTTTTCAGCAGCCAAATGTCCTAAGCCATCACAATTCAGATTCACGGGAAGTTTTATACTTTGCTTAGGAAAGTATTATCTTCCAGGAATGGCCCCTCTTTAAAACTTTGATTCTACAATCTCTCAGTTTCATAACATTCTTCCCAGTTACAAAGCTAAAGATTATCCGGAATATAATCCACTAAAGTTGCATACATATATAAGGCACGCTTGATGTCCATTTAGAGGAACAAAGAAATTTTGTAGCAGAGCAGATGTTAATTTAAAACTTTAAAATGTGAAAATTTCATCCTCAGAATTTAAAAATCAACACGGTATATAATACTTAACAACCACTCCTATGTCTTCCAATTCCAAGATCCTATTTTATCCTTGCTTTTCTATGCAATATATACCTTTTAAGTTTCTGGGTTGCACAAAAAATAAAATAACTAAGCTAGCTAAATACAATAAATGTGCTTCTTTACCACAAGTCAAGGAACCTGTCCACAGTCTCAGGAGAACTATCTTTGAACAGTTCTACTGTTATAAGACCCTTTGACGTGTTTAGAATCTGCAGAATTAAGGAAAGAGGGTAAGTGTGATCTTAACATACGAAGGCAGATAACCACATGTGCCAGACTAACATATTGGATACCCATGAAGATCAAAACCTTTATAATAAGCATGAAATGTGAAGTTGTGGAAACAATGTCCAAGTACAATGAATCTTCTAAAAGATGGGCAGCTAAATGTTTTATTGTTTTGAATTGTGTGTTCCACTATTGCGAGGGCATCATTCATGCTTTCTAATATCAAAGTTTACAGCATTTTTTGTCCATGGTAGTTTGAGTTTCTCAAGCAAAAATCATAATATACATATACCCAACTTCAATCGTCAAGCAAAAATTCAGCCACTACCAAGTTAATTCAACCTGTTTGGGATAACTTACAGCATAACCAGGAAGATCATACTTCTTAGAGCCAACAAAAGCATGGGCATCCTGGAATACACAAAAAAGAAGCTCTGTGAAATGTGCATTTACATTCACATACAATAGTGAAAGCATACAATAGTATGAACTGAACTCCTATGCTATTAGTTACTGATGAAAAGTACGACACGAAGAAGACTTGCAAGAAAATACAAAGGAAATAAAAAAACTGAATTCTCGGAGCTACCTCAAACGTCGAAAAGCCAGACCTTGATGGATCAATTGACCTAGAGAATATAGCATCACCTCAGACTTAAAACTTAAAAGTCACTTTGACTGCAAGTATTTAGATTTATTCCTGGGAAAATTAAAAGGCTTTATAAAGATAACTGAGAAAGAAGCAGCAAACCTTCTAGACCAGTGCCTGTATGTCATTACTAAGGACAAGGCAATCAACGCAACAATCAAGCCGCAGAAGATTATGGTAGTGATGCTTATACGTGTTGGAACCTTCTTTTTCTTGCTTTGAAGTAGCAGAGTCTGAGGTTTTATCCTCGCCATCGAGAAACACCTTACTACACTTTATCAAATGCCTTCAATAAGATAATGGATGATGTCAACAACAATCATACGATGCTCAATATTCTCCCCCATAAAACTTTTGGTAGTTCCCTCTCCCATTTCTAACTTGGTTATTCAATTATTCATGAATCTGAAGAAACACACACTGCCATCTACTTTTTTGCTAAAACTGATACCACGTTGATCTTTTGCTTAGGCAGCATCACATGCTAGCTTATGTGTTACTGGCGAAAGTCAGATTTAGGCTCCTGCTAAATTTCAAATCTTGAAATAGCTTGACTTGGAAAAATGAGCTTGACACTAATTTGAATGGAATGCTAAAAGGAATGTTGTCAAAGTACGAGCAAAATCTAACTAATTCTACTAAATCTAATTTGGATCAATTTAATCACTCAATACGGATTCTATTCTTAAATAAAGTGAACTTACATGTTTCTAAACACTGTGATATAGGCTATTCATTAAAGATTCACCGCTGTGGGTGAAAAATCGTGTTGGATTTGTGTGTCAGACACTACCACTTGAATCCTATTGCATCATTTGAAAAAGGTAAGAGATAGTGACGACTAAGGTTGGTTCTTCTGTATAAAGTAACGTTTTACTATGGTAATAGTGGCTAATGATGACTTGGGGTGTTGAAAATGAAGTAGATTGTTTTTTTCCTCAACAGTTATTGTTTTAAGTTTGATACGAAGATGTTTTAGATTGTAGTTTGACATGTTTATAGTTAAGTTCAACTTCAAAAACTGCAACTTCATATGATTTATCACACATAATTTAGATGTTCATAACTTATTGTGCCATGTTGCATCATGCCCTATGGTTTTTAGAAAATAACAAATTATGTCTATTGCATCCCGTGTGTGTACTGTGTCTTAATTGGTGCTTCATAAGATGCAGGTATTAATTACTTCAAGTTCCAAGTACAAATCACATAAAACTAAACACTTAATTTTATTACTATTATATTTCATAGCAGTAAACTTAGATCTGAAACCCAAAATGATATTTATTTGTTTGTTTAGCTGTAACAAAATGAGGCAAACAATGGCCAAGTGACCTAAGTACGTAGGCTGGCAACAGATGGTAAATTCCAATTAATCTACATGATATGCTGCTGCCCATTCAAGGCCAAAACAAATTTTATGGGCATACCGAGTTCAGTACAATAAGCTGATACTAACTCTGCTGTGAGCCTAAACTTTCAATTGTGTAAAGCCAAATTCATAGTTAATAAAGTTGAAGCATTGCAACCAAAACAACAATCAATCAGAAGGACAATTCCTTAATCATTTTCTCTACAAACAAATTAAGAAACAAAATAGAACAATGTCTCAATCATCAAGTTTAACATCGAATAGAAGGCCAAGTATAGTAAATTCGGATGCCAGAGCTTGACAAGAACAGATCCAAACATGGAGATGGAGAAAACTTCAACCAAATGAAAGACACAACAACCGTATACAGATCAGAACCCTAACAGTGAATTCAAACAGCGAAAAAAAACGAATTGATCAAGGAGAAATTCGATGTACCTCTGTAATCGAAGACGCACGGTGGTGGATTCGGCGACGGCGATGTCGACGAGATATATTTGGTGGAGAGGTTGGGTTAAAAAAGGAAGTGAAAATTCAAGTCCTTGAGTTTCTGTTCTTCTTCTTGGACCCGTAGTTTTCAGATGGTGGGTCCTAATTTGCTGTTGCGCGGTATCAATTTGGTTAATAGACGGCCATGATCAATTCAAATGGCCTTTGATTCGTCACATGCGTAAATCTGCGATCCTACGGCCGGACTCCTTGAAATTGATTTGTGGGGCTAAGAAAATGGAACTTCCCCCGTCTAAATGAAATTTGTGATTTAGGATGACTTACATTATTATGTTGGTTATCATTACAACAAAACTGAAATATTTCTGTGACTTTTGGAGGATTAGATGAAGATAAATCGAACCAAGAATTCAAATGTAAGACCAAAATGTTATGTACGTCAATTACAACATATTAAGATCACACTATCGTCACCAAATACTACGGCTGGTACAAAAATAGTTGACTGATCACTGTCTAAACAAACTGAGTTAAAAGCAAATTATAGATACCAATTAATGCAAACTGGTTCGACTTGCTGTTTGTACAGTAAACAATCGAAAATTGACAATTCTTCAAAAAAGTAGCATCAGTTAAACGACGAGGAAGCAGATTTCGATTGTTGCAGGATGAAAACAAAGAAGACTTGCAATATGAAACTGATGAGAGTGGAATCTATGATTCCACTGAAGCTAAATATCCTCACAATTAACTCGATTTCACCAAGATTTTAGAATGGTTTAGCCTATTTTAGGTACTATTATGCACATTAAGAATTTATGATTAAATTGCAGGAAACCTATCATTTTGAGGCATTATGGAGCAAAAAAGAGACCGGGAGAAGAACCGAGAGCATGCCAAGATGATTAGGAGCAACATGTAGCAATATAGGAGACTCATACCACTCTGCCGTGGCTAGTTGAGTCGTGAGTCAAGAGAGGTTGCAGGAGAAGAAAGTCACAACAACTCAAGCCACGACACCTTGACGTGACTCGAAGAGTTGTGAGAAACAAGACAACAAGTGTAAAGTTTCAGGTTTGCAGGAGATCCTAGTCACGACACCCCAGTCACAACACCCTGTCGTGACAATAGAGTCGTGCGATGCAGGACCTGAAGACCTGAACATCCAATTGGAGCTAGCGAGAGTCATAACTAACTGTACATGGTTCGACACCCAATTGTGACATCACCTATTGTTGGTTGACGTAGAGCGCTTATCTGAATCAAATTGAAGTCACGACACCTACCTCACACCACTTTTTCACGGCTCCCTGTCGTTACATACCCACAGTTGGCTTTGAGATTTCAGTGCACATAAGCTCAAATTTTCTATAGAAGTTGTAAAATATCTTTATTGCCCATGGGTTTGTGTAGGAGTTTAAAAGGGTTGAGGGCACGAGATTTTGAAAAGTTTGCACAATTGTTCAAGTACCAAATTAGATTGTGGAGAGAGAAGCTCGAGGTATTGGAGGGAGAGAGAAGGAGAGGTAGAGACTTGGAGAAGAAGAAAAACTAATATTATGAAAAGCAGTTGAGAGCTTGGTCTCATGATTTTACACATATAAGTAAGGGATGCATTCAACTGAGAACCAAGAGTTGCGTGAGAACTCGTGAGAACTATCCAAACGTAACGAGGGACGTGTATTTTTCTATAACCTCGAAGAAAAAATGTTATCTGTCAAGAAGAGGGGTGTTAGGAGGGATTGAAAAAAAAATATTTTTTGTCTGCCATAATAATATTATGAAAATACATGTTATGGAAACAAGATTATGAAAATACATGACATGATAATAAAAATACATGACTTAATGAAAATACATGACATAATAATGGAAAGGGATAATGACACTTTGATACACCTAACTATAGCGAAATGACACTTTCATACCCTAACTATTTTTCTCTCTTTTTTAGTACCCTAACAATTTTTTTGTGACAACCTACTTCTAAAATGTCAAAAATACCTAAACTACCCTTGGTGTAAAAAACTATATATTGTGTTGGTTCAATTTTTTTTTATCTCTAGTTCAATTTGATTTTACTTAAGATGCAAATAAAATTATGCTCGAAAATACAAAATTAAATTTGAACCATTTCAAATCTGGTTTGATAAATCATATTGGACTAGTTTTATTTTGATTTTTAAAATCAGGGGTATTTTAGTCATTTTAGCATAGATTGTCACAAAAAGTTTGTTAGGGTACTAAAAAAAAGACAAAAATAGTTAGGGTATGAAAATGTCATTTCGTTATAGTTAAGTGTAACAAAGTGTCATTATCCCTAATGGAAACACAGTTTTCACAGATTCACACAAAACCTTCTAGCTTGCACGAGATCATAATCCTAAGTAAACATATTATCATTTATATATGTACTTGATTTTGTTTTATATGCTTGATCCTATGAGATTGGGTAGAAATCTTATTATTGCTAATGCATAATTACATGAGTATAACTCTGTACATGTTTTAGCTTGGCTGATTCACGTGATTTTGATAAACTTTTATGTCAGATAAGTTTTCATATGTTTCTAATGCTTGAGAAGCATAGTAACGAGAACAATTAGACTTCGCTTTTGTGTGGGTGGATTGAATTGGAATCGGGGAGCCGTCGGGTGAACAAATTGTGAAAACAGGTGTTGTAAATATATGATGCGTCATGGATGCGACTTGCGAGTACAACAAGTTGCTCCCGGTGACAACAAGAAAAGGGAATAAAATAAAAGAGCTATTTTATTATCTTAACTTTTAAAAGCTTAAACAAAGAAATGTTTTTCGCATAAATTCATGTATATAATTATCTGACTATAATTGACTCCAATGATGTTTTTGTTGGGGTTTTATGTGTAAAAGCCTCATTTTGTTAAATCCCACATTGAAAGAATTAAAAAATGTTTCTGGGTTTAAATTGTTTTGCTCTCCATTATGGTTTGTGTGGGCCTAATAAGGGGCAACCTGAGGCTTGGGCCAAACCCACACGCGCGTCGCCGCCGCCGTCCGTCCGGCTCGGGATTGGCTCGGCTCGGCTCGGCTTTGGTAGAGCACCTGCGGTGCGGGCAAAACATGATTTTGTTCCTAAAAAAAATAAAAAAAGATTATTTTATTATTCAAATTCAAAACTTTTTGAAATCAAAATCTGATTTAATTCAAATTCAAATTCAAAACGTTTTAAATTCAAAATCTGACTTTTCAAAATCTGAATTTCAAATCTTTTTGAATTCAAATTTAAATCTTGTTTTAATTTGTGACTTTATTGCAGCAGTTACATGTATTAATTGGTAGTGTTTAATGTGGCGGTTTAATGTGTCATTAAGTGACTTAAATTCAATCCCCTCAGATACAGAGGGGTGTCTCCTCATTCTGATACAGAACATATCCACTTGCTGCCAATTTGTACTTGCTGAATATTTCACAGATTATTCGTTTTTTCCCTTCTTCCTTTGTCTTCCCCCGGTTGCGCAATCTGACTGTCATCAGACAGTTGTTTGTTCAATCGCCGGAATTTCTTTGGTAAGAATTTTTTCCGTCCTGGACAGAGTCTGCAATTTCCAGCCTCAGTTGTGCGAGTGGGCTCACATCTGAGGGACAACCGTGTAAACCTCGGAAGCAATCGGATCTGATCGCCACCACGGTCCACTCCGAATAATTGCTTTCAAGTCAGTGGCCTCCTTACCACGGCGCGGTTCTTCACAACTCTTCTTCATCTTCCCAGGTTCCTCAGATATCGACTACAAAGGTTTCGGATTTGGTGTTGCGTGCCACGTCATTCCGGGTATTTTAATCCAACAGCTTTATGTACCTGAGGCTTGAGTATACACATGATATGTAACAAAACAGGTTTTGGGAGTCTTGGCTGGGTTTGTGAGGTTGGGAAATTGCATTTACAAACTAGTGTGCTTTCACAATCGACAAGTAAGTAATTATGCAATATTCATGTGATATCTTTTTAACATAATTGTTTCATATGGAAACAAAATTTTCCTATGATGTTTGAAGACAATTAAATTCAAAATTTGATAGTATGAAATTCTAGTTCAAATGTGAACTACTTTTTGGTTGAATTTCATAAAAATAGTATGATAAGAATGTGACAATTATGAGTGGCTTGTTGTTTATGCTTATTTGTCCAATTACTATGCAATAATATGCTTTTAAGTTCAAGCATTCCAAATGAAATGTGGGGTTATACTTTTTATTTGGGAATTATCTATTATGTGGGGATGTTTGACTAAAATAGTCTTAACTAAACTCAAGAAAATATTTTCTTGGACATAAGACATACTGTTGTGTGTTAAATTAGTGTTGTTGCTACTCTTCTGTATGCCACTTCTACTGTAGTGCTTATTTGCATGTCGGTATATCTACCTCTTATATTCATGATGATGAATCGAGAAAATAAGAAATATACAGCTGAGAAGGATTTTTGAGAAAATCTTGTAAAATATAATTTACTTTAGGGGTAATTACACTTTACTACGGCTAAAATGACGAGTTTTACACATTATTTAGTTATAATGAAAAGTTTAAATTTAGATCAGTTAATTGTGTTTTTTTTACATTTTGCTCTAACACCGTCAAATGTTGGATGGAAAATTTTTAAATAATGTAAAAAGTCTAAAATGCCCTTAACTATTCATCAATTTTTCAAAAAAACTACCCGTCATATTTATTTTCTGATTTATTTTTTGTTTTTCTCTTTTAATTATTTTCTCTTTCCGAAAGATCACACCATCCGTTTCACATTTCTAATGTTTTAACTGACCCAAAAAGTCTCCAATAATTGTTCCGTTTTTATGTATTTGAGGGTATATATGTCATTATGAAAATTTTAACAGAAAAAATTGTTAAAATGGATGGAATTGAGAAATATGTAAAAAAAAAGAAATTAGCGTACCTCAATTTGAAAATTTTATTTTAGCTACAGTAAAGTGTAAAACATGTTACTTTAGCCGTAATAAAATGTAATTATCCCTTTACTTTAATATGCTTGCATAGACTTTTTCAATGATGGACTAGTCTCGGCATTTATAATAAATGATGAGTGTAAACCTATAACAAGATAACAAGGTAAATTGTTGTGAATCTTAGAAGCTGAGTCCTTAAAAAAAACAAAATTCTACTGTTACAAATTGAGTCGTAAATTAAATGGTGTACCTAAAGGTTGCAGAACCATTAGTGGTATATAAATCTTTAAGAGAAAGATCATATTTGATGGTACGATAGAAAATTTCAAAGAGAAAGTTATTGCTTGAGGCTTCACCTCGAAGAAAGACGTTAAATTTTTCTCTAGTTATTCCCCTACAACGAAGATTGTTACGATTAGATCTCTAATCGCATTAACAATAATTCATAACTTGGCTATACATTAAATGGATGTTAAAACCATTGTTTGAATAAAGATCTCAGTGAAAAGATCTATATGTCTCAACCTGAAGGTTTTGTGACAGATCGTCAGGAGAATAAAGTGTGTTAGTTAAGAAAATTCTCATATGGGTTAAAGTAATCACTAAAATTGGTGGTTATGCATTCACCTTAGGTAGATATATGATGCGTCCAAAACTCGACACACAAAAACGATGTGTACGAATCTTGGACTTCCGGGAGTGTACCAGTCACAAGTAATACAAGGTAGTAGGATTACGACCCCCAGTTTATCGAACCCAAAGGACAATTGGTTATTAATTCTAAGCACTCGAATTTAATTTTAAAGTCAAGTTTAGTCGGTCGAAAAGTTTGGTTTTAAGTGAGGGAATGTAAAACATACAATATGCAAGATTATAAAAATAACTAAATTTAAATAATCTAACAATAGGGTGAGACGACGAACATGCAAATATTAAAGTCGAGAAATGAATTAAATTAAAATATATGATTGTCGGTGTTTCAAACTTAGGGAGGCAACAAGAACTCAAAATTCACCTAAAATTCTCTTTCAGATAGATAGAAAGGCCTACAACTAATTTACGATAATCAACCTATCTCTAGTGATGATTTAAACGGCTAGTTGGCATTAATTTTTGTAAATTCTCTGGATTATTTGGTGTGTCACCTATGGATGCTACTATCGTGTCAACCAACCTATCTCAAGTGATGATTTAAAATTTTTTTTAATTACTCAGTTTCATTTACAAACTCCCCTCTCGCTTTCATAAGTAAACTAGATCAATCATACATGATTAAAGGAAAGAATCATTAAGTGCACATATAATGAAAACTCTCTACTCGGCGCAACAAGCATATTAAATTAATTATCTAAATTTCCCTAAATAATAATAAAAAATTTATCGCCTCAGATCCCTAAATGAATTTAGTTCCTCATGTTCATAATCAGTTCATAAACAAACATACTGATAATGAAATTAAATTATACATGTAATTGATATTAATTTAAGGGATAATGACACTTTGTTACACTTAACTATAGTGAAATGACACTTTCATACCCTAACTATTTTTGTCTCTTTTTTAGTACCCTAACAAACTTTTAGTGACAATCTATGCTAAAATGACTAAAATACCCCTAATTTGAGAAATCAAAATAAAAATAGTCCAATATGATTTATTAAACCATATTTGAAATGGTTCAAATTTAATTTTATATTTTCGGGCATAATTGTATTTGCGTCTTAAGTACAAATCAAATTGAACCAGTGATAAAAAAAATTGAACCAATTCAATTATAGTTTCTTATACCAAGGGTAGTTTAGGTATTTTAGACATTTTAGAGGTATGTTGTCACAAAAAAATTGTTAGGTACTAAAAAAGAGAGAAAAATAGTTAGGGTATGAAAGTGTCATTTCGCTATAGTTAAGTGTATCAAAGTGTCATTATCCCTTAATTTAATAATCAAACGTGCATAATCAATTCCATAAACAAATTAAATAAGCATAAACATATATGAACACGAAATATATTTAATTCCTCAAGGAATTTAAGAAACAATAGAGAGAAGAATTGAGAAAGTAATACCCAGATTTAATTCTCAAATCTGAGAACTAATACATGATTAGGCTTGTAGCTCTTTTTTATTAGCAAGAAATTGTATAAATAAGGAAAAGAAAGTACAAACATCCAGGGTAGTACCCCATGGCAGTTTCTCTCGTACCCATTATTCCTATTTGCAACAATATAAGTTCTCGTCTTAGAGCAGATATAGTCAACCTAGGTCAATTGCCTATGCCGCCTCTTACTAGGTTCGATCACAACCAAGCCTAACCAGGAGGTGGATGTTACGGTCTCGACTCTGGATCTTGTAAGGACCTCTCCCGGGCAGTTAGACTAAAATCTGGGAAAATTCAAAATTTTTGAATAGTGACCAGATCGAGTCTGAACCTGACCCCGAGAGTTGTTTTGGACATAAGATGACGTTATTTTCGACCAAGCTAAGTTCAGGGCGACTAAAGACCACTTCGTGACCCATTCGGGGAAAGTTGACTTAGGTTGACTTTTTGGCGGAAAAGTCAACCGAGGACGTTTTGGGCGATTCTGGACTCGTTAAGTCCCGAATCGCAAAACGGTCGATGCAATATTCTTAGTTAGCCCATTTTAAGTCACTCGGGAGATTTTGCTGAAATCTCGATAAAAGTGCCCGTTCGGGGTCCGAAACGTCCGATTTTGGGAAATCTGATCCGTTTTCGGTTGGTGGAAAAGGTGACCGATGTGATTGATGGGTTAGGTATCAAGGGGACAAGGAAGTGACTTGTTGTGTGTGGGGTTTGGTGATGTTGGGAAAGAGGAAAGGGAAGTGACACATTTTATTTATTTACTTAATTAAATAAAATGTGTTGTTATAAGGAGGGGGAGCTACCATTTCATCCGAGAACAACCAAGAGAAAGAGAGGGAGAAGAGAAGAAAGAGAAAGAGAAAGAGAAAGAGGGAAGGAGAAGGAGGGTCCGGCCAAGCAAGGAGGATTTCCCGTCAATCCGTCCGTCGTTTCTTCGAGATTTCTTCGTATTCGGAATCCCGGCATCGAGGACTACAAGAGGTATGGTTCTCTTTTCGATTTGGAGTAGTTTGGTTCGTGGGTTTTAAGTAGAAATGTGTTGTTTTAAGTTTAGTTAGACACTAGAGATGATTAGGCATGTTTTAAGACAAATTTGAACAAACTCCGGTGACCGGAGGGTCGCCGGAGCTCCGGCCACGTTGGTGGCTGATTCCGGTGGCCATGGAACGCTGACTCGAAGTGCTTCAACCTTCATCTTGTGAGTTTTTCCAAAGGAGCAACGGTTTGGGAGCTAGAAGCCCGGGAAGTGACTGAACCGCTGAATCTGTCCAGCCGGACGGACAATCTGTTTTGCTCCGGACGGAGCCGTTCCCGTTCGAACTTGATTCTGAGCAAAACATGAAGTTTGTAGAGGACTGGCAGAGCTTCAACTTTCATGTTTACGTGCTTTCCAGAAGAGCCACGGATTTGGAGCTGCAAGTCCGGGAAGTGGACTGTTCTGCCGAATCTGTCTCTGGACAGATTCGAAGTAAATCCCGTAGCTCGATTTTGTTTCCCGAGATTTAATGTGGTGGCTTGTGTGGGGCCCACGAGCCCGGGGCTCGGGTTTTGTGAGTTCGGGTGGTACCGGGTGACCCCCGAGTCGATAACTTGCGTATTTGATAATTTCCGGATTTAAATTGTGAAAGACGGTTTTTCCACCAATAACTTTAACTGAAGTATTTTAACGCTCGGGTGTCGGAATTCGATTCCGTTAGTTGAATTGGTCTTAGAATATTAAATGAGGAGTTTAGAAACAAGTTTCGTAATTTTCGGAGTCCCGAGGGTCAAAAACTCGTTTCCGGGCAGTTTGGGTGTTTCGGGGAAAATGGGTCATTACAAACCCATTTTGGCTACTTTGATTAATTTGAAGTGTTTCCAAGTGTTAGGCACTTGTTGGAGTACACTTGTAAATTTATTGCATTCGTTTCGGAGTCTGTTTGAGTTTTTAATTATTGAATATAATTATTAGTTGATATTGACGCTCGCGGGAAAGGCAAGGCGTGAATAGCTCGAGCGGGAGGCTAGGAGCGTACGTGGAGCTTTCCTATTATGCGAGGTGGCGTTATGCCTCACCATTATGTTGTTTTAAGTTTAGTTAGACACTAGAGATGATTAGGCATGTTTTAAGACAAATTTGAACAAATTCCGGTGACCGGAGGGTCGCCGGAGCTCCGGCCACGTTGGTGGCTGATTCTGGTGGCCATGGAACACTGACTCGAAGTGCTTCAACCTTCATCTTGTGAGTTTTTCCAAAGGAGCAACGGTTTGGGAGCTAGAAGCCCGGGAAGTGACTGAACCGCTGAATCTGTCCAGCCGGACAGACAATCTGTTTTGCTCCGGACGGAGCCGTTCCCGTTCGAACTTGGTTCCGAGCAAAACATGAAGTTTGTAGAGGACTGGCAGAGCTTCAACTTTCATGTTTACGTGTTTTCCAGACGGGCCACGGATTTGGAGCTGCAAGTCCGGGAAGTGGACTGTTCTGCCGAATCTGTCTCTGGACAGATTCGAAGTAAATCCCGTAGCTCGATTTTGTTTCCCGAGATTTAATGTGGTGGCTTGTGTGGGGCCCACGAGCCCGGGGCTCGGGTTTTGTGAGTTCGGGTGGTCCCGGGTGACCCCCGAGTCGATAACTTGCGTATTTGATAATTTGGCTACTTTGATTAATTTGAAGTGTGTCCAAGTGTTAGGCACTTGTTGGAGTACACTTGTAAATTTATTGCATTCGTTTCGGAGTCTTTTTGAGTTTTTAATTATTGAATATAATTATTAGTTGATATTGACGCTCGCGGGAAAGGCAAGGCGTGAATAGCTCGAGCGGGAGGCTAGGAGCGTACGTGGAGCTTTCCTAAGGTAGGGGGACATAGCTACCTAGACTATATGGCTTGATGCCTTTGTTTGATTATATATGTGTGTATATATACGTGTGAGCATGATTTGGCACTATGGTAGTGACGTGAATATGCTTGGTGTGATTATATGCGAATAGTGAGATTTGCATGATAATGTTGGGTGAATTAGTTTAGTATAACTCTGATTTGATTGTATGCACGGGATTGTGCCAGGTATTATATTATTTGCTTTTCAGACGATGATTTATTCCGTCTTGCACCTAGTATGTTTTCTGCATGAGTATGGTGTGATACTTGTGTTACAGGTGGTGTGTAAGGTAAACCGAGTTGAGGGTGGATTCCCTTGATCGAGATCGGTTACCTTTATTTGTGGTAAGGGTCAACCGAGCTGAGGGTGGACTCCCTTAGTTGTGATCGGTTACCTTTATTTAGGTGTAAGGTAAACCGAGTTGAGGGTGGATTCCCTTGATCGAGATCGGTTACCTTTATCTTTGTGGGAAAGGTCAACCGAGCTGAGGGTGGACTCCCTTAGTTGTGATCGGTTGCCTTTATTTAGGTGTAAGGTGAATCCAGTTGAGGGTGGACTCCCTTGATCGAGATTAGTTACCTTTACCTAAGGGAGGGTGAACCGAGGCAAGGGTGGATTCCCTAGGCTGAAATCGGTTACCCTAGGGTGTAGTTAATTATGTTATACAACTACTTTTGCATTGTTATCATCTTGTGTATGTTCGATGTTTGAGTCTTGGAGGTAGCGTGTTCACCCCTACAACTTGTGCAGGTTATGGATGCGTTTAGATCTTTTGACTGGGAGCTTGGGGGCGTGTCGTGTCGACGTGTCTTTGCCAGTGGTGTTTGGTCGGCTGTTGTAGACTCTGTTGAGTCGTAACCTGTTTTGTTACTGCTTTTCATTATCCGGTTTATTACTTTATTTTGTAAAACACTCGGTGAGGTGGCGTTATGCCTCACCATTATGGTATTTATTTATGAGTTACTTGCTTCATTTTCAAAGGATGTTTTGATGGAATTGTTTTAGAACTGGTTTACTTACTTGTGCAATCACCTTTAAGTTAGGGACGCCTAAACTAAAGGTGTTGACTTTGTGCGAGTATAGTTATGATACACTCGAGGACGCTCGAGGTGTTTCATAACTATTTCGTATATGTATCTTCGTATATGTATTATCGATACTTGAATTTTATCGCCTGACGACTAAGATTCGGAGAACCGGATCTTGGGGCGTTACAGATCTCGTTATGGGTCCGTTGTAGTTGTTGATTGGCTTGCGGGACGATAGTAATGATTGAACAATTGGGCTCGTTAAGAGAGAGTTCCTACCTCAGGCTTGTTTAGAGATAGCTCCTACCTTGGGCTCGTTTGAAGAGAGCTCATACCTCTTGATACTTGCAACTATATACTTTAATTCAATTCATGATTTTATTTCGAAAACAAGGAGGTATATATAGAGCCCGCTGTAACAATCCAACTAATGATAAGGACAAACCTTTAACAAATCCAACACTAATAGCTAATATTCCAAACTAATCCAAACTCTACTAGATAATACCCAACTAATATTTAAATAACTAATACATTTAAGATTCTTAACATTCCTCCTCCCTTCCAAATGGTGCTTGACCGCTATCGTCAAATTCCTGGATCATAGACGTCATAAAGCGAATCAGAATCCGTCCTAGCTTGAACGACATCATAGATTTGTGCTCCCGAGTAAAATAGAGTATGTTTTGTTGCAGCGACCTCCTCTATGAGAATTACCATGTTTGGATGAGACTGGATAGTGCATTCCAAATCTACATGTGATGCCTTTCGACCCATAACGTTCGCTCCGGATACCAAAGCTGACTCTATTTGACTTGGCAACACAAATCTATGATGTCGTTTAAGCTAGGACAGATTCTAATTCGCTTTATGACGTCTATGATCCAGGAAATTAACACTTGCGGTCAAGCGCCATTTGGAAGGGAGGAGTAATGTTAAGAGTCTTAAATGTATCAGTTATTTAAATATTAGTTGGGTATTATCTAGTAGAGTTTGGATTAGTTTGAAGTATTAGCTATTAGAGTTGGATTGTTTAAGGGTTTGTTCTTATCCTATCATTAGTTGGATTGTTACAGCAGGCTCTATATATACCTGTCTTGTTTTCGAAATAAAATCATGAATTGAATTACAGTATAGAGTTGCAAGTATCAAGAGGTAGGAGCTCTCTCCAAACGAGCCCGAGGTAGGAGCTCTCTCTAAACGAGCCCGAGGTAGGAGCTCTCTCTTAACGAGCCCAATTTTTCAATCATTACTATCGTCCCACAAGCCAAAAAACAACTACAACATACCCATAATGAAGTGGAGCATTAATGAAATTCTGATTTCTTATGTCAGACAAGATGTCAAGAACAATGTCGAGACAATGTTCTTAACAACTAGAGCAGAGACGAGTAACTGAATAAATAAGAACAGTAAACAACGACACATATAGTGTTTACCCAGTTCGGTGCTAACTCACCTACGTTTGGGGGCACTTTACCAGTGGAAAGGTTTTACTATGAGGTAATAAGTCACAACAAGTATCGGTGATCATCACACAAATCACTACCCTATGCTACTATTACAAGTGCAAACCTATCTCAGGGACTCCCCCTCAATCCAAGACCCCGTCTTGGATCCATTCTACGAGCACTCTCCTTTCTCAGATGTCACGATTCGTTGTTTATTGTTGCGCTTGAATCTTCAATCAAGTATCCACACAAAAACACAATCACTCACACCTGATCTTTCGATTCTGGTAGTGATACACAATGTCCTTCGAAGAATATACAGCCTCTCAACCCGCAAGTCCTTCACGTCTAAGAGCTCTGTATCCATTCAAAAGAACCAACCGCTACTAAGGATGGAACCTTAGTTTTTATAGCATCTTCCACATAACTCCTGGAGCACATTAGGGTTTTCTTAATCCTTGAGATCTTAGTTTCCCAAATCCTTGCCGCCGAATATGTTTGCATAATCTCAATCACGACAGGAAGTTTCCAGTTGTCATTACATATTCAAGACTTCCCAACAGTCTTGTCACATCTAGAGATTTTCCAGAAACACAATTGCCGAATCTCTTATTTAAGGAAACTAGACAATACATCGACGTATAGGATGTCGAGAAAGATGATGCAACCTTCAACTTGACATATTTCCTGATCACTCGCTCGACATCCTTGACTAAAAAATAAGCCAACTATCATCGTAATAACAATTAAGATACATGACAAGGATCCAAATTTAAGTCCCTCTAAACACTAAATCATACAATTGAACCAAAACTTGTTCGATTCCCCATCATCATACTCCCAAACATGCACTTACTTAATCAATACCATTTCATCCATTATCACATTCAATTCATAAACACAATTAATACTCATGGCATACATCAATCAGAATCTTATAAAAAAACAAAAAAAAAGCAAAAATCAATATTAACCCAATCCAATGTTCAACAATTCGATACAAAACTCAACAAATAAATCTCAAATTTGAGTCATACATCAAACTACCAATCCAAATTATTCTAACTAATAAACTAAACTAAATACAAAGGAAAAGAGTAAGGAGAACATCGGAAGCGATGAACACGTTGAAGTCCACGGTCTCCTTCTCCAATCTCGATCTCTCTAGCTTTCTTTACCTCTAAAACTAATGTAGAACTCCCAACACTCCAATTTCTAGGTGGCTTTCATAAAATTTGAGTATATCTGAAAGACACAAAACCTAGTTAGATGTGAATAAGTGGAAATGGTGTAAAGTTATGGATAGGTATTTGTTTTTCCCTTGTTTTAATTTTGAAGACAAAACACTGCCACTGTTACTTGATACGCTTTTGAAAACTTATCATTGTTTAGTTTTGAATTCTTGATTTTTAGGAGCTCATTTTAAAAACTTTAGTTTGTTAAAGTTTAGAATTGTTGCACACAGGAAAAGTGTGTCGTTTAAACGTACGTGAAGACGATGCATTTACAACGTGCATCGGCCAAAGTTGCGGTCAGGTTTGCGCATGCTAAAACACGCTAGTGCATGGTAAGGTTGGCGTATGTTTTGACGATGCACAAGCAGGATTAAGAGGGTGCAGGAGAGAAGAGCGTTGGTGTTACCGTTGACTGAAGTAACCGTCGTTGACCGACCGTTGCTCAACGGTCATTTATGGAGCCGTTGATACTTCTGTTGGGTGAGGCCAGCACACTCTATATAATTGTGCCATCCGGCGCAATTATATAGACTGCGTAGTCCTCAGGCATCTCCCAGTGTCTATATATAGGACAAATGGTGTTGGTTTATAGTGTATAATTGGTGTGGTGTGGAGAAGTTTCGATAGAATAAATTTCCAACATTGAGGGTTAAAGTATATGTGGGGAAGGTAAGCTATAGAGGAAGAGGAAATCATCATCAACCGGAGAAATCGTAGATCAATTGATAAGGTCGGATATTATGTATTCGACCGAGTCAAATCTACTCTTTTTATCCCTAATTTTGTCCTGAATTATTAGTTTTTGGTGAATAAAATGCCACTTTTATCTCACAAATGGTTCGAGAGTATTTTGATGAAAACAGGTCCAAAAGGAGACGAAAAAGAGCTAAAAACACGAAGTCGGGAAAGTAAGAAAAGATTGTCGGGTCAACCTGCCGGATCCCACCTGGCAACCCGTGGCCAGATGGAAGAGAAACGAAGGAGAGGTGCCGAGAGCTCACCCAGTCAACTCTAGAGGAACCTGCCGGGTGGCACCCGACAACTTCTCGCTTACCCGTCAACTCGTGACTTTGGCGATGAAAGAGCGAGCAACTTGTCGGGTGGCACCTGGCAGCTTGCTGCTAACCCGACAACCGGAGAGATTTTTGGATGATGTTCGCGAAGGCAAAAACCAACCTGCTGGTCCTACCCGGCAGGCTGGTCAAATCAGATCCTACAAATACCCAACCCCTAGCGACCAAATTATCACCCATTGAAGAGAAAAACTAGATCTTTAGAGTAGGTTATAGTGTGGAGAAAGGGGAGAGTTGTAGGTCATCAATTGGAGACGATTTGGAGGCGACTTGCAGCTTAGATCCAAGGATCTTGTGTGTTCGTGTGGATACCAATAGAGGGAAGATTAGATCAGTGTTCCTACCAAACCCGTACTTTAGATGATAACCTTGGCCAAGGGGAAGAGGCTCTTGAGAAGATCAACGAAAGGGCTTGTTTTTCCTCGTTAATAAACTCTTCCACTAATGCCGAACCTGCTTTTTCCAAAAAAGCACATACAGTACTTTTGTGTTTACGAGCCAAAGTTTTAAGACAAGAAAGTCGAAGTATATATTTGACTCGATACAAAACCTTTTTGTTTGAAGACCCGCTGTGATAATGAGAAAGATTTCTGCACATACGTACAAATCGGTCAATAATATCAGACTCCGATAAGTCGGTCCAAGTTGGCTTACTAATGGGCTGCCCTACCGGATTACAAAATTGCGCTTTAGCCAAGGATTCAATTAGATAAAAAGTTGGAATTATTGTTTCGACCTTATTCATGGGATTATCTATTAAAAATGAATTTTCTAATACTTGACTCCGTACCACCAAAGAAGTTGGTTGTACACTTAACATAAAGTTAAGGGAGTGTTGGTATAATTTGTTTCTATGGACCCTTCCTGGCTGAGACCATATATCAAAATGACATTCCCATAACTTTATAAGATAATATAAAAATTCTAAATCCAATTTTTATAAGCTTTAATCGTAGATCTATCCAATATGATTTCATCCATTCGATCCAAGTTTAATTTAATTTTATTTTCTCATATGCACGTCTGATTTAGACCCTCCAAACCCCAACAATAGTATCAGAGCCGGTCTATTGTCTTAGATCTATGTTTTGATGCATGTTTGAGTGATTTTGGTATTAGTTTGCCTGCTAGATTTATTTTTTTATTTTCAATTTCGGTTTTTGGGTATAGAACTACATGATATTAAATATTTTTGGAAAGATAACATAACTGGGATTTCTTGGAATTTTTCCGGTCACCAAATCGAGGCTCTTGGGCCGCCGGACTGGTGACCGGACGGGCGGCGTCGGCTACGGCCGTGGCCATTAGATGGCCATGGGATCGTGGCCATCCCATCCCCACCACGGTGCCGGCCACTAGGTGGTCGTGGCGGCTTGGGTGGGGGAGGTGGCTCCTAGGGCTTCAGAACCCTGGGGCGTCAGGCCTCCAAGGTTTCGGGCCAATGGGTTTTGGCCCATCAGGTTTTGGGCCTCGGTCTTGTCAAAGTTTGACTTACCATGGTGGCCCGCGAGAGCTTCCATGGTCGCCCGTGAGGGCAGACCTTGGTCGCTTGTGGCAACGACCATGGCGGCCCGCGAGGACTGCCATGGTCGCCCGTAAGCGACCTTGTCGGCCCTTGGTGCCGACCATAGTCGGCCCAAAAGCTTTCTATGGTCCACCAAGGGTCTCGACCCTAATTAGCGATGGCTAACCCAAAATAGCCCCAAAATAATTTATAGATATGAAATTATACCTTTGAAAATCGATTAAACACAAAACTATATGTTTCTCTATGTAGTCCACACAAGAAAAACACCTTGATGATGTTTCTTCACACACACACTTGCTAGCGTTGTGTGAAGAATCGAACAAAACAACAATGAAGGTGTGAGAAGGGGATGGTCGGCCAAAGAGAAGAGAGAGAGAAGAAGAGTGCCGAAAATCACTTAGGGTTTTAGGAAAAATAATTGTGTAATTAATAAAAAATCTGATTTTTTTAATCTTTTCAATAATTACACAATAAACTTCTTAAAACCCTTAATTGCCTTAAGCCTCATTCTTAATTAAAACCAAGAATGGGTTATAAGCCCACTTAGCTAAAACCTAATTAAAACCCATTTAATTGAGTTCTAATTATATGGTTTAGGTAAACAGATCCAATCTCTCTAACTTGATTTCTTCAATCGTCTCGTTAATAAACCTAGGCCAGAAATCAACCGAATCGTTTTCAATTTGACTAAATGGGTTTTTGTGCCCTAGCACAATGTATTTTCAGTCTAATCATGTAATAAAGATTATTAGTTGAAATAAAATCGGCATTCATATTACTAAGTGTTGTAGTAATATCTTAAGTATGATTTGATTTGTATCATTGATGTGTCAACACATAATAGTAGATCTACAGATCAGATAAAATCTTACTTGAGCAGTCCCCGATCAGAATAGCTTCATAAGAAGCGATCGGTATGAGGCTAACTCTAAATGATCACGCTCTACTGATCATGGCCAGAAGGGGGCCAGAGTTAGGTCAGAGTATCACCAGTCAGGGGTGATATAGGACGACCCGATCATGAGTATGTTACATAGACATAGTAATGAACATACTCATATGTCGGTGCATGAAATCACATCCTCAGACGGAAGGACCATTGAAGTCAATATGTAATGAGTGACGAGTTTGACTCAGTCTAACGTCTCATGTAAAAGGGTTACAATAACGACTGTGATTGGCTCGATCACAAGTTACATAATTGACTTAATGGATCGCTGAAGGATTTGTCCCTCATACGGATGTGTGAGCAGATATCAGTTTAGGCCACTTGATGAGTACAACTGAAATACAATAGCATGGCCACGCAGTCGATATATAGTATCAATTATAGTTCAGTTAACTCAGAATCAAGAAACAGGACAATAGAACGAGGATGACTTGTTTATGCCTTATGGTTGTCAAAGATATCAAGAGGATAAAAGGATAGATTAATGTACGACAAGGTTAAGTCAAAATCTCGATAATCACAAGCGTTGGGTAATCATGATCTCTTGCTAGAGGCCACTCATAATGGAAAGGGTAAAATGATAATTTTACCAGTCCGCCGGCGTGTCGTGAGCCTAGAGGGTCATACACTAAAGGTTGATTAAAACGGATGAAATCATATGGAGGAATCATGAGAGAGACAAAATCCGGTTTTGGATTAAACCGGATTAGACCGA
Source organism: Geranium rotundifolium (assembly GCA_963920655.1). Classification (NCBI taxonomy): domain Eukaryota; kingdom Viridiplantae; phylum Streptophyta; class Magnoliopsida; order Geraniales; family Geraniaceae; genus Geranium; species Geranium rotundifolium. Next base: position 33,218,146 of record OY987311.1, on the reverse strand, counting down.
TTTCGGTTTAGGACTAAACCGGAAATCAAGAACGGTTTAGCAGGACTGATTAATTATAATCTAATTAAATAGATTTAACTAAATTAGCTAAACTGGGCCTAGCCAGAATGGGCTTCTCTACATAATTAATTAAAAGCTTTGCGCTTTAAGCCCATTAAGGCCTTTAATTAACTATTGCCTAAAAAAGTTTATAAAAGAGAAATTTTCAGATCTGAAAATTAAGGGAATTATTTTCCAAAACCCTAACCTCTACTCTCTCTCTCTCTAGCCGATTTTCGGCCACCCCTCCTCCCCTCTCTCCGTCCGTTTTGCTTGCTTCGATCTTCTAGTAAGGATCGTTGTGAGTATCCCCGGATTGCTCTTCCTATGTGGACGTTCTTTAGAGGTTGCTAAATATTATTTAGTGACTCCGGGATTTTAAATCAAGGTAAATATAAATTTTAATTCTAGCCTAAATCTCATGATCAATTCATGATCATGAAAGATCCTTATTAATTCAGATATTTGAGGTTAATTTCTTGTATGGGCATGAAATTATTTGATTGGAACTCTCAAATAATTCCTTCAGTGGTATCTGAGGCTTGGTTACGCATGATTTTGTATTCAAGCATAATAGGCTAGATTTGATTTTGCAATTTATTTCGGTGTTGTAAATTGAAAAACTGCAAATTCTATGTTTTTGGTTAATGAATTAATTGCTGGAGTTTTTTTTTTAATGTTGCTGAAAAATTTAATTGATCGAGTAAGATCAAGATCAAGACCCGTGGGAGGCCGAGGCTAGCCGAGAGGCTAACCCCGGCCGCGCCACGGGCCGATCGGCCGGAACGGGAAGGCCGACCAGATCTGTCCGTGGCAGATCTTGCCGAGCCTCTCGAATACGGCCAGGGGAGGCTCTCGGCCCGACCAGATTTGGCCAGGCGGCCCGCCTCGGTCAGCCCTCACGGGCTGGTCGGCTACGGCGCGGCCAGCCCTGGCGGCTAGGGTTTGGCCGAACCCAAAATTGGTCCTCGGGTCAATTTTGGTTCGGTTAAACCAGATTAGATTCGGATCAGAACCGACCCAGAAAAATCAAGAATTTTTCAGCAATAATTAATTAAAATTTCAAACCGGTTCGGTTTCGATAAACCAACTCGTGAACCGATTTAATTCAAAAATTAACCGGTTCAAGAAAACGGTTTCAATAAACCGTATTTTATGATTTACATCAAGATATAATTGGAATTAATATGTTTTCTTGATAACATGCTTGTTTGATAACATGATTGTTTGATAACACGGTGTTTGCAACATGATTGCTAAGTTAGCTCGAATTTAGAATTTAATTTCGGTTTGCAACCTGCGAGTTGCTTATGGATTGTAATTTAATTGTGACATGCGTGTCACGGCATTTATTTTATTTAAATTAAATGTAATTACAAAGTCCCAAGACAAGAAGAACCGAAGAGAAGGACGGTAATCCCGAGGAGGCGTGGAGCTAGTGGGAGTCCAGGAGAATGAGGAAAGACAAGACCCAGTATAGGTTCTAGTTTATTCCAGTAGGGTTAGCGGGCTAGCTAAAGCAAATTTACATTTATGTTTATGAATGTATGATTTAATTTTCATAAGTTCATGTTAATTAGATCATCACCCACATGTGTCAAGATTAATAATAATAAGTTAATCACGCACATGTAAACCGGAATTGAAATTATCTCTACATGGATTTGTAGATGATAAATTCAAATTAAGATCAAATTATGATCAGTGATAATGGATATTTAAAAGGCAAGTAATTTCAAGTCAAGCTAGATACCACCCACTTTTCATCACTTCGATTAGCTCTCAGACTCATGGGTGGATACGATTAACGTGGATATTATCATGACAATATCTATGCTGCATACTCACCATTGGGTCGTCCGATATCATCGACCTGATGATATCTATGATATAACTCCGGCACATACTTTTCCATGATTAGTAGAGCGTGATCACAAGGAGTTGGTCTCATACTAATCCCTTCTTAAAGAAGCTTAACTGATCAGGGACTCATCGAATGTAATTCTTTCTGATCTACAATTCTACTATTAGTGATTATACACATACTGATATAGATCAAATTACATTCGATATATTACTACAACTCATTAGTAATATATGCCGATTTATTTATTCGGAAAGATGATAAAACATTACATCTGTAGATCACTTTCATATTGGACTGGGGAAAAACTCTAACAATCTCCCACTTGCCCCTGGTACCAATTTAAGTCCTGATCTACTCCCATAGACCCTGCATGTTCCTCATGCCTAGGTTGCGGCTGAGCCTTTGTCAAGGGATCGACCTGTTGGGTTTTTGTGCCCTAGCACAATGTATTTTCAGTCTAATCATGTAATAAAGATTATTAGTTGAAATAAAATCGGCATTCATATTACTAAGTGTTGTAGTAATATCTTAAGTATAATTTGATTTGTATCATTGATGTGTCAACACATAATAGTAGATACACATCATATAAAATCTTACTTGAGCAGTGAAAGAGATCACCACGGGTTCCAATCGATAAATATCATGCAGCGGACGTTATGTAACCGTGGTGATCGATGCAAGCTATGATCTTAATGTAAATTCAACATGTTATATATATATATATATATTAAATCTGAAAGTTACCTCTTCTAATCGATGAAAACACAAGCTTAGTGTTTCTCTATTAGGTCCACACAAGCACCACAACCGAAGAAGGTTTTCACTCTAATTTTTGCTATGAATTTTGAGAGAAGCTTGAGAACAATGGAGGATGAGAGGGGAGAGAGAATTCAGCCATGAGGGGGAGAGAGTGATGGGATTAGCTGCTGAAAATTAGAGAAGATAATGGAAGATATTATGTGATTTTAATTTGAAAATTAAAATTGAATTTCAAATTAAAATTGCATATCTATCCTTCATAAACTCTTATTTGCATTTGTTCCCATTCATAACTTAAATCCCTAAATGGGCTCTAAGCCCGTTTAACTAAAACCCAAATTAAACCCATTAACTTGAGTTCTAATTTCGGTTTAGACAAAACGACTCAATTTCCTCGAATTGATTTCTTCAACCGTCTGGTTAAAACGTTAGGCCAGAAAACTACTGAATCGTTCTCAATTTTCATCCATAATTGTTGTCATGTATCGTGCTTAATGCGTGTGACCCTCTAGGCTCACGAACAATTGGCAGACTGGTAAAATTACTATTTTACCCTTTCCATTATAAGTGGTCTCTAGCAAGACATTATGATTATCCAATGTTCGTGATTATCGATTATTCGACTTAACCTGTTATCGTACATGTAACTGTCCTTTTATCAAACCGATATCCAGATTGATCAATAGGCATAGAATGGTCATCCTAATTTATCAATCACTGTTTCTTGATATCTGAGATGACTGAAAACTGATACTAAGGTATCACCTGCACGGCCGTGCTATTCCTTCAGTCATACTCATCAAGTGGCCTAAACGGATATCTTTCTCATACCGAAGTATGAGTTATAAATCCCTCAGACGCCTTTCGAGTTCACTAGTGCAACAAATATCAAAGCCAATCGAAGCCGTTATAGTTACCCTTTTACAGATAACGTTAGACTAGGTCAAACTTAGGTATTCGTTGCATAGTGTACACAGAGACTCCTTGGTCTTAGGATATAATGACAAGCTACGATATGTGAGTATCTCATGACTGGATCTATGCAGCATACTCACAATCAGGTTGTCCGATATCATCGACCTGATGGTATCTATGATATAACTCCGGCACATACTTTACCATTATCAGTAGAGCGTGATCACAAGGAGTTGGTCTCATACTGATCGCATCTTAAAGAAGCTTAGCTGAACAGGGACTCATCAAATGTAATTCTTTCGGATCTATAGATCTACTATTAGTGGTTACACACATAATGACATAGATCAAATTACATTCGATATATTACTACAACATATTAGTAATATATGCCGATTTATTTATTCAGAAAGATGATAAAACATTACATCTGTAGATACTTATATATTAGACTGGGGCATAACTCTAACAAGCAGTCCCCGATCAGAATAGCTTCATAAGAAGCGATCGGTATGAGGCTAACTCGAAATGATCACGCTCTACTGATCATGGCCAGAAGGGGGCCAGAGTTAGGTTAGAGTATCACCAGTCAGGGGTGATATAGGACGACCCGATCATGAGTATGTTACATAGACATAGTAATGAACATACTCATATGTCGGTGCATGAAATCACATCCTCAGACGGAAGGACCATTGAGGTCAATATGTAATGAGTGTCGAGTTTGACTCAGTCTAACGTCTCTTGTAAAAGGGTTACAATAACGACTGTGATTGGCTCGATCACAAGTTACATAAGTTGACTCAATGGATCGCTGAAGGATTTGTCCCTCATACGGACGTGTGAGCAGATATCAGTTTAGGCCACTTGATGAGTACAACTGAAATACAATAGCATGGCCACGTAGTTGATATATAGTATCAATTATAATTCAGTTAACTCAGAATCAAGAAACAGGACAATAGAACGAGGATGACTTGTCTATGCCTCATGGTTGTCAAAGATATCAAGAGGATAAAAGGATAGATTCATGTACGACAAGGTTAAGTCGAAATCTGGATAATCACAAGCGTTGGGTAATCATGATGTCTTGCTAGAGGCCACTCATGATGGAAAGGGTAAAATGGTAATTTTACCAGTCCGCCGGCGTGTCGTGAGCCTAGAGGGTCACACACTAAAGGTTGATTAAAACGGATGAAATCATATGGAGGAATCATTAGAGAGACAAAATCCGGTTTTGGATTAAACCGGATTAGACCGATTTCGGTTTAGGACTAAACCAGAAATCAAGAACGGTTTAGCAGGACTAATTAATTATAATCTAATTAAATAGATTTAATTAAATTAGCTAAACTGGGCCTAGCCGGAATGGGCTAAGCCAGAATGGGCTTCTCTACATAATTAATTAAAAGCTTTGGGCTTTAAGCCCATTAAGGCCTTTAATTAATTATTGCCTAAAAAGGTTTATAAAAGGGAAGTTTTCAGATCTGAAAATTAAGGGAATTATTTTCCAAAACCCAAGCCCCCACTCTCTCTCTCGCTCTCTAGCCGATTTTCGGCCACCCCTCCTCCCCTCTCTCCGTCCGTTTTGCTTGCTTCGATCTTCTAGTAAGGATCGTTGTGAGTATGCCCGGATTGCTCTTCCTATGTGGACGTTCTTTAGAGCTTGCTAAATATTATTTAGTGACTACGGGATTTCAAATCAAGGTAAACATAAATTTTAATTCTAGCCTACATCTCATGATCAATTCATGATCATGCAAGATCCTTAATAATTCGAATATTTGAGGTTAATTTCCTGTATGGGCATGAAATTATTTGATTGGAACCCTCAAATAATTCCTTCACGATCATATTATCATTAGTCGAATAGTGTTTAATTTCCACATCACCTTTATCAGTGATAACTCTGATGAGGTGATGCCTGCTGAGTATATGTTTGGATCTGTTGTGGAATCTGGGCTCTTCAGCAATAGCTACGGCAGCTGTATTGTCCCACAACAAGCTTATCGGATCAGACGCTCGCGGCGTTGCATCTAATCCGATCTGAAAGCTTCTAATCCATACGACCTCTTTAGCTGCTTTCGTTGCAGCTATATACTCAGCCTCCGTTGTAGAGTTGACTATTTTGGCTTGGTTAAAGCTTATCCAGCTGAAAGTGCCACCACTCAACACAAAATATATCTTGACTGAATTTTGAAGTCATCTGTATATGTCTGAAAACTAACATCGACATGTGCATTGACTGCTAGTTCTCTATCCATAGCCACATACACTAGGAATGCATCCTTGGTCCTCCTCAAATATTTGAGGATGGCCTTTGACAGCAATCCAGTGTAATTTGCCGAGGTTAGATTGGAATGTGCTGGTATAGCTCAGTGCGAACGAGATTTCTAGTCTCGTGCATGTCCTGACATTCATGATGGATCCCACAGCCGAAGCATAAGGGATCTTACTCATCCTGCTCAGCTTTTCTGGAGTACTAGGACTCTGTAGCTTGCTGAGCTTAATGCAATGATGCATGGGTATGTATCTTTTCTTAGAATCAAGCATTGAGAATTTTCTCAACACTTTATCTATGTACATGTTCTGACTTAGGGCCAAAATCCTCTTGGAATGATCTGTAGAGATCCTGATGCCTACAATAAATGTAGCATCACCTAAGTTCTTCATCGATGAACACTTCCCTAACCAAGCTATGGTGGCAAGGTCGGGATGTCATTCCTGATGAATCTTTCTTGGATTCTTTGGATCTACAAAACTCACAGGTCGTGTGATATACACACCCACTAGTAAGTTCCTGCTAAGGAAGGGGTTTTGACATCCATCTGCCATAGTTATGGCTAAGAATAATTCGGATCGATCCTGTAGGGTTTTGGAGCGTTCTAGATCAACGAGATTAGCGGAAGCGTTTTAACAAAATATACTCCAAACTTTGTCCAAGAACATTAAACCGTTAAATCCCAAGGCAAAATCTATTCCACAAGATGTTTACCTTTAAGTCTTCGTTGAATCGATTAAAGAAGAACTTTCGGATCTTCTTCTCTAAAGCAAGTCAACACCAAGGAGATGATCTTGAAGATCCTTCACTTAATTGCCTACTAGAACAATTAAATGAAGAACACGAGAGCAAGATTGAGGAGAGAGAGAGAGGTAGCCGACCACTAGAGAGAGAAGAGAGTCTTTTTTTTGAGTTGTGTGATTATTTGATTAATGAATGAATGTTAGATATTTCAATTCATCATCCAACTCATAAGCATGGGTCAAAAGTGATTGGTATGGGCTTAAAGGTGCTTTAACCCATACCCCTTAAATCACTCATCTCTTAATCCACAATCACCAACTAAGCATGGTGTTGTGTGGCCACCACACATGGACCCACCATGTGGGCCAGCCAAGAGGGCTTATTAGGCCCTTAATGGGCCCTTGTTTGGGCCGACCATGAGACCTCATGGGCCGAGCCCATTGGGCTCGCCCATGTGGTTTCGTGTCGTGCCCAAAAACGCCCGACCCTTTTTGTCGTTACTTATCAAACAAAGTCCGACGCGACATCGATGAAAAAACTCAGTTTTCTCGATTCGCTAATTATTCGCTCAAACCGAACCCATGGCACAAAACCTCCAGTTTTGTCCATGTTTTGCTCCTCAAGAAACGTTAAGGTTTCCTTGTCTCAAGTTATCTGTCTTGAATGTGTGTGACCCTTCAGGCTCATGCCACCGTTGGCAGATCGGCGCAAAAGATCGCTCTTGCCCGATCCATCATAAGGGGCCTCTAGTAAGACGTTATGATTACCCAAGGTGCATGACGATCGATGATTCGACTTAACCTTGTGCGTACAAGTCACTATCCTATTATCTCTAGAGATCCTGATTTATCACAAGGCATAGAGTCGTCACCCTTGTTTAATCAATCATTGTTACTTGATATGTGAGATGGCTGAGAACTAATAACCCGTATCACCGGCATGGCCATGCTCTTACTCTCAGTCAGTCTCAATCAAGAGGCCTTTTAACGGATATCTTTCCCATACCGTAGTATGAGGGATAAATCCCTTAGCCGTCTTTCGTGTCACTCATGCAACCCGTTCCGCCACCCAATCATGCCCATTATTGCAATCCTGTTACAGAAAGCGTTAGGCGCAAGTTAAAGCCGCACGTACATTGCATAGTGATCACAAAGACTCCTCGTTCTAAGGATATTGTGACAAGCTATCGCATTTGAATATGTTCATGGCTTAATCTATGAAAACACTATTCAAAGCGGGTCGTCCGATATGAATCACCTCATGATATCTATGATATGATTCCGGGATCCCTCATCCCTATGACAAGTAGAACTACGTCATTAAGAACCATCCTCATATTGGTCGCTCCTATAGAAGCGTAGATTGACCAGGGACTCGTTAAGTGTGATCCGTACAGATTTATGGTTCTACTACTTTAGTGGTCATAAATCAGTTTTATATATATTGCAAACAATGATAATGTACATAGACGTTTACAAGCTACTAGCAATTGGACTAGGGCACAAAATGCTATCAGATCTGACCATTGCTACTGGTGAAAATGTGTCACCATAATCCATGCATTGAATCTGACGATAACCTTTTACAACCATCCTAGCCTTATTGGTCTGAGGATTTCCATCCATGTCGGTCTTGATCTTATAGACCCACTCAGAACCGATGGGTTTTACCCTAGGGGTTTGATCAACCAAGTACCAGACTTGGTTGTCATACATGGATTTCATTTCCTCACTCATGCGTTCTTCCATTTTTCGGAGTCTGGACTAGCAAAAGCTTGTCTGAAGGTTTTCGGATCATCCTGATCCACCAGTGTCAAGTCATTTCCCTCAGTGGCTATAAGGACATGTGTGTCTGGAACATGACGAGATCTTTTAGACCTCCTTGGACCATTTGGAATTTCTGTAGGGATTGATTCTTTATCTACGACCATCTGAGGCTCCAGTACTTCTACATTTTGCGTAGTAGGCTCCTAAATTGCTTCAGGCTGTTCCGTACCCTCTTGAATTTCTTCGAGATGCACATGACTCCCACTAGCTGTTTTGGAAATAAATTATTTCTCCAAAAATACGCCTCTTTGAGAAACAAAGACTTTGTTCTCGCTGGGTATGTAGAATTTGTATCTCTTAGTTACTTAAGGATACCATACGAAAACACACTTGTCTGATTTGGATGCTTGCATCTCTGCTACCCAAATCTTTACGAAAAACATATCAGGATGTTTCCCATACCATATATGACTATGTTCCATTTCTGATTTGGTTACTGCGCGAAGGCGCATGCATCCAAATAGAACTGACCATCTCATCCCGCTCCCATCCCAATGAATGCAGCGCGAAGGCGCATGCATCCACGGTATCGAGAGTCGTAATGAGTGTTATGTGGTGTACCTTTTGTGACTCTGGTCCGGCTCTTATTTGGCTACTACGCGGAGGCGCACACATTCTAATAAAGCTGATTACCTCATTCAGCTCGCATCCCAATGAATACTATGCGGAGGCGCAGGCATCCACAGTAAGGTGTACTATCGTTATCTTCATCGGAGCCCGATTCAAAATGAATGCGATCGTTTCTAGGGTCAAGTATTAGTTGAACCCTGTTCTGACCTGAGTACTCATAGGTCCACATATTTCGGAATGTATTAGACTTAACAAGTCACTCGCCTTTCACATAAACCTGTGAAAGGTGTTTTTGTCATTTTGCCCATTAGGCAAGACTTTCATCTTTCAGTTTGAGTGAATTCAAACGGACTTAAAAGTCCACACTTGTGAAGTGTTGAAATATGTTTCTCGCTCACTAGGTAAGACTTGCATCTTTCAATTTGAGTGAATTCAAATGGACTTTAAAAGTCCACACTTGTGAAGTGTTGAAATGCGTTTCTCGTTTCTCGCTCATTAGGCAAGACTTGCATCTTTCAGTTTGAGTGAATTCAAACGGACTTTAAAAGTCCACACTTGTGAAGTGTTGAAATGCGTTTCTGGCCTATGTGCCTTAAACGATAATGCCAGATTATAATTTGGTTTAAATCATCAGATTTAAGCCTTTTCTTATTCACGTTATAGAGATTAAGCTCAACAACGTAAATATCTGATCCTGAAGACGTGGATACCCACTCTTCTACACATGATCCCTGTATTGCTCACAATCCCTTATTCCTGTGTCCTCGCTCATTGCAGTAATAGTAGACCTCATCCACTTTGTCCTTAGCCTTCACAACAACTTTGGGAGCTGCTTGAACCTTTGGACCCTTGGGGTGTCTGATATGCCCTACAAGGTGCTCAGGAGCCTTACCCTTACCCTGATCAGCTTGAGGCTGACCTTCTTGTTGACCATAAGGACCTCCTTGGTGTTGCCCTTAAGGCTCTTTTCAGCGGTCACAAGCATCCAATGAAGCTCTGTTAAGGACTTGTCCATGTCATGCATATCATTCGACACGAGCTTTCTCCTTGAACATTTCCTTGACCTCTGCCTTACAGGTATAAGGGTCATCTGAAACGTTCATGAACTGCTTCTGCAACTCTGGCATCCCACTGCCCACCATAATGCATGACACGTCGATTTGGTCACCAAGAAATCTTGATAAATATCTTTTGTGCCCTAGCGGCGTTCAGCGGTGCCTTAGCAGGTGGTTGCTTGGTAAGGATACACTATTTGCGTTCATGCTTGAGTACAAGCCTCAAGTTTCTATCCCAATCTGAGTAATTCCCGCCCTTGAGTCTGTCCTTCTCAATCTGGACTCTCAGTGCGCTATTACTCCTTGTGTTGTGTTTGCCATTTAGTTCTACATGGTAAAATTAATTAAAACTCAAGTTGGAGATTTAGTTATAAAACATTTGTCTGATTCTAACATTAGAATCTGAACCAGGATCCTATCATACCTCAATTGAAGTGAACGGAGGCTCAATGCTCCAATTGAGAGCATCAAGGTAGGAATACATCCATTTACAAAACCATGTAATTCCTGTCTAGGGTCTGTACTAAAAGTACATGGCATACCTTATACTGATACCCTAGGCCAGCTCTAGCTGACAATCGTAAACAAGTCTACCAAGCTTGAACTATGGACAGAACTAATGTGGCTACTGCGCGGAGGCATATCAAGATCCAGGCTGGCTCCATCCTTCTGGACTCCTACTGGCTCTGAGTCTCCTCCAGACATCGAGTCTCCCTCTTGACTTGTATCTTGCGTCGGTCTTTGTAATTACAAATTTAATGAAATAAAATAAATACAAAATCACGATACGCAGGTCGTATTTACTACAACTCAAAACATAGCGACACGCAGGTTGCAAAACTGGAATTTGAAACATACAAGTCTAGAGGGCTTAGCTACACATCATGTGGAAAACAACATGTTTTCAAAGATCATGTGATCACTCATCATGCTTATCAAACAACAAATTTATTCCAAATTTTATCTTTCTTAAGTGCGGAAAAATTTATGGTTTATCAAAACCGGACGGTTTAAATTAATTAATTGAATTTGAACTAGTTCACGCTGGTTTATCGAAACCGAACCGAATCTGAAAATTAAAAATTTAGGGATTCAAAATATTCTCGCGAACCGGTCGGTTCAACCGAGGTCGCCCAAGGAGGCAATCATGGTAGCCCGCGAGGGCTTCCATGGTCGCCCGCAAGCAACCTGGTCGGCCCTCTGTGCTGACCATGGTGGGCCTTAGGGCTTTCCATTGTCCACCAAGGGCCTCGGCCTTGGTAAGCCATGGCGGCCATGGCTAACCCAAAACAGCCCCAAACTAAATTTTTTGTTTCAATTTTCAAATCAATTAAAAATTTATTTTTTTCAATTTTCATGCATATTCAAAACCGATGAACATATGAACAATTAAAGCAAAAAAATCAGATCTATTCATGCTCAAATTAAACACACAATAACTAGCCTCTGATACCAGTGAAGGATTCCCATGGGTTCCAAAGAATTTAATTTCATGCAACGGACTGAAATTAACCATGGGAATCGAGAAAGACAAGATCTTATTGTTATACTTCAGCATGCAAAATTAATTTATAGATCTAAAATTATACCTTTTAAAATCGATCAAACACAAAACTATGTGTTTCTCTTTGTAGTCCACACAAGCACAACACCTTGATGAGGTTTCTTCACACACACTTGCTAGCGTTGTGTGAAGAATCAAACAAAACAACAATGGAGGTGTGAGAAGGGGAGGGGAGGCCAAAGAGAAGAGAGAGAGAGAATGAGAGTGCCGAAAATCACTTAGGGTTTTAGGAAAAATAATTGTGTAATTAATAAAAAATCTGATTTTTTTTAATTTTTTCTATAATTACACAATAAACCCCTTAAAACCCTTAATTGCACTTAAGCCTCATTCTTAATTAAAACCAAGAATGGTCTTTAAGCCCACTTCGCTAAAACCTAATTAAAACCCATTTAATTGAGTTCTAATTATATGGTTTAGCTAAACGGGTCCAATCTCTCTTAACTTAATTTCTTCAACCGTCAGGTTAATAAACCTAGGCCAGAAATCAACCGAATCGTTTTCAATTTATCTAATTGAAAAATGGATTCTCCCAATTACCATCCAAGCTTGTTTGTCACATATTGTACTTAAAGTGTGTGACCCTCTAGGCTCACGACCCATTGGCAGACTGGTAAAATTACTATTTTACCCTTTCAATTATAAGTGGCCTCTAGCAAGACATTATTGTAGTTATGACGGTTTTAGAGATTGGCTAATTTTTAAAGGAACCGAAGAACATGTTACAAAGAATGTCGAAGCATCTTCTACGACATCTTCTGTGACATTGTTGACGGCGTCTCGGCAAGCATCCTGATCGACAGAAATCAGGAAAGTGCAGATTCGGCAGAAAAGCAAGAAGACGATTAGGAAAGTGTAGAACGACTCCTAATCTGAAAAGGAGAAAGACGGCGATTAAGAGGAAACCCTTTAGGGTTAGTACTCATCCACGATTGCTATAAAAGCTTAGGCTACCCCCTTACCAATTGTGTGGTTCTTTATTTGTTTCCTAGCAACAATTTGCAAGGTTCTTAGACGTGAAGGTTTGCGGGCTGAGAAATTGCAGATTGAGCTAAGGATGTTGTGTATCACATAACTATAGAGAGTTAGGTGATTGAGGGTTTACCGAAGTCGTGAGTTGAAGACTGCACGCAACCACCAAGCTTGAAGAAGACTTGAAGAAGACAGAGCAAGGCGATTGCTCGAAGAGTGGAATCAGGACGTTCTTGGATTCAGGCGGAGACCCTGAGATAGATTGCACTGTAAGACGTAGCATAAAGTATAGATCTAGGAGTGATCACAGGTACTTGTATGTTCTGACGGATTACTGATAACTGAAATCTTTCCACTAGGCTGAGAGCCCCAAGACGTAGGTGACGTTGCACCGAACTGGGTAAACAATCTGCTGTGTCATTACTTATAACTTTATATTTACTGTCCTGCATTATCTACGCAAGAAGTCAGACACAACGTTACAGCATTCTGTGTAACATTGTGTGTGGCATCTTGCACGACTAGCTGATCAGAATTTTCAATTGGTATCAGAGGGGGCACCTATAGCTTTAGGTGAGTTCCTAAACAAATATTTTGATCAAAGATGGACAATACCAGAGAAGGAGGATCCATAAATCGACCACCGGTTCTAGATGGAAGCAACCATGGCTATTGGAAGGCTCGAATGTGTGCCTTCATGAAGTCACTAGACAACAAGACATGGAAGGCTGTACTCAATGGTTGGAATGCACCACAACTCAGTGACAGTGATGGCAATCCTATCGGCCCAAAACCAAAAAAAGACTGGACCGATGATGAAGATGAAGAATCACTAGGAAATTCTCGAGCTCTGAATGCTATCTTCAATGGTGTTGACAAGAACGTGTTCAGACTAATCAACACATGCACAACTGCCAAATCAGCATGGGACATCCTGGCCGTAGCATATGAAGGAACAACTAAGGTTCGAGAATAGAAACTGCAATACCTGACTATCAACTTCGAAGCCCTCATCATGAAGGAAGATGAATCAATTGCAGATTTCAATATTCGCATTCGTGATCTAGCCAATGAATCCTATTCTCTGGGAGAACCAATGTCTGATGAAAAATTGGTAAGAAAAACCTTACGTGCTCTTAGTCCTAGGTTCAAGATGAAGATCACAACAATTGAAGAAGTTCATGACCTCAAGGTCTTGAAATTTGATGAGCTGATGGGGTCTCTAATGACCTATGAGTTGTCTCTACCCAACATCGACAAAAGGAACAAAAGAGTTGCTTTCAAAAGCTCAACACACAAGCAACCAGATCTTGAGGATTCGGATTCTGATGAAGACATCGAGGCTACAATGGCCCTTCTCACAAAAAATTACAACAAAGCCATGAGAAGATTTAGTCGAATGGGTGGACGGAATGTCACAGCAAATGCCAGAAACAAAGCTCCACAAAAAGCTCAAGTTGGAGGTAGTCTTGACAGACCAAACAGGAGTGGGGAAGAAAACAAAAACAAAGGACTTCAATGTCATGAATGTGAAGGATTCGGCCACCTCCGTAGAGAATGTCCAAATTTCCTCAAACAACAAAAACGAGGATACAATGCCACCCTATCAGATGATGACAATGAAGATAGTGGATCTGAAGAGGTAAGCAACTTTGTTGCATTCACTACTACTACTCCTACATGTAATGTTGATAATGCTGTCGACATCAATGATGATCCAACTCCAAATGAGAATTGGACTAAAGAGCAACTAGTCGAGGCATACAAAGGCTTGCATACCAGATGGATCAAGGAAACTTTGATACTTGATCAACAAGGCGAAAGGATCATTAGTCTTACCAACGACAAGTCAAGATTTCTAGAGACGATCGTGGAGCTGAAACGAGAGATCACCAGACTTAATGGAGAAATTAGTCTCATGACTAAATCGGTAAAGATGATGAATCCGAGCACAGAAAGCCTTGACAAGATTTTATCGGTGGGAAAACAGTCCAAAGATACGACGGGACTAGGGTACACACATGTTGTCCCCTCAACGGCAGGGACAAAGTTTATCCCACAACAAGCCATGGCTGACAAGAAACTACTGGATGCCCCAACACATCCTACAGGACGACCTACAACAAAAGCCATAACATCGTCTACAACCTGTTCTTGTCAAGTAACTGCCAGAAGACATCCTCCACGCAGACAACAAAGCTACAGAAGACCAGCTTATCAATATCAATGGATATGCCATTACTGTGGTCAACCTGGTCACATCAGACCTTTTTATTTTCAACTTCTTAAGAGGAAGCAAGTTCAGCTACAACAAAAGAAATATCAAAGGCATCTCTCATCTCCTCCGAAGACATCCCGCCTTGAATGGAGACCTAAGAACCTAGTCTATAGAGCTAATGTTGCATATACATCCTTGAGTGCTTCAACAAACAAGGACTGGTATCTCGACAGTGGATGCTCTCGACACATGACAGGTACTCCAGAATTCCTCTCTGATCTTAAACTATACACAAACTGTTTTGTTACGTTTAGAGATGGCATTCGAACTAGAATTATCGGAAAAGGAGTACTTAAGCATCCAGGAGCCACCTGCCTGACTGAAGCATTACTTGTAGAAGGACTTAAAGCTAACTTGATTAGCATCAGTCAGATTTGTGATCAGGATTCAGAAGTGAAATTCACAAAAGAAGCCTGTATAGTTAAAGACTTTAATCAAGTCACTATTCTACAAGGAGTTCGCTCAACGGACAATTGCTATATCTGGTCTCCCGAGACACATATCGAAGCAACCAAGTGCCTTGTCTCCAAAGCAGAAGAAACCAAACTATGGCACAGAAAGCTTGGACATCTAAATCTTAGAAGCATGCAAAAAGCAATCTCAGAGTAGACAATCACAGGTATTCCAAACCTGAAAATAATAGAAGGAAATATTTGCGGAGAATGTCAAATTGGTAAGCAAACCAAGATGTCACACAAGAAGCTACAACATATCACCACCTCTCGGGTACTTGAGCTGATACATGTTGACCTCATGGGACCAATGCAAGTTGAAAGCCTTGGAGGAAAACGATACGTCTTTGTGTGTGTAGATGATTACTCACGATACACTTGGGTTGACTTCCCTCGTGACAAATCAGACACCTTCTCGATCTTCAAGAATCTATGCATCCAAGTCCAACGAGAAAAAGGAGAGACAATTGGCAAAATCATCCGCCTTCGTAGTGATCATGGTCGAGAGTTCGAAAACAGCAAGTTTGCAGATTTCTGCAACTCAGAAGGGATAGCACATGAATTCTCAGCGCCAATCACTCCTCAACAGAATGGCATTGTTGAGCGCAAGAACAGGACTCTACAGGAGATGGCGAGAGTTATGATGCTGGCTAAAGACATACCAACGCACTTTTGGGCAGAAGCACTTAACACTGCTTGCCATATCCACAATCGAGTCACTCTCCGACCAGGTATGTCAGTAACTCATTATGAAATATGGAGGGGGAGAAAGCCCAATGTTAAGTACTTCCATATCTTTGGCTCCACTTGCTATATACTGGCTGATAGAGAGCCTCGTCGAAAGCTTGACCCAAAAAGCGATGAAGGCATCTTCCTTGGCTATTCAAGGAATAGTCGCGCATACCGAGTCTTCAACAAACGAACCAAGACCATGATGGAATCAATCAATGTTGTTGTTGATGATGCCTGCAAAGATGCCTCAGAAGATGCGACGGACGAAGACGGAGCCTATCCGCCCAATAATGTCAGGAAGAATGCTGGTCCTAATGTCACAGAAGATGCTAGCAGCAAAACAGAAGATGATACCGCTAATAACGAAGTAGCTCCTGAAACCAGCAACAAGAATCTCTCACGAAGAGTCCAGACCAACCATCCTATCTCTGGAGTTATTGGAAACTTGAATGAAGGCATACGGACCCGGTCAAGAACTCGAAGAGCAAGGCCCTGAGATAGATTGCAAGGCGATTGCTCAAAGAGTGGAATCAAGACGTTCTTGGATTCAGGGGGAGACCCTGAGATAGATTGCACTGTAAGACGTAGCATAAAGTATAGATCTAGGAGTGATCACAGGTACTTGTATGTTCTGACGGATTACTGATAAGTGAAATCTTTCCACTAGGCTGAGAGCCCCCAGACGTAGGTGACGTTGCACCGAACTGGGTAAACAATCTGCTGTGTCATTACTTATAGCTTTATATTTACTGTCCTGCATTATCTACGCAAGAAGTCAAACACACCGTTACAACATTCTGTGTAACATTGTGTGTGGCATCTTGCACGACTAGCTGATCAGAATTTTCAATTATGATTACCCAGCGTCCGTGATTATCGATTATTCGACTTAACCTGTTATCGTACATGTCACTGTCCCTTTATCAAACCAATATCCAGATTGATAAATAGTTATAGAACCGTCATCTTAATTTATCAATTACTGTTTCTTGATATCTGAGATGACTGAAAACTGATACAAAGGTATCACCTGCATGCCCATGCTATTCCTTCAGTCATACTCATCAAGTGGTTTAAATGGATATCTTTCTCATACCGGAGTACGAGTGATAAATCCCTCAGACGTCTTTCGAGTTTACTAATGCAATTCATAACTAAGCCAATTAGAGCCATTATGGCTACCCTTTTACAGGTAACGTTAGACTAGGTCAAACTTAGAGATTCATTACATAGTGCACACAAAGACTCCTTGGTCTTAGGATATAATGACAAGCCACGATATGTCAGTATCTCATGACAGTAACTATGCTGCATACTCACCATCGGGTCGTTCGATATTATCGACCTGATGATATAACTCCGGCACATACTTTTCCATGATCAGTAGAGTGTGATCACAAGGAGTTGGTCTCATATTGATCGCTTCTTAAAGAAGTTTAGCTGATCAGGGACCCATCGAGTGTAATTCTTTCTGATCTACAGTTCTACTATTAGTGATTATACACATAACGGTATAGATCAAATTACATTTGATATATTACTACAACACATTAGTAATATATGCCGATTTATTTATTCGGAAAGATGATAAAACATTACATCTGTAGATCTCTTTCATATTGGACTGGGGCAAAACTCTAACAAAATCTGCTTCCGGGGAAATGTCATGAAGTGAACTTGAATACATGAGTATAACTTGAGAAATTTAAACGGTGTACCGGGGTGTGTCAATTATGGCCTTAACCAAAATGCTCATTACTTCGGTCATTAAGGGTTCAATTACCTATTCGAGTCTCTAAGGTTATGAGGCTCAGGTTGAATGTCCAGGTAATCGATCTTATGATCCTATAATTCACATGCTTTCAGTGTTGGTACCCTATATGCATTTACTCTCGTACCCATTACTCCTATTGGCAACAATGTAGATCCGAGTCCAAACTACTCTAATCCACCTAGGTCGATTGCTATCACCTCTCTTCCTAGATTCGTTCATCACCAGGCCTACCCAGGAGGTGAAGCATTAAGTTATGGAGCTAGGATCCCAATTACCGTGCTCCCAAATTAAATCATGCATCCTAATTCAATTCATTTCATTTCCCGTTCCACATAAAAACCCCAACAAATAATTTAGCTACTCATGTGAATAAAAACCATAATTAAATTCATCATACTCATCATCATCAACATCTCCATACTCAGGCACATATATTCAAACCCCAACTTCATGAACAATAATATTTCAATCTCAAAATAAATTTCAACAATTCAATTACAAAACAACTCAATTATCAAAATCCAATCTCAATCAATTCAAATTCCACAAACCCAATAATATTCAGATCTAAAAAATAAAACCCTAATATCCAATTAAACTCAAAGCTAACAAACCTACCACCTCTAACCTCAAAATCGATGAATCATGCTTGCCTCAAAACCTTGGAACCACCTTGCTTCTTCCCTTCTCCTAGAATCACCAAAACCCCTCGTCTCTGGATTGTTCTCTCCACTCTATCCTCTTCAACCCTCCCGAAAAATACCCTCCCGGGTGAGCCTACCGTGTGGGACCCGACAAGTCAACCTGGCAGGTTGCCAAAACTCGCGTCGTCCCGTTGCCATAAAGAGCACGGATTGCCGGTTTAGCGCGAACCTGCTGGGTGGAAACTTGCAGGTCAACCTAGCAACCTCCTCCAACTTGATCGGGTGACGTTCCTGCGCTGAACTCCTTTTTCTTCCACACGAACCTCTCAGGTTGTCGGGTTAGCACCAACCTTCCAGGTTGGACCCGACAGGTTAACCTAACAACCTGCTTCATTTTTCTGTCTTTTGCGTTTTAGCTCCATTTCGTCTCTTTTTCGGCTTGTTCTCACCTAAAATCATCTCGCAACACTCGTGAGGTAAAGTAGCCTTTTCGTTCATCAAAAATAATAATTCGGGACAAAATGGGGATAAAAATGAGTAGATTTAACTTGGTTGGATACATAATATCAGACCTCATCAACCACCCTACACTTATCATTTTCTCGTCCCGAGAAAAAGAACAAAATAAAAAAAACAGACAATAATCTGCAAATTTTTAAATACATTATTTTCCCGAATTAAACCCCGAGGTAACTCGTAGGAGGAGTTTGGGTCCTCCTGAGGGCTTATCATGGAAGGCCCACGAATCCTTATGCAAAAACAACTAGACTCGATCCTAAAAAATGCCAAAAAGACTCAAGTTAAACAACAAAGAAAATAAAAAATATATTTACACGAAAGCGTCCACATAATAGCATAATTACTAAACATATTAGGCATGTTGATGAAAAGACAAGCTCGGAACTACCATTAATGATATAACCAACCTCACCCATAAGATCACACAAGACCCTAGAAATTAAATGACTACCAGTTAGATGAGAAGAAAGCATTTCCCTTAATTCGATCTCACCGTTGTGCAATGCATATTTCCAAGCCAGGTCGATCACTTTTCACCCAGAGCTTAAAATTTATATGCTATCAGTTCGACCACATCTCCACTAATTTGTAGGAGATTCAATTGCCTCTTGGGCTGAATCCATATGTAGGACTTTATTAGGGTTGTAACGTGTAGTGGCTTAGGCTAAGGTGGGAGTTTAGAGGATCAAAAAGTGGCTTATGTGGTGCACCACCACTAAGTTGCTTTAAAATCTCACAAAACCATGAGTACTTCATTCTCCCCTTAGCATGTTACATTACTAATCAGATCAGCCCCTTTTCCATTCTTTGTGTTCCTCTTAGCATGTTTATGGTTCTAAGAAAATCAGCCCCTTTTCCCCTGTTGTGTTTCCCTTGTCATTTTTAACATTCGGCTCAAAAACTCCCCATTCTCGTTTTTTAATTCCCAAGACTTGCTAAAACTTTTCTCCACAAATGCTCATAATTCAAGATTTTCTTTTCTGGTGTCGGGGCTCTTTTATTTCCCTTTTTTTACTTTTCCCCAAGCACCTAGTGTATGGATGAACATCTGAGAAAACAAGTCAAGTGAATAAATATAAAAACCCCATTTTGGCTTAAATGATAGCCAAAAATATATGTAAGTGCAAATCATTCCCAAATGGTCTATAAACCCGAGTAAATAACCACGTCACTCATAAAGCAGCAAAACAACAAAGCAATGATGCATGTGATAAATTTTTTTTTTTGGAAAATAGAAACGAAAGGAACATTGGCTTGTAATGTAGGGTTTCATAAAAAGGCTTTTTAGGCTCAGACAAGGTACTATGGAAATATTATGTTAGGGTAGGCTTTATGGCTGAAGCGCACTCTCGAAGATGCTCCGCTAAGGCGCACGGCATCAACATAATGGAGAACTATACAAGCTTATGATTTTGGGTTGGTGTCTCACATGACTTGAAACTATTTGTGATTAGTTGTGTTCAAATCAATTATGTTTGATGCAATTACGAACCCGTCACCAACAACTCGTGTTGTGACGTTTCTATTTGATCTCACAATATCTTCTTTGAAACCGTCATTTGCAACCCGTGCAAAGACGTTTTCAAATTTAAACGCATCCATCACAACCCGTGCGATGATGGTTCACAACGCTTTAACATGCAAACAATTAAATCCGGTTTTACTCTTTGCATGTGGGTGATAGCTAAAACAAAATTAGCTAAGCATGCATACAAGCAATTTTATCAACGAAATAAGTTCTAGCATGCATTAAAGCGTTAAATGTGCACAAATAGCCCACACTAAGGTACTCAGTATCTAACGAGGCTCAAGCTTGGGACGACCATCTCCATAAGCTCTTCTCGTCATCACCATTTAGGCCGCTCCCACTAGCTCGTGGACGTCCTCCAAGATCGTCACCCTTCTCAGTTTCCATCCTTTTCGACTTGAGCAATTAATTACAATTAATACTCGATTCGTAGACTAGATGAAAGAATAATTACATGCTACAACTAGCGGTTCGCAGCCCGCATAAAATAATATTTAGACGCTACAATCTAACGGTTCGCAGACCGTATAAAAGTGGTAAATAATAAAACGCTCTAGTGGGTTACCTATGCACCATACATATCAATACATCACACAACATGTTATCACACAAGCATGTTTTCAAAGAAGATGCATTTCCGGTTATATTCTTATGCCCAAGTTGCTCGGGCGGGTTTATCGAAACTAGACCTTTTCGAAAAGTAGGTTTATCGAAACCGTTCAAATCAATTTTTTTCAAAAACATTGGATTGGGGGTTTGTACCAAATATAAAACACTGTGCAACAAACAACCCGGGCCCAAGCCCAATGGGCCGAGCCCCTACACACCGACGCGCTAGGGTTTGGCAACCCTAGCCGTCATGCCTCCACCGCCGGCCACGGCCAAAAACTGACCGGCGCCGGGGCAGGGACGGGTTGGACACATGAACATGGCCATGCAATGGCCACGGCCCAGTCCAGCTCCGGCGAGCCGGAGCCCCCGCCCGGTCTCCTTCTCGGCTCCCCGAGAGTCCCGTTCCGGCGACCTGACAAATCCAATTTTTTTTTTTATAAAAAATTCCAGATTTAATATTTTCACTAAAACTTTATTTTTCATGGAATATAAACCCATATATGAAAAATAAACATGTAATAGAAACAAGGCAAGCAAAATAACACCGAAATCGAAACAAACGAAAATTTAAGAGGGTAACCGTGCTCTGATACCACTGTAGGAACTTTGAGGCTATCAAGAACATCATGCCAATGGAAGCATCAACAAATAAAACCCAAAATATGTAGTAGATCATGAAACCATTAAATCCCAAGGAAAAAGCAAATCCAGAAGACTTTACCTTCGGTTTGTTCGAATCCGACAAGAAGAGCCCTTGAGATCTTCTCTCTAACGGAGTCCACATGGATAGGATGATCCAAGAGATCCATACACACTCAACCTACTAGATTTTGTGTGAATAATGAGAGAGAGGAGGGTGGAGGAGGTCCGGCCGAGACTCAAGAGGGGAGAGAGGGAGTTCACCTACCATTTGTGATATTTGTGTTATGTGTATAAAATGAATTGAGTTCACTTGGTTTAAGGAAAAGTAATGATGGTGTTTGTATGTCCACCATTTGACCACTCCTAGCCACACAAGTGGATTAGGATAAGCACATCTAGTCATCATCCACTTAACCAAGATTAATGGAGAAAGGGACCCACCCTTTGTTCCACCATTGGGCCTTGTTGAGCCGGCCACTTAGGGCCTCATGGGACGAAGCCCAAAAGCTTCGGCCATGTTGTAAGGACCGCTCCCGGTCAATTTGGGTCAATTTTGTGAAAAATGGATGAAAATTTAATAATTCGCGATTTGACCAAATTTCGACCCGAGAGTCACCGAGGACTACTATTTGAGCCATTTTAAGTTGGAATTGTAATATTATGGATATTAGGTTCATATGGAAGCTAAAATTTAGCGAAACATCACGGTTCCGACGGTTTCGAAAAACGTGTCCGTTTCGGACGATTTCGGGTCCAAAATGACAAAAGTGGCTTGTGGGACCCCTCTACTTTACACTTGTCATGTATCTAGAGGGGGGGAGACTTTTGAGTGATTAAAAAAAAATTAATTGTTTTAATTTAGATTTAAAAGAAAATGGAAAATAGGTTTATTTTATTAGTTTAATGTTTAAATAATTATATTTAAGTTATAAGAGAGGGGGAGGGAGTTGATTCTCGGCAGAACACAAGGAAAGAGAAAGAGAAAGAGAAAGAGAAAGAAGAAAGAAGGAAGAAGAAGAGAAAAGATTGTGGCGATTTTCCGACGTTCCGACCGTCCAAACGTCTTGATTTTTGCGTATTCGGGTTCTCCTCGTCGTGGGCTACAAGGGGTATGTTTTGGATTCTCATTTCCTTGAGTTTGGATTTATGGAGTTGTGGAATATGGTTTGATTGAGGTTGGATTAGTGTTAAGGGGGTAATTTGGAGCGTTTTGAGACAAACGGGAGGTTTGTCCGGTGACCGGGAGCTCGCCGGAGCTCCGGCCGGTCACCGGAGGTGGGGCCCGCGTGCCCGGAGTTCGGGTTTTTACGTGTTATGCAATCCCGGAAAATCCCTAGAACACTAATTCGTGACTTTGGAAGAAATTGGAATTAATTTGGCTAAAATGTGTTTGTTTCGCTAAACTTTAAAGTCGAGATTAAATCCTCCGGAAGTCGGAACGTAATTCCGTCAATTTTATTGGTGATCTCGAATTTAATTATGCGCGTAGAATAAATTTGAGAATTGTTGGAATTGAATTGTGGGAAAAGATTATTTATTATTTGAGGAACCTTAATGACGGGATTGAGTCGCTCGGGCGTCGGAATTTGGTTCCGTCGATTGCGTTGGACCCCTTGAATATAATTATGATTTGTTGATGCGAAAATGGAATTTTTCGGGGTCCCGAGGTCATTTTAGCGTTTCCGGGCAGATTCGGGAAAGTGCGCGAATTGGGCCGTTCCGGGTCCTTTTTGGCAACTCGGTGTAATTAGGAAGTATTGGAGTGATCGGGACTCATTGGGGTGTACTTGGGCGTTAGTTTCGTTAGAATCGGACTTCGATCAATTGCTAAAGTTTGTGCGTTTGTCGTTATTAGATTCTTCCATCGCTCGTGGAAAGGGAAGGATTTAGACGTGGTGTCGCGAGAGACTTGGAGCTAACGTTGGATAATTATCGAGGTAGGAAAAAGTAGCCGTATATCCGTACATGACTTGGGAAAGTTACTAGTAATTGCATGTGGGCACCTTCTGTGTTCTTAGTATATGTATGTGTAGAATTGCATGTGGGCACCTGGTTGTGTCTATAGGTTGATTATACTACAGCGGCGTGCCATTCCGCTGTATGCTTTGTTGGGGGTGTTACCGCTTTACTCGTTGCGTTTGGTTTGAATGTGTTATGCTTGTTCAATTGTGAGTAATGGTAAATTGTGATTTGACGTGTTTGAAGATGTCGTGCCTTAACATGTAAATTGAAATGATTTGAGTTGAGTATATTCTTCACTATGGTTGAACTGTATTGTGAGTAAATGGTAAATGCGATTTGATGTGTTTGGAGATGTTGTGCCTTAACATGTAAATCGAAATGACTTGAGTTGATTATTTCTCTCCTGTGGTTGAAATGTTTTGTGGATGATGGTTACGGGCGGGAGCCCAGTGTGTGTGGATGTTGGTTACGGGCGGGAGCCCAGTGTGCGTGGTGGTTTGTGTTTGTTGCTGGTTGACGCCCAGGTGGGAAAGATACGTCCGTGATCTCCGTTCGGGTGGGGTAGATTTGCGCTCTTACCGCGCTTCTCCATCCATGCCGCGAAGAGGCGTCCACGCCTTTCGATTAGCAATCGAAGAAGTGGGGGGCAGACCAGGTCCAGACAGCTAGCCACTGTAAACTGGCGGCCGCGAAGAGGTTTCACGCCTACGACTAGCTATCGAAAAGTGGGAGGCAGACCAGGCCCAGACAGCTTGCGACTGTAAACTGGCGTGTTATAGGTTGCATCACCTGGTCGTGTAGACCTTGTCCAACACCGTGCGTGTTTGGCAAGATGGACTCGACGAAGTACCCGGATTGTTGCCTTTCCGTGAGTGAAAGGTTTGTTTGATTGATGTTGCTTGGTTGATTGTGTGATGATTTGAGTATTGAGAATGAGATGAAATGTTTGGATAATGGTTGAGTTTTACTATTGACCTTTTTCGAACTGTGCTTATGTATCACCCTGTCAATTACTTGTATGCCGTTGTCAGTCGGGTATCCGTTGCGGTGAGCGTAAATGCTCACCCCCTGCTACTTTTCCTGCAGACAGGTGAGGATCGTGATTGTGGATAGGAGGATATCTCGAAGCTGGAGGAGCTGGAGAGTCCGGGTTGTTTTGGGCGTGTTAGTTGACGTACAATTTAGTGTCGACGTTTTGTTGTTTCTTGATCATACTTTGAGTCTCTGACTCGTGTTGTATATTCTTTTGAGCAGTTATAAAATTCGCGGTTCATTGTATTTGTGTTCTTTTTATTTGGTTACTATTATTGTTTCAGTTGTTTCGGACACTGATTCCTCGTTCGCGTTCCGGGCTCGGTCTCTACCGAATTTGGGGCGTGACACATGTAGTCCCGTGTCGCGTCCAAATACTATCCGACCCTTCTTGAACTTATCATACAAAGTCCGACGCGACATCGACGAAAGACTTAGTCTTTCTCGATTCGCGTGCCACATTCGCTTACACATATCCATAGCCTAAAACGCCTGGTTTTGACCATACCTCGTCTCTCGAGAATGGACGACCTTTCCTTGTCTCTCAAAATCCATATCCTATGTGTGTGACCCTTTAGGCTCATGCCACCGTCGGCGAATCGACGTAAAATTCAATTTTACCCGATCCATCATAAGTGGCTTCTAGTAAGTCGTTATGATTACCCGAGGTGCATGATGATCAATGATTTGATTCAACATGATGTAGTACATGTTGCTATCCTTTTATCGCCCGGTATCTTGATTGATTATAAGGCATAGATGCATCACCCTTATTTAACCAATCTCTGTTTCTCGATATGTGAGATGACTGAATACTGATAACACGTATAATTGGCATGGCCATGCACTCCCTTCAGTCAATCTCCATCGAGTGGCGTAAAAAGATACCTAACCCATATCGTAGTGTGAGGGATAAATCCCTTTGCCGCCTTTCGTATCACTCGTGCAGACAGTCCCCGTGTCAATCATGTCAGATCATGTCAGATCATCCGTTATGATTGTCCAGGATCCCATCCCAATGAAAAATAGAACTATACCATAAAGAATCATCCTCATACTAGGTCGCTTCATCGAAGCATATTTACCAATGACCCGTTAAGTGTGATCCGTACAGATATATGGTTCCACTACTTTTGTGGACATATATCAGATCATACTTAACCTATTACTTCAACACATAAGTAATATAATGCTGATTTTATTCATTGCAAATGATGATTAATATTTTCAGACATTTACAAACTAATAGAATTGGACTAGGGCATAAAAAAGGCTTACAATCTCCCACTTGCCCCTAGTTCCAATCTAAGCCCCAGTCTATCCCCATTGACCTTATGTGCTTTTCATGCTTAGGTTAAGGAAGAGCCTTGGTCAAAGGCTCGGCTGTGTTATCATCAAATGCAACGTAAGTGATCTTCACATCACTCCTCTCGACGATTTCTCGTATCAGGTAATATTTTCTAGGTACATGTTTGGATCTGTTATGTGCTCTAGGCTCTTTAGCTTGCGCAATGGCCCCTGTGTTGTCACAAAATAAGCCTACTGGATTAGATGCGTTTGGCATTACGCCTAACCCAGTTATAAAATTCCTGATCCATACAACCTCCTTTGCCGCTTCTGAGGCAGCAATGTACTCAACTTCCGTTGTAAAGTTAGCTGTGGAATCCTACTTCTTGCTCTTCCAGCTAAAAGCTCCTCCATTCAACATGAACACATATCATGACTGACTTTTATAGTCATCAAGATCCTTCTGGAAACTAGCGTCAACATAACCGTTGACGACTAGCTCATCATCATCCTTTCTCCCATTTACAAGAAAAGCGTTCTTGGTTTTCCTCAAGTATCAGTTACAATTCAATTAACTTAGATCAAGAAACAGGACAATTGAACGAGGATGACTTGTCTATGCCTCGTGATTGTCAAGA
The DNA here is from genome assembly GCA_963920655.1 of Geranium rotundifolium. Lineage (NCBI taxonomy): Eukaryota > Viridiplantae > Streptophyta > Magnoliopsida > Geraniales > Geraniaceae > Geranium > Geranium rotundifolium. The sequence continues at coordinate 33,191,451 of OY987311.1, read as the reverse complement.
TATCAAGAGGATAAAAGGATAGATTCATGTACGACAAGTTTAAGTCGAAATCTCGATAATCACAAGCGTTGGGTAATCATGATGTCTTGCTAGAGGCCACTTATGATGGAAAGGGTAAAATGGTAATTTTACCTGTCCGCCAACTTTTCGTGAGCCTAGAGGGTCACACACTAAAGGTTGAATAAAACGGATGGAACCATATCGAGGAATCATGAGAGAGATAAAATCCGGTTTTGGATTAAACCGGATTAGACCGATTTCGGTTTAGGATTAAACAGGAAATCAAGAACGGTTTAGCTGGACCAATTAATTATAATCTAAATAAATAGATTTAATTAATTTAGCTAAACAGGGCCTAGTCAGATTGTGCTAAGCTAGAATGAGCTTCTCTACATTAATTAATTAATGAGCTTTGGGCTTGGAACCCATTAAGGTCTTTAATTAATTATTGCCTGAAAAGAGTTATAAAAGGGAAATTTTCAGATTTTAATCATAAGAATTTTTTTTTTAAAACCCTAGCTACTCTCTCTTGGCCGACCGGTCCCCTCTCTCTCTCTCCTTCCTGTTTTGCTTGCTTCGATCTTCTAGTAAGGATCGTTGTGAGTATCTTCGGGTTGCTCTTCCTGTGTGCACGTTCTTTAGAGGTCACTGAATCTTATTTAGTGACAAAGGGATTTCGAATCAAGGTAAATCTATGAATTTTATTCTTGCATAGATCTCATGATCAATTAATGATAATGTAAGATCCTTATTAAATTGGAACTTTGAAGTTAATTTCTTGTATGGGCATGAAATTAATTAATTGGAACCCTAAAAAATTCCTTCAGTGGTATAAGAGGCTTGGTTACCCATGATTATTGTATTCGAGCATGATAGGCTAGATTTAATTTTGCAATTTATTTCGGTGTTATGAGATTGAAAGTACAAATTTTCAGTTTTTGGTTAATGAATTAATTGCAGGAATTTATATAATTATTGCTTAAAATAAAATTTTGATCAAGCGAGATCATGTTGAGACCTGCGGAAGACCGAGGCTGGCTGAGAGGATAACCCCGGCCGAACCACGGACTGACCGACCGAATTGGGAAGGCCGACCAGATCTGCCCGTGGCAGATCTGGTCGAGCCTCTCGGCTCCGGCCAAGGGAAGTCCACGGCTTAACCTAATTGGCTAGGCGGCCCGCCACGGTCAGCCCTCACGGGCTGGCCAGTCATGGTGCGGCCAGCCCTGGCGCCTAGGGTTTGGCCAAACCTTAATTGGCCCTCGGGTCAATTTTGGTTCAGTCAAACCGGAAAGGATTCGGGTCAGAACCGACCCAGAAAAATCCTGAATTTTCAGCGAGAATTAATTAAAATTTCAGACCGGTTTGGTTTCGATAAACTATAGAGTGAACCGATTTAATTCAAAATTTATCTGGTTCAAAATAATGGTTTCGATAAACTGTATTTTATGATTTAAATCAAGATAAAAGTGGATTTAATACGTTTGCTTGATAACATGCTAGTTTGATAACACGGTGTTTGCAACATGATTGCTAAGTTAGCCCGAATTTAGAATTTAATTTCGGTTTGCAACCTGCAAGTTGCTTTTGGATTGTAATTTAATTGTGACCTGCGTGTAACTGCATTTATTTTATTTAAAATAAATGTAATTACGTAATTGCCAGACGAGAAGAACCAAAGAGAAGGACGGTAATCCCAAGGAGGCGTGGAGCCAGTTGGAGTCCAGGAGAATGAGGAAAGACAAGACCTAGTATAGGTTTTAGTTTATTCCAGTAGAGTTACCGGGCTAGCTAAAGAAAGTTTACATTTATGTTCATGAATGTAAGGTTGAATGTATGATTTAATTTTCATAAGTTTATGTTAATTAGATCATCACCCACATGTGTAAAGATTAATAATAATGAGTTACTCACGCACATGTAAACTGGAATGAAAATATCTCTACATGGATTTGTAGATGATAATTTCAAGATAAGATCAAGTAATGATCAGTGAGAATGGACATTTAAACGGCAAGTAATTTCAAGTCAAGCTAGATACCACCCACTTTTCATCACTTCGATTAGTTCACAGACCCATGGGTGGATATGATTAATGTGGATCCATGGGAATGGGTTCTAATAGAAGATGGACAATCTTGCATGGGTGTATGCGCATTAGCGTAGTAACCATGCAGATTGAACCACGCGTTGAAAGGTGGTTGACTTGGCTGCGATTCTTAGATGATCTGAGCCAGGGTATCAAATATAGGGCAATACCTTATACATATAATGTATAAGCCCTAGCCAAGAATCACATGGTTTTGTGAAAGGACTGGACTGTCCTACTCCAATATCCAAAACTGGGGCGATGAGATTAACTCACTTCAGTTTTGGGTATGCGGAGATCTTGGTTTAGATTCAGATATAAGAATCAGAGATGTTCATACTTAAGTATCTCTCACTTCAACTTAATTAAGAATCTGATTGAATTTATTTTTATGTGAAGATTTAATGGCACCGTCGCAACCCAAATCAACACGCTCTGACAGTAAAGCACTAAAGTCTCTTCTATCGAATGACAAGCCGTCAGGAACTAACTTCCTGGTTTAGGAAAGGAACCTGAAGCTTGCCCTTTAGTATGACAGACAGGAGTATATCCTTACGGATAAGCCAATGAAAGTGCCTGTAGATGATGCCAGCGAGGCCGATAAGAATGCTTATGACAAATATCTTAGCGACCGACAAGATATTGGCATCCTCATGGTCGGGTCCATGGAAAATGATACCCAAGACCAGTTTATGCATCTCATGGACAATCCACAAGAAATGATGGAGGAGATCAAAGTATACTGCCAGAAGAATGCTCGTGTCGAAAGATACGACACTCTTAGGGATTTATTCTACATCAGGCACAATGCTGGTGAGGCAGTGAGCCCACATGTCCTCAAGATGAAGTGGCTCTTTAATCGATTGGCCAGTCTAGGTTACAGCTTCATAGTTCTGATGTCGCTTCCTAAGGTTTATGGAGATGTGATTACAAGTTACAATCTCCATAATATGGAAAAGACCATCAAAGAACTAAATGGAATGTTGGTGACAGCAGAGAAAAATCTCAAGGGCAAGACCCCTGAGGTTCTGATGGTCAATAAAGATGTCAACTTCAAAAGAGCTGGCAAACCTATGGCAGGTCACCAAGACATCCTAACAAGGGCAAGGCACCAACAGTTGCAGGTAAGGGTAAGGCGCCAATGCACCTAGCTGGGCAGATAAGGGTACCTAGAGGTCCGAAGATCCAAGCGGTTCCTAGAACCGAAGGGAATACTTCGACCTCAGGGGTAGTCTACTATTACTGCCAGCAGCCAAGTCATTAGAAAAAGAATTGCGGGCAGCACAAGAAATATGTGAAGAGCTTGTAGAAGGGAGGACACCCTTCAGGACCTGGATCAGGTATTTACGTTGTTGTGTATAATCTCAACGTTACTTTCTCAGATACATGGGTAGTTGATACCGGAGCTGAAACTCACATTTTTGTTAATCTGCAGGATCTGGAAAGTAAGAAGCTCCTTGGGAAAGGAGAGCGGGATCTGAGAGTCGGAGACAATAGTTCGGTGTCAACGACGGCTGTCGGTTCTGTTAGTCTTAGGATGCCCACAGGGCTTCTTTTAGTTTTGGACGATGTACTATGTGTACCTACTTTTAGTAGGAATATTATATCAGTGTCCAGTTTGAACAAACTTGGTTTTGTATTTACCATAGATCATGGTTTATTTCCTTTATCAAGAAATAATATTGTTTATGGCACTGCATCGATGGTTGGTGGTTTGTATATTTTAAATATTGATAACTCTAACTACAGTTCAAACTATAACGTTAATAAGAGGTTGAAGTCGGATGACTTAAACAAGACAGTGATGTGGCACTGTCGTCTAGGCCATATTGGCAAGAAACGCGTCTCGACACTTCACAAGTCTGGGCTGTTAAGTCCGTTTAAATTCACACCAATCGAGAGATCCAAATCTTGCATTATAGGAAAGATGACAAAGGCGCCTTTTGGCGGCTTAGGTGAAAGGGCGAGTGATCTCCTGGGCCTAATACATTCAGACGTATGTGGGCCCATGAGCACACAAGCCAGGAGAGGTTTCAGGTACTTCATAACCTTTACCGACGATTTTAGTAGGTATGAGTATGTCTATTTAATGAGACATAAGTCGGAATCCTTTGATAAATTCAAAGAATTCCAGAATGAAGTACATACCCAGCTTGGTAAAAGTATAAAGGCACTTCATTCTGATCGAGGTGAGTCATACCTTGCTTGACATGGTTCGTTCCATGATGAGTCATGCCGACCTTCCAGTATCTTTCTGGGGCCATGCCCTAGAAACGACCGCATTCATTTTGAATCGGGCACCTACAAAGGCAGTGGAGACTACTCCATTTGAGGTTTTGCAAGGGAAAGCTCCCAAGTTGTCTTTCCTCAAGATCTGGGGGTGCGACGTTTACGTCAAGCGGATGCTTGGTGATAAACTCGAACCCAAGGCAGATAAGTGTGTCTTTGTAGGGTTCCCCAAAGGAACTATGGGGTACTACTTCTATAAACCCGAAGAGAACAAGGTTTTTGTTGCTCGAGGTGGGGTTTTCTTGGAAAGAGAATACTTATTCAAGAATCCTAGTGGGAGTCCTGTGCTTCTCGAAGAAATTCGAGAAGTCACAGAACAGCATACAGAGGATGTAGAAGTACCCGATGAGGTAAATGATCAGAGTCCAATTCTAACAGAAACTCCTGTAGGACCAAGGAGGTCTTAAAGATCGCGTGAAAACCCAGTCAAATATGGCTTCTCATCCTGATCCCGCAACAGTTCAGCAAGCCTTGTCCAGTCCCAACTCCAAAGAATGGCGGAATGCCATGGATGAGGAAATGAAGTCCATGAAAGACAATCAAATCTAGAACTTAGTAGACAACACACCTGGGATAAAACCCATAGGTTAGAAGTGGATATTTAATTTAAAGACAGATTTAAACGTAAAGCCTCAGACTTACAAGGCAAGACTGGTTGCAAAAGGTTATCGTCAAGTCCAAGGCATGAACTATGACGAGACCTTTTCGCCAGTAGGCATGATTAAGTCAATTCGGATGATGTTAGCCATTGCAGCATATTTCGATTATGAGATACGGCAAATGAACGTCAAAACCGCGTTCCTTAACGGGAATTTGCAGGAGGATTTCTATATGACCCAACCAGAAGGTTTTGTCGATCCAGATCATCCAGAAAAGGTGTGTAAGCTGCAACAGTCCATTTATGGATTGAAGCAAGCTTCCAGGAGTTGGAACTTATGGTTCGATGAAGCCGTAAAAGAGTTCGGGTTTATCAGGAATCCAGATGAACCCTGTACCTACAAGAAGAGCAGTAGGAGTAACATAGTGTTCCTGGTGTTGTATGTCGACGACATACTGGTCATGGGAAATAACGTCCCAACCTTGCTTGAGACCAAAGCTTGGTTAAGGAAGTGTTTCTCCATGAAGGCCTTAGGAGAGGCCGCTTACATTCTAGGGATCAGGATCTACAGAGATCGATCCAAGAGAATTTTAGGCCTAAGTCAGAGCACCTACATAGATAAAGTGTTGAGAAGATTCTCAATGCTTGACTCTAAGAAGGGGAACCTCCCGGTAAGACATGGCATCAAGCTCAGCAAGAGTCAGTCTCCTAGAACACCTGATGAGCTGAAGAAGATGGAGGGAATCCCGTATGCTTCGGCAGTGGGATCCATTATGTATGCCATGATTTGTACGAGGCCTGACGTATCGTTTGCCCTCATCTGTGCCAGCAGATTTCAGTCTAACCTAGGCCAAGATCACTGGACTGCCGTCAAGTGTATCCTCAAGTATCTGAGGAGAACAAAGGACGCCTTCTTAGTGTATGGCGGAATAGAAGGAGAACTGAGCGTCACTGGATATGTTGATGCTAGTTTTCAGACAGACCATATGACTTCAAGTCTCAAGGAGGGTATGTGTTCATGTTGAACGGGGGAGCTTTCAGTTGGAAAAGCTTGAAGGAAGCGACAATAGCCGACTCCACCACGGAGGCGGAATACATAGCTGCGTTAGAGGCAGCTAAGGAGGCTGTGTGGGTCATGAGCTTCTTGAGTGGATTAGATGTAGTGCCGCGAACGTCCGATCTCGTGAGCTTAAAGTGTGACAACACGGGAGCCGTAGCACTCGCTAAATAGCCCAGATTTCACAACAGGACAAAGCACGTCGAGAGAAAGTATCACATCATCAGAGAGATGGTTGATAAGGGCAAAGTAGAGACAAACTACATTTCAACGCATGATAATCTAGCTGACACTTAACTAAGGCACTATCGCAGCCTAAGCATGAGGAGCATATTAGGGGAATGAGTTTAGATTGGAATATAAATTGGGTCTAGGGCAAGTGGGAGACTGTTGGGATTTTGTGCCCTAGCTCAATGTATTTTCAATCTACTCATGTAATAAGATTATTAGTTGAAATAAAATCGGCATTCATATTACTAAGTGTTGTAGTAATATCTTAAGTATGATTTGATTTGTATCATTGATGTGTCAACACATAATAGTAGATCTATAGATCAGATAATAGCAGTTCCCGATGAGAATAACTTCTTAAGAAGCGATCGGTATGAGGCTAACTCTAAATGATCACGCTCTACTGATCATGGCCAAAAAGGGGCCGGAGTTAGGTCATAGTATCGCCAGATGGGGTGATAAATGACGACCCGATCATGAGTATGTTACATAGACACAGTCATGAACATACTCATATGTCGGTACGTTAAATCACATCCTTAGACGAAAGGATCTTTGAGGTCACTATGTGATGAGTGACAAGTTTGACTCATTCTGACGTCTCCTGTAAAAAGGTTACAATAACGATTGTGATTGGCTCGATCAAGAGTTACATGAGTTGACTCAATAGATCGCTGAAGGATTTATCCCTCATACGGACGTATGAGCAGATATCTGTTTAGGCCACTTAATGAGTACAACTGAAATACATTAGCATGGCCATGCAATCGATATAGAGTATCAGTTACAATTCAGTTAACTCAGATCAAGATGAAAGGGATCACCATGGGTTCCAATCAATAATTTCATGCAGCGGAGCTAAATTGAACCATGGTGATCAAATGAAAAACTTGATCTTAATGAAAAATTCAGCATGTTATAAACTTTATAATCCGAAAATTTACCCTTGTATAATTGATTAAATCACAAGATAGTGTTTCTCTATCGAGTCCACACAAGCACAACAATCACGGGATGATTTTCTATCACACACTTGCTAATGGATGTTTTGAGAATTACTACTTGCGTTCATGCTTAAGTACAAGCCTCAAGTTTCTATTCCAATCTGAGTAATTCACGCTGTTGAGTCTGTCCTCAATCTGGACTCTCAGAAACTATTACTCCTTTGTGTTGTGTTTGCCTTTTAGTTCTACATGCTAAAATTAATTAAAATTCAAGTTGGAGATTTAGATATAAAACACTTGTCTGATTCTAACATTAGAATCTGAATCAGGATCCTATCATACTCTCAATTGAAGTGAACGGAGGCTCACCTGGATGGTATCACGCTTGACTTGTAATTATTTGTGTTTTAGTGAATTATTACTGTCTAATTGTATATCGATACAATCTTAATCTGGAATCATCAATTGCAAATCCATGCAAAGATGATCACTTATCAGGTTACATGCAAGTCGGATTAAATACCGGTTTTTAATCTTTTCATGTGGGTGATAATTAATCATACATAAACTTGTATATTAAAACTATCATACATTTATACATTCACAACATACAAATGTAACGGTAAATTATGCATAACTAAGCCCATCTTAAGTTCATAAGAATCTAGCAAAACTGATCCTAAGACTTGGTCTTCAAGGTCAAGACTTGCTCCATTCTTGTGGACTCCCACTAGCTTCGAGCCTCCTCCAAATTTTGAGTCTTCCTCTTGACTTGCTTCTTGCGTCGGTCTTCATGATTACAAATTTAAATAAAATAAAATAAATTATAAATCACGACAATCAGACCGTTCTTACTACAACCCAAAACTTAGCAACACGCAGGTTGCAAAATCGGAATTAAAATACAAGTCTAGAGGGCTTAGCTATACATCATGTGGAAAACATCATGTTATCAAATATCATGTGAACATTCAACATGCTTATCAAACAACAAAATTTTCCAAATTTTATCTTTCCTAAGTGTGGAAAAATTCTGGTTTATCAAAACCGGACGGTTTAATTTATTAATTGAATTTTGAACCGGTTCTTGCTGGTTTATCGAAACCGAACGAAATTTGAAAACCGGAGTATGAGTGATAAATCCCTCAGACGTCTTTCGAGTTCACCAATGTAATTCATAACCAAGCCAATCATAGCTGTTATGGCTACACTTTTATAGGTAACGTTAGACTAGCTCAAACTTGGAGATTCATTACACAGTGCACACAAAGACTCCTTAGTCTTAGGATATAATGACAAGCTACGATCTGTGAGTATCTCATGACGGTATCTATGTTGCATACTCACAATCGGGTTGTCCGATATCATCGACCTGATGATATCTATGATATAACTCCGGCACATACTTTGCCATGATCGGTAGAGCGTGATCACAAGGAGTTGGTCTCATATTGATCACTTCTTAAAGAAGCTTAGCTGATCAGGGACTCATCAAATGTAATTCTTTCTGATCTACAGTTCTACTATTAGTGGTTACACACGTAATGACATAGATCAAATTACATTCGATATATTACTACAATACACTAGTAATATATGCCAATTTATTTATTCGGAAAGATGATAAAACATTACATCTGTAAATCACTTTTATATTGGACTCGGGCATAACTCTAACACAAGAAACAGGACAATTGAACGAGGATGACTTGTCTATGCTTCGTGGTTGTCAAGATATCAAGAGGATAAAAGGATAGATTCATGTAAGACAAGGTTAAGTCAAAATCTCAATAATCACAAGCGTTGGGTAATTAGCGTATCTTATTTTGACCTTTTTATCATAGCATGGGCAAACTGTTAATCGCGCCAGACTAGTATGGGCAAACTGTAATTAACCCAAAAATAAACTAGTTGTAGTTATGTGAGAATGACGTCAAACTAGCTGTAGCTAGCTGAGATTATCCCTTGGAATAACTCTCAAAGGCATTTTGGTCATTTTGCAACGAAAACTGACGTTGTTAAGTTAAAACTGACGGAAAATGTAGCTAGGTGATATTTACCAAAAGTAGCTGGGTTTTCAAGTTATAAAATAAACTATCTGTAGTTACGTGAGAATGTTGTCAAACTAGCTATAGCTAGCTGAGATTATTCCTTAATTAATTAATGAGCTTTGAGCTTTAACCCCATTAAGGCCTTTAATTAATTATTGCCTAGAAAGAGTTATTAAAGGGAAATTTTCAGATTTTAATAATAAGGAAATTTTTTCCAAAACCCTAACTACTCTATCTCTCTCTCTCTCTCTCTCTTGGTCGACCGGCCCCTCTCCCTCTCTCCTTTCCGTTTAGCTTGCTTCGATCTTCTAGTAAGAATCGTTGTGAGTATCTTCGGATTGCTCTTCCTGTGTGGACGTTCTTTAGAGGTCATTGAATCTTATTTAGTGACAAAGGGATTTCGAATCAAGGTAAATCTATAAATTTTATTCTAGCCTAGATCTCATGATCAATTAATGACCATGTAAGATCCTTACTAAATTGGAACTTTGAGGTTAATTTCTTGCATGGGCATAAAATTAATTGATGGGAACTCTCAAAAATTTCTTCAGGAATTCCACTCATCCTTTTCAGCTCATCAGTCGTCACTGGACACTGAGTCTTTCTAAGTTTTATGCCATGACAGATGGGTAAGAATCCCTTCTTGGATTCAGGCATTGAGAGCCTCCTCAACACTTTGTCTATGTAGGTACTCTTACTTAAACCCAAGACACGCTTGTTGCGATCTCTCCATATCTAGATCCCCAAGATGTAAGAGGCTTTGCATAAATCCTTCATTGCGAAACACTCGCCTAACCAAGCCTTTTTCAAGTGCAAGGTTGGGATGTCGTTTCCAATGAGTAATATGCCGTCGACATATAGCACCAAAAAGACTATCTTACTACCATCCGCCTTTTTGTAAACGCAATGTTCATCATCATTCTTGATAAAGCCGAACTGTTTCACATCTTGATCAAAACGTTGATTCCACCTCCTCGAAGCTTGCTTCAATCCATAAATGGACTTGAGCAACTTACAAATCTTTTCTTTATTCTTTGGATCGACAAAACCCTCAGGCTGCGTCATGTAAACGTCCTCAGTTAAATTCCCATTAAGGAAGGCGGTTTTGACATCCATTTTCCATATCTCAAAGTCGTAATATGCAGCTATGGCAAGTAGAATACGGATAGATTTGACCATAGCCACTGGAGAAAAGGTTTCCTCATAGTCAATCCCTTGGACTTGTCTATAACCTTTTGCTACAAGACGTGCTTTGTAGGTATGAGGATTGCCTTTCATGTCTGTCTTCTTCTTGAAGACCCATTTACAACCAATGGTTTTTACACAAGTGATTGGATCAATCAAGTTCCAAACCTGATTATCGTACACGGATTGCATTTGCTCCTTTATGGCTCCCAACCATTTCTCGGAGTCGGTACTGTTCACGGCTTCTCGAAAGGTGGTGGGCTCATTATCTTGATCCACCAATACCAGCTCATCACCTCGAGTCACACAAAACCTGTATCTCACAGGTGGATGACTGGTCCTTAGGACCGCCTTGGACCGTCCTGAAGAACTGCAGTGAGCGGTTCCTGCTCTACTACCTGCTCTGGCTCCAACTCTTCTACTGGGCTTTCAGGTAGTTCCTAGGAAACTACATCCTCTGGAATTTCATCCAAATCTATAGTCCTCCCACTGTCTGTTTTGGAAATGGATTCCTTTTCCAAAAACACCCCACCGCGAGCAACGAAAACTTTAATCTCGCTCGGTTTGTAGAAGTAGTATCCCCTTGTTTCTTTGGGATACTCAACGAAGATGCATTTATTTTATTTTGGTTCGAGCTTATTTGAGAGCATACGCTTCACAAAGGCCTCGCAACCCCAAATCTTGAGGAAGGACAAAACGAGCTTCTTCCCGTACCATTGCTCAAGTGGTGTACCTTCCACTGTCCTCGTTGGAGCCCTATATAATATGATTGCAGCAATTTCGAGAGCATAACCCTAGAAGGAGAGTGGTCAATCAGCGTGACTCATCATGGATCGAACCATATCCAAAAATGATCGATTCCTTCGCTCGGACACTACATTTAACTTAGGTGTTCCCGGCGGAGTCCACTATGATAATATCGCACTTTCCACAAGATGATCGAGAAACTCTTGGGATAAGTATTCTCCACCTCGATCCGAACGAAGTGCTTTAATACTTTTCCCTAGCTGGTTCTGTACTTCAGTCTTAAACTCTTTGAATTTATCAAAAGCATCAGACTTATGTCTCATTAAATAGACATAACCAAATCTACTGTAATCGTCAGTAAAAGTGATGAAGTAACTGTAACCGCTCCTGACAAGTGAACTCATTGGTCCACACACATCCGTGTGTATTTGGACAATAAGTCACCCGCCCTTTCACCTCTCCCGATAAAGGGCGCTCTAGTCATCTTGCCCATCAAACAAGACTCACACCTCTCAATCGTATGGAATTTGAATGAACTAAAAAGCAAACTGACTCCTTTTTATTATTAGCCTCCCCAACTTTAGGTGGTTTAGGAAGTATAGCCAGTCTCATCTTTCCTGCCATGTGCATAGGGGCTTTACCCTTATACCTCCAGCTTTGAAGCTAGTTCCCTTTATGACCAGTAGAACATCCTTCCCTCGAGTGACCTTGATGTTCTTTTCGGTCGTTACAAGCATTTGATGTAACTCCGAAATGGTCTTGTCCATATCATGCATATAATAACTCATCACAAAACTATCATACGTATGAGGAAGGGATTATAGAACTAAGTCTGATACCATATGCTTTTCCATCTCGAGACCGAGTCTTGTCAGACCGTCGAGATGTCCCTTCACTTTCAAAACATGTGGACCTACAGAACTGCATGCTGACATTTTTTAGGAGAGGATTTCCAGGAGAATTTCGAATCTTTTGAGTCGAGCCTTCCCCTTGAACATGACCTTTATTTGCGCCATCATGGCCATAGGGTCCTCGGAAAGTTCCATAAACTGCTTCTGGAGCTCTGGCTCTATAGCGCCCAACATCACACACGCCAATTCGATGTTTTCGCTAAGGTGCTTTTGGTATGCATCCTTAACGGCCCTTGGGGCATTGAGTGCTGGCTCCACATGGATAGCCCGGTCCATGACGTATTTCTTGCGTTCCAACTTGAACACAAGTCGTAGGTTCCTGTCCCAGTCAAGATAATTTGTCCCGTTAAGCTTACCCTTTTCAAGGATGTGCCTCAACGACAAACTATTCACGTTCATTGAATTATTCGCCATTTATCTCCACGAGGAAAGTAAATTTAATCAAAAAGTTGAATAAATTTACGAATATCCTGAATAAACATCAACTATTCGATTTGAGTTAATAGAATCAAAAACCAAGACCCATGATTCGTGAATTGAAGTACGCTAAGGCGCACCGCTCCGATTCACTTATTTAAGTAGGACATGCATCCAATCACATACAATGCAATTGGGTCCAATGACAACCCGTGTAATTCTTGGCAAGGGCCTGTACCATTGTACACTGCCTTTTCTGACACCCTGGCTCGACCCTGGTCCAGAATCGCAGTCAAGTCAACCAAATCAAGTATGCTCAGTTCGATAAAGATGCTTCGCTAAAGCGCACGACATCTAGATAAAACTGCAGCAAACTTGTATAGAGCGCACTCTCGAAGATGCTCCGCTAAGGCGCACGACATCAACAGAATGAAGAACTATCAAGCTTATGATTTTGGGTTGGTGTCTCACATGACTTGAAATTATTTTTGATTAGTTCTCTTTAAATCAATTATGTTTGATGCCATTACGAACCCGTCACCAACAACCCGTGTTGTGACATTTCTAATTGATCTCACATTGTCTTCTTGAAACCGTCATTTGCAACCTGTGCAAAGACGTTTTCAAATTTGAATGCATCCATCACAACCCGTGCGATGATGGTTCACAACGCTTTAACATGCAAACAATTAAATCTGGTTTTAATCTTTGCATGTAGGTGATAGCTAAAACAAAATTAGCTAAGCATGCATACAAGAAATTTTATCTACGAAATAAATTCTAGCATGCATTAAAGCGTTAAATGTGCACAAATAGCCCACGCTAAGGTCTTAAGTGTCTAACGAGGCTCAAGCTTGAGACGACCATCTCCATAAGCTCTTCTCGTCATCACCATTTAGGCCGCTCCCACTAGCTCGTGGACGTCCTCCAAGATCGTCACCGTTCTCGGTTTCCATCCTTCTCGACTTGAGCAATTAATTACAATTAATACTCGATTCCTAGATCGGATGAAAGAATAATTACACGCTACTACTAGCGGTTCGCAGCCCGCATAAAATAATATTTACACAATACAATCTAACGGTTCGAAGACCGTATAAAAGCGGTAAATAATTAAACGCTCTAGTGGGCTACCTATGCACCATACATATCAATACATCACACAACATGTTATCACACAAGAATGTTGGTAAACAAGATGCATTTCCGGTTTTATTCTTATGCCCAAGTTACCCGGTCCCCTTCTCGGCTCCCCGAGAGCCCCGTTCCGTCGACCCGACAAATCCAATTTTTTTTTTAAAAAAAATTCTAGATTTGATATTGTCACTAAGACTTTATTTTTCATGGCATATAAACCCATATATGAAAAATAAACATGTAATAGCAACAAGGCAAGCAAAATAACACCGAAATCGAAACAAACGAAGATTTAAGAGGGTAACCGTGCTCTTATACCACTGTAGGAACTTTGAGTCTATCAAGAACATCATACCAATGGAAGCATCAACAAATAAACCCCAAAATATGTACAGGATCATGAAACCGTTAAATCCCAAGGAAAAAGTAAATCCACAAGACTTTACCTTCAGTTTGTTCGAATCCGACAAGAATAGCACTTGAGATCTTCTCTCTAACGGAATCCACACGGATAGGTTGATACAAGAGATCCTTACACACTCAACCGGCTAGAGTTTTTGTGAAGAATGAGAGAGAGGAGGGTGGAGGAGGCCCGGCCAAGACTCAAGAGGGGAGAGAGGGAGTTCACACGCCTTTTGTGATATTTTGTGTTATGTGTATAAAATGAATTGATTTCACAGGGATTAAGGAAAAATGATGATGGTGTTTGTATGGCCACCATTTGACCACTCCTATCCACACAAGTGGATTAGGATAAGCACATCTAGTCATCATCTACTTAACCAAGATTAGTGGACAAAGGGACCCACCCTTTGTTCCACCATTGAGCCTTGTTGGGCCAGCCACTTAATGCCTCATGGGCCGAAGCCCAAAAGCTTCTGCCATGTGGCCCCGTGTCGCGTCCAAATATTATCCGACCCCTCCCAAACTTATTGCACAAAATCTGAAGCGACATCGATGAAAAACCTCGTCTTTCTCGATTCGCGTGTCACATTCACTTACACATATCAATTACCAAAAACGCCATTCAGAGCGGGTCGTCCAATATCACTTCCCAAGTGATATCTATGATCTGATTCCGGAATCCCATTCCAATGGAAAATAGAACTATACCATAAAGAATAATCCTCATACTTGGTCGCTTCATCGAAGCATATTTACCAGGGACCCGTTAAGTGTGATCCTTACAAACATATGATTCTACTACTTTGGTGGACATATATCAGATCATACTTAACCTATACTTCAACACATAAGTAATATAATGCCGATTTTATTCATTGCAAACGATGATTAATATTTACAGACATTTACAGACTAATAGAATTGGACTAGTTCACAAAAAGGCTTACACAAAGATATGCAAAGCACTAAGGATCAACCAATCATAAAGTAAACACTCGATTCCCTCCTAAGGATAACTACCTAAAGACTCATGCAATTTTCTCAAGATTGGAAAATCAAAATCAATAACAACATCAATGTCATCCCAAGCGTCTAGTCATCTAGCCAAACAATCATCGAAAAATCATCTGAACATGCAAACAAAAATGAGTTTCGATTGTGGTGTGTGCTCAAGCACACACCACACTTAGGCCTAAGTTCTTTTAAAAGAAAAAACAAACTATGGTGTGTACCTCGGGTACACACCACACTTAGGACTCAAGCAAGTCCCAGACCCTACCAAAGAAAGTCATACATTTTCTCAGTCAATTCAGCACAAACAGTTCCCACGGATGATAAATATATAAGAAAATGGCAATGTTATAATGAGTTGCGAAAACATGCAAATTAAAATTGAAAAAAAAAAGAAAAAGAAAAAAAATATATATAAACAATTACTTACAGACTTGGGGTGCCTCCCAATAGCGCCTTTCTTTAACGTTTTTAGCTAGACAAGGATGAGCCGAAATCATGGCTCATCTAGGAGGAAAGACACCTCCTCCACTAACTCTATACCAGCATAGTAGTGCTTCAACCACTGGCCATTGAACAACTTAACTCGGTTTTCATTTAGTTGAAGTTCAACGACCCTTTGAGAAAGGACATGGTTCACCAGATAGGGTCCTTCCCACTTGACCACAAATTTCCCTGGTTTAGGTCTCAGGTGGGATTTGTATAGCAAAACCCAGTCTCCCTTCTTAAATTCTCGCATTTGAATGTGGGCATCGTGGTACCTTTTGACATTACCTCTTCACGCCAAAAGGTTTGCATTCAACATTAATGATCATGGGTATCTCATTTTTCTTTGTAATATTACCTCTTCCCTGACAAATGTCACAACCCCAAAACCTGTGTGTATCCTTAAATAAAGTAAGCCAGTAGAAGCCAGATTGTAATACCTTAGCTGCGGTTTTGTCAGGGCAAAAATGGCCACCTACCTCAGTGTTGGGTTGCGGAGAATTCAAAACACAGAATATGCAGTGGAAAATAAAATTAAAATTCCCCGGAAACAGCCCTCAAATCGTTGCAAGCCTAGATCTCATGTTTCCACAACCAGAAAACGTAAAGCTAAGTGATTTACCTTGAGATTCGTATCGGATCAGCCACCTGGAAATCCCGAATCAATCTTTCCCTCTATTAAGCACACACGAATGCACAAGATCACCATATCTAAACTCAGATTCCCCTACTAGAAAGAAAATAAGTTCGATTAGTAAATCTGGCAGAGTAATAGTATGGAACAATGAAGTTATGATTTTTCAGCTTATGAGGCCTCTATTTATAGATATTTGCTAGTGTTTTTGGAGCAACAACCAGCCCATCAAATGGGCTAGGTTCGGCTCCCTCCAAACCCTAGCCGCCGGCCACCTTGGGCAGCTTGGGCCTCATAGGCCGAACCCATTAGGGTTTTGGCCATGAGGCCTTGGCCTTGGACTTGCCCTATTTGGAAGCCCATGAGGTGTGCCAACCTCATGGGTTTCGGCCCCATTCCTCATCATGGCCGGCGCCCAAAACCCTAGGGTTTTGGCCTGGTCCATGACGGGCCAGGGTTTTGGCCACTGCCTGATTTAACCAATCCACAATTAATTATGCCCAGATTATCTAAGATGTGCATCATTTGCGTGTGACCCTCTAGGCTAATATCCCATTGGCAGATCGGCGTAAAATTACAAATTTACCCTTTCCATCATAAGTGGCCTCTAGTAAGGCATTATGATTACCTAACGTACATGATTATCGGCGATCCGATTTAACCTCATGTCTTCCATGTCACTATCCTTTTATCACTAGGTATCTTGATTAATCATAATGCATAGCGTCGTCATCCTTATTTAATTAATCGATGTTTCTTGATGAGAATAACTGAAAATGATACTGCGTATCATCTGCATGACCATTTGTTTCCATTCAGTCATTCTCATCAAGTGGTCCAAACCGATACATATCCTGTACCTTAGTGTGAGGGATAAATCCCTTAGACATCTCTCGTATCACACATATAACCCATCCCCGAGCTGTAAGCTTTTTTGTGCCCTAGTCAAATTGTATTAGTCTGTAAATGTCTGTATATATTAATCATCGTTTGCAATATATAAAATCGGCATTATATTACTTATGTGTTGAAGTAATAGGTTAAGTCTGATATGATATATGACCACCAAAGTAGCAGAACCATATATCTGTAGAGGTCACACTTAACGGGTCCCTAGTCAAATATGCTTCAATGAAGGGACCAAGTATGAGGATGATTCTTTATGGTATAGTTCTATTTGCCATTGGGAGGGTTCCCAGAATCAGATCATAGATATCACTCGGGTGAGTGATATTGGACGACCTGTACTGAATGGCGTTGCATAGATAAAGTCATGATCACATTTAATTGTGGTTGCTTGTCAGAGTATCCTTGGACGAAGGAGTCTTTGTGATCGCTATACAGTCAAGAACTGCGTTTGACTTGCTCCTAACATTGTCCGTAACAAGACTACCATAACGAACAAGATTGGCACGGGGACAGATTGTATGAGTGATACGAAAGGCGGCCAAGGGATTTATCCCTCATACTACGGTATGAGATTGGTATTTGTTTAGGCCACTCGATAGAGATTAACTGAAGGGAGAGCGTGGCCATGCCAACGATACGGATATCAGTATTCAATAATCTCACAAATCGAGAAACAGAGATTGATTAAATAAGGTTGATGTCTGTATGCCTTATGATCAATCTAGATATCGGGCGATAAAGGAATAGAGACATGTACTACATGAGGTTGAATCGAATCATCGATCATCATGCGCGTCGGGTAATCATAACGTCTTACTAGAGGCCACTTATGATGGATTGGGTAAAATAGAATTTTACGCCGATTCGCCGACATCGGCATGAGCCTAGAGGGTCACACACATAGGATATGGATTATGAGAAACAAGGAAAGGTCGGCGATACTCGAGAGAGAGGCATGGGCAAAACTCGACGTTTTGGGCCATGGATATGTGTAATTGGACGTGACACGCTAATCGAGTAAACTAAGTCTTTCGTCGATGTCGCGTCGAAATTTGTACGATAAGTTCGGGGGATAAGTTGGACGCAGCACGGGACCTCATGGCTGAAGCATTCGGCTTCGTGCCACGAGGCCCTAGTTGTCGGCCCAACCAAGGCCCAATAGTGGAGCAAAGGGTAGGTCCCTTTCCCCACTAACTTTGGTTAAGTGGATGATGACTAGATACACACTAAACCTAATCGATGTTAGGTAAGTGTGATTAAAGATGGCCACCCAATGACCATCATCATCTTCTCTTAACCCAACACACATCAATTCACATTACACTTACTAACACACACCAAAAATATCACAAGTTGGTGTTCTTTTCTCTCCCTCTTCAAGCTTTGGCCGAGAGCTCCTCCTTCCCTCCTCTGGCTCTCGCTTGCTCATTCTTTTATTCTAGTAAAGTAGAGGACTGTAAGATCCTCAAGGGATCATCCTATCCGTGTGGACTTGGCTAGAGTTAAAGATCCGAAGCGTTCTTCAAACCGATTCGAACAAACCGAAGGTAAACTTGTGATTTTTGTTTTGCCTTGGGATTTAATGGTTTGATTCTCTTGGACAGTTCTTGGGGTTTATATATGTTTCTTCCGCTGCCATATGAGTTCTTGATAGCCCTAAAGTGTTTTGCATGCCTTGTAGCTATAATATTTTTATTTGTTGTATATAGGTTTTATATGCTTTGAAAATGAAGTTTTAAACTTATTATCAAATCTGGAAATTTTTGAAAAAAATTGGATTTGTCGAGTCGCCAGAAACGGGACTCTCGGGGAGCCGGAAATGGGGACCGGGCGGGGGCTCTGGTTTTCTGGAGCAGGGCTGTGTCGTGGCCATTAGATTGTCACGGTGATGTGCTCGCCCCGCTTCTTCCCCGGCAGTGGCCAGTAAGTGGCCGAGGCCGATGGTGGAGGCCCGACAGCTAGGGTTGCCAAACCCTAGCGCGTCGGTGCGTAGGGGCTCGGCCCAAGTGGGTTTGGGGCCACTTGGTTTGGGCCTGGGTGATTTGTCGCACGGTGTTTGATTCGTGGCACAAACCTGCAATCCAATGTTTTGAAAAATTTTAGATTTGATCGGTTTCGATAAACCGATTTTTCAAAAAGGTCTAGTTTCGATAAACCCGACCGAGCAACTTTGACATGAAAATTAAAATTGGAAATGTATCTTGTTTGACAATATGCTTGTGTGATAACATATTGTGTGATGAGATGATATGCATGGTGCATTGAAAGCCCAATAGCGTTTAATTATTTATCGCTTTTAAAACGGTCTGCGAACCGTTAGATTGTAGCGTGTATATTATTCTTTTATGCGGGTTGCGAACCGCCAGTGATAAAGTATAATTATTATTTCATCCGGTCTACAAGCCGAGTATTAATTGTAATTAATTGATCAAGTCGAGAAGGATGGAAACCGGAAAATTTGACAATCTTGGAGGAAGTCCACGAGCTAGTGGGAGTGGCCCTTAGTGGTGATGACGAGAAGAGCTCATGGAGTTTTCATCTCATAGAAAACTTAGGACTTTAGCTTGGGCTATTTATGCATATTTAACGCTTTAATGCACGCTAGAATTTATTTGAATGATAAATTGAATTGCAAGCATGCTTAACTTATTTTAGTTTAAGCTATCACCAACATGCAAAGATTAAAACCAGATTAATTGTTTGCATGTTAAAAAGGTTGTGAACCATAGTCGCACGGGTTGTGATGGATGTGTTCAAATTTGAAAACGTCTTTGCACGGGTTGTAAATGACGGTTTCGAAGAAGATAATGTGAGATAAATTTGAAACGTCATAACACGGGTTGTTTATGACGGTTTCCTAATTATATCGAACATAATTGATTTAAACTCAACCAATCACAAAATTTTTTGAGTCAAGTGAGACATCAACCCAAAATCATAAGCTTGTATAGTTCTCCACTTTGTTGATGTCGTGCGCCTTAGCGGAGCATCTTCGGAAGTGCGTTCTATACAAGTTTGCTAAAGTTCTATATAAATGTCGTGCGCCTTAGCGGAGCATCTTTATCGGACTTTGCATACATGATTTGGTTGAATTAATTGTGGTTCTAGACCAGGGTCGAGCTAGGGTGTCAGAAAGGGTATGCCGTGTACTATCGTATAGACCCTTTCCAAGAATTATACGGGTTGTAATTGAACCCAATTGCATGGGGTGTAATTGGATGCATGTCCTACCTAAATAAGTGAATTGGAGCGGTGCGCCTTAGCGTACTTTGATTCATGAATCTTGGGTTTTGGTTTCAGATTCCATTAACTTAAAACCGAGAGGTTGGAGTTTATTCAGGATCTTCGTAATTTATTCAGGATCTTCGTAAATTTATTCAACTTTCTAATTAAATTTACTTTCCTTGTGTAGATTAATGGCGAACAATTCATCGAACTTGAACAGTTTGTCGTTGAGGCATATCCTCGAAAAGGGTAAGCTCAACTGGACAAATTACCTGGACTGGGACAGGAACCTACGACTTGTGTTCAAGTTGGAACGCAAGGAATACGTTCTGGACCGAGCTATCCTTGTGGAGCCAGCACTCAACGCCCCAAGGGCCGTTAAGGATGCATACCAAAAGCACCTTAGCGACAATATCGACGTTGCGTGTGTGATGCTGGGCGCTATGGAGCCGGAGCTCCAGAAGCAGTTTATGGAACTGTCTGAGGACCCTAAAGCGATGATGTCGCAGATAGGGGTTATGTTCTAGGAAAAGGCTCGACTCGAAAGATTCGGGATTTTCAAGGAACTCCTCGCCTGCAAAATGTGAGCAGGCAGTTCTGTAGGTCCACATGTCCTGAAAATGAAGGGACATCTCGACGGCCTAACAAGACTCAGGCTCGGGGATGAAAAGCAGATTGCAGCCGATTTTTTTCTGCAATCCCTTCCTCATCCATATGATAGCTTTGTAATGAACTATTATATGCATGATATGGACAAGACCGTCTCGGAGTTGCATCAAATGCTTGTAACGGCCGAGAAGAACATCAAGGTCACTCACGGCAAGGATGTCCTAATGGTCAGAAAGGGAACTAGCTTCAAAGCTGGACGTGATAAGGGTCAAGCCCCTATGCACTTGGCGGGAAAGATGAGACTATCTCTACTTCCTAGACCTTCTAAAGTCGGGGAGGCGAAGAAGAAAAAGGAAGCAGTTTGCTTCTACTGCCAACAGCCCGGTCACTAGAAAAGAGACTGTAGGCAGTTCCAGGATGATCAGAAGAAGGGAGGCGGGGCCGTGTCTTCCTCATGTATTTTCTTTTTAGAGCTAAATCTCTCTATTTCGGATTCATGGGTATTAGATACCGGGGCTGAATCTCATATATGTACGAATGTGCAGGTGTTGGAAAATAGAAGAGATTTGGGCAAAAACGAGGTGGACTTAAGAGTTGTGAACAAAGTTCGGGTTGCCGCAACTGCTGTAGGATCCGTTGGGCCATGGACATGGGCAAAACTGGACGTTTTGGGCCTTGGATATGTGTAATTGGATGTGACAAGCGAATCGAGAAAGACTAAGTCTTTCGTCGATGTCGCATCGAACATTGTACGATAAGTTCGGCGGTAAGTTGGACGCGGCACCGGACGTCATGGCCGAAGCATTGGGCTTCGTGCCACGAGGACCTAATGGCCGGCCCAACCAAGGCCCAATAGTGGAGGAAAGGGTGGGTCCCTTTCTCCACTAACTTTAGCTAAGTGGATGATGACTAGATACACACTAAACCTAATCCATGTTGGGTAAGTGTGATTAAAGGTTGCCACCCAATGACCATCATCATCTTCTCTTAACCCAACACACATCAATTCACATTACACTTACCAACACACACCAAAAATATCACAAGTTGGTGTTCTTTTCTCTCTCTCTTCAAGCTTGGCCTAGAGCTCCTCCTCCCCTCCTCTTTCTCTCTCTTGCTCATTCATCTATTCTAGTAAAGTAGAGGAGTGTAGGATCCTAAAGGGATCATCCTATCCATGTGGACTTGGCTAGAGTTGAAGATCCGAAGCGTTCTTCAAATCGATTCGAACAAACCGAAGGTAAACTTGTGATTTTTGTTTTGCCTTGGGATTTAATGGTTTGATGTTCTTGGACAGTTCTTGGGGTATATATATGTTGCTTCCGCTGCCTTATGAGTTCTTGATAGTTCTAAAGTTCCTACACGAGCCAATCACATCCATTATGGTTACCCTTTCACATATAACGTTAGGTCTGAATCAAATTCGGATATTGACTATATTGTGGTCACAGAGACTCTTTGGTCTAAGGATACAATGACAAGCTACGACATCTGAATATCTTCATGACAACATCTATATAACATATTCAATTCGGGCCGTCCAATAACATTTCCCCAATGATATTTATTATCTGACTCCGGAAAAACCTATTGCAATGATCAGTAGAGCATGATCATGAAGAGTGGTCTTCATACTGGTCGCTTCTGATGAAGCTTGATTGACCAGGGACCCGTTAAGTATAAACCATACAGATTTATAGTTCTACTATTACACAGTCAATGATATAGATCTATGTATACTTAACACATTACTACAACACCATAGTAATAAAATGCCGCTTTATTTCATTGCTAAAGATGATACATATTCATAGACATAAATAGTATTGGACTAGGGCACAAATCCTACAGTCTCCCACTTGCCCCTAGTTCAAAACTAAATCCCAGTCCGTCCCCATAGACTTTACATGTCCCTCATGCTTAGGTTGTGATAAAGCCTTTGTCAATGGGTCGGCTGTGTTTTCATCTGTTGTTATGAAACTGATCTCCACTATTAATGAATTCCCTGATGAGTTGACATTTTCTGAGTATATGTTTGGATTTGTCATGTGCCCTTGGCTCTTTAGCTAGTGTTATTGCCCCGGTGTTGTCACATAGTAAACTCAGTGAACTCGCCAAAAAGTTCCTAATCCACACAACCTATTTTGCTGCGGGTGAAGCAGCTATGTACTGCTTCCATCGTAGAGTCGGCAATCGTGTTCTGCTTGCGGCACTTCCAGTTGAAGGCACCATCATTCAACACGAATACATATCAAGATTTACTCGAAATTCATTAGGATCTGTCCGGAAACTAGCATCAATATAACCTCTTACTGCTAGTTCACCATCCACTCCCCCATACACTAGGAATGCATCCTTCGTTCTCCTCAAGTATTTGAGGATAGCTTTGACTGCAACCCAGTGTTCCTTCCCAAGATTGGATTGGTATCTACTGGTACAGCTCAAGGCGAACGAGACATCTTGTCTCGTGCATAACATGGCATACATGATCGATCCTATAGCCAAAGCATATGAGATATCCTTCATTTTCTCCAGCTCATCAGGTTTCTTCGGACATTGACTCTTGCTAAGCCATATGCCATGACGTATGGGAAGGAATCCTTTCATGGATTCATCCATTGAGAACCTTCTCAATACCTTGTCCATATGAGTGCTTTGACTTAGGCCCAAGATTCTCTTGGCACGATCCCTATATATCTTGATCCCCAAGATATAAGCATCTCGCGTAAGTCCATCATTGCGAAATACTTCCCCAACCAAGCTTGTATTGCTTGCAAGGATGGGATTGTTAGGATTATGCCCTAGTCCAATGCAATTCCTTAATCTATATTGTAATGTATATCATTTTTTGATCTAATAAAAAGGCATTATATTACTAATGGGTTGTAGTAATATATCGAATGTGATTTGATCTATGTCATTATGTGTCATAGATATAATCAGGTCGATGATATCGGAAAACCCGATTGTGAGTATGCAACATAGATACTGTCATGAGATACTCACAGATCGTAGCTTGTCATTATATCCTAAGACCGAGGAGTCTTTGTGTGCACTGTGTAATGAATATCTAGGTTTGACCTAGTCTAACGTTACCTGTAAAAGGGTAGCCATAATGACTTTGATTGGCTTGGTTATTAATTGCATTAGTGAACTCGAAAGACGTCTGAGGGATATATCACTCAAACTCCGGTATAAGAAAGATATCCGTTTAGGCCACTTGATGAGTATGACTGAAGGAATAGCACGGTCGTGCAGGTGATACCTTAGTATCAGTTTTAAGTCATCTCATATATCAAGAAACAGTGACTGATAAATTAGGATGACGTTTCTATGCCTATTGATCAATCTGGATATCGGTTTGATAAAAGGACAATGACATGTACGATAACAGGTTAAGTCGAATAATCGATAATCACGAACATTGGTAA
Organism: Geranium rotundifolium; assembly: GCA_963920655.1. Lineage (NCBI taxonomy): Eukaryota > Viridiplantae > Streptophyta > Magnoliopsida > Geraniales > Geraniaceae > Geranium > Geranium rotundifolium. The sequence continues at coordinate 33,167,085 of OY987311.1, read as the reverse complement.
TCATAATGTTTTGCTAGAGGTCACTTATGATGGAAAGGGTAAAATAGTAATTTCACCAGTCTGCTAACGGGTCGTGAGCCTAGAGGGTCACACACTTTAAGTCTGATATGTGACAAACAAGCATGGATGGTAATTGGGAGAATTCGCTGTTTAATTTAGTCAAATTGAAAACGATTCAGTTGATTTCTAGCCTAGGTTTATAACCAGACGGTTGATGAGATTAAGTTAGAGAGATTGAACTAGTATAGCTAAACAATATAATTAGAACTCAGTTAAATGGGTATTAATTTGGATTTGGCTAAGTGGGTATAAAGCCCATTCTTGGTTTTAATTGAGATTGGGGCTTAAGTGCAATTATGGGAATAAAGGGGTATATTGTGTAATTATAAAAAGATATTAAAAAATCAAATTTTTATTTATTACACAATATTTTTTTCCCTAAATCTAATTGGATTTTCGGCCGAACCCTCCCTCTCACTCTCCATTGTTGCTTTGTCCAATTTTTCACACAACACTAGCAAGGGTGTGTGAAGAATCCTATTCAAGGTATTGTGCTTGTGTGGAGTACCTAGAGAAACACATATCTTTGTGTTTTAGATCGATATTAAAGGTAAATTTCAAGATCTCAAAAATTATTTACATGCTGAATTTTAACAATAAGATCTGTGTTCAATTCGATTCCCATGGTTCAAGTCCGTTAGATGAAATTAATCTATAGATACCATGGGAATCCTTCAGTTGTATCAGAGCATGTGTTATTTTGTGTTTAATTCATGTATGTATGATCTGATTTTTTGATTTAATTGTTCATATCTTCATCGGTTTGAATATGCATGAAATTGAAAAAAAAATTAGATTTTAATTGATTTGAAAAAAAATATTTTGGGGCTGTTTTGGGTCAGCCATGGCCGAGCCATGGCTAACCAGGGTCGAGACCCTTGGTGGACCATGGAAAGCCCTAGGGCAGACCATGGTCGGCACCAAGGATCGACCAGGTTACCTACGGGTGACCATGGCAGCCCTCGCGGGCCACCATTGTCGTTGCCGCGGGCGACCATGGCAGCCCTCGCGGGCCACCATGGTTGCTCCCGTGGGCGACCATGGCAACCCTCGCGGGCCACCATGTTGCCTCCGCGGGCGACCTCAGTTGTGCATGTTCGGCTCGACCATATTCGAGCTGAACCGGCCGGGTCGCGATAATATTTAAAGCCCTAAAAAATTTTAATTTTCAGATTTGGTTCGGTTTCGATAAACCAGCATGAATCGGTTTAAATTCAATTAATTAATTAAACCGTCTGGTTTCGATAAACCGGAATTTTTCCACAATTAAGAAAGATAAAATTTGGAAAAATTGTTGTTTGATAAGCATGATGAGTGATCACATGATCTTTGACAACATGATGTTTTCCACATGATGTATAGCTAAACCCTCTAGACTTGTATGTTTTCTAATTTCGATTTTGCAACCTGCGTGTTGCTAAGTTTTGGGTTGTAGTAAATACGGCATGTGTGTCGTGATTTGTATTTATTTCATTTTAATTAAATTTGTAATCACCAAGACCGACGCAAGATACAAGTTAAGAGGAAGACTCGAAGTCTGGAGGAGGCTCGAAGCCAATGGGAGTTCACAAGAATAGAGCAAGTCTAGATCTTGAAGACCAAGTCTTTAGGATCAGTTTTGCTAGATTCTTAGGAACCTAAGATGGGCTTAGCTATGCATGATTTACCGTTATATTTGTATGTTGTATATGTATGAATGTATGATATTTTTTATATACAAGATTATGTATGTTTAGCTATCACCCACGTGCAAAGATTGAAAACTTTTATTTAATTAGACTTGCATGTAACTTGATAAGAGATCATCTTTGCATGGATTTGCAATTGATGATTCCAGATTAAGATTGTATCGATATACAATCAGTTTGTAATAATTCACTTAAACGCATATAGTTACAAGTCAAGCATGATACCATCCAAGTTTGGGCACTCAAAAGGGCTTTGAGCCTATGGATGTCGGTACGGCTCCGCGTAACATTCATAGTGGAGAAGTCTGGATGAGATGGGCAGTTCTATGTGGGTGCGTGCGCCTCCTCGTAGTAGCCACATTAGTTGTGTCCATAGTTCAAGCTTGGTAGACTTGTCTACGATTGTCAGCTAGGGCTGACCTAGGGTATCAGTATAGGGTGTGCCATGCACTTTTAAGTACAAACCCTAGCAGAGAACTACATGGTCTTATAGATGGATGTAATCCTACCTTGATGCTCTCAATTGGAGCAGTGAACCTCCGTTCACTTCAATTGAGGGTATGATAGGATCCTGGTTCAGATTCTAATGTTAGAATCAGAAAAGTGTTTTATAACTAAATCTCCAGCTTCAATTTTAATTAATACTAATTAAAATTTTGTTTACTGTGTAGATTAAATGGAAAACACGAATCATACCCTTAATGACAGATAAGCTTAACGGCGTTAACTTCCTCGATTGGGACCGGAACTTGAGAGTTGTTCTCTAGCATGAACGTAAAGATTATATCCTTATGCAGGAACCGCATGATCTGATTCCGGGATCCCATCCTAATGGCAAATAGAACTATACCATAAATAATCATTGAAATTCTGATCAGGTAGTCGTGCAAGATGCCACACACAATGTTACACAGAAAGCTATAATGTTGTGTCTGACTTCTTGCGTAGATAATGCAGGACAGTAAATATAAAGCTATAAGTAAGGACACAACAGATTTTTTACCCAGTTCGGTGCAACATCACCTACGTCTGGGGGCTCTCAGCCTAGTGGAAAGATTTCACTTATCAGTAATCCGTCAGAACATACAAGTACCTGTGATCACTCCTATATCTATACTTTATGCTACGTCTTACAGTGCAATCTATCTCAGGGTCTCCCCGTGAATCCAAGAACGTCTTGATTCCACTCTTCAAGCAATCGCCTTGCTCTGTCGTCTTCAAGTCTTCTTCAAGCTTGGTGGTTGCGTGCAGTCAAAACTCACGACTTCAGTAAACCCTCAATCACCTAACTCTCTATATTTATGTGATACACAATATCCTAAGCTCAATCTGCAATTTCTCAGCCCACAAACCTTCACGTCTAAGAACCTTGCAAATTGTTGCTAGGAAACAAATAAAGAACCACATAATTGCTAACGTGGTAGCCTAAGCTTTTATAGCAATCGTGGATGAGAAGTAACCCTAAAGGGTTTCCTCTTAATCGCCGTCTTTCTCCTTTTCAGATTAGGAATCGTTCTTTACTTTCCTAACCGTCTTCTTGCTTTTCTGCCGAATCTGCACTTTCCTGATTTCTGTCGATCAGGATGTTTGCCGAGACGCCGTCAACAATGTCACAGAAGATGTCGTAGAAGATGCTTCGACATTCTTTGTAACAAGTTCTTCGGTTCCTTTAAAAATCAGCCAATCTCTAAAACCGTCGTAACTACAATCTCCCCCTTTGGCTATTTTTAAGGGCAGCATTTTTCATCGTCTTCTGCGTCGCATTCTACATTGCTTTTGTCGTCTCGTCGATCGGTAGTGTCGCACGTATCATCGCGTCTTGTGTCTTCGCGTCGCGTCGTCTCTATCTTTCTTCCTTGTATCATCGCGCGCGTATATCTAATTTAAACTTACTCCCCCTTGCTGGCTCAAAAAGAGCCAAAGTATAAACAAATATTGCAAAAAATCCGGGAAATAAGCAACATAAACAAAACATAACTCACACTTGCTCTCAATCAGCTGTTGAGAGTAAGCGTGATATATTGTTCACCAAATATTACAGAAATAAAAGTTGTTCAGTGGTTCAAGAGTCAGAGAATTTCATGAAATTTTAAATAGAGCTGCTGCTGGAACTTGCAGTCTCTGTTGCTTCTGTGGAGGCTTCTTGGGTAGCTTCTTCTGGATCATTTGTGTTATCATCTTCAGAGCCTGGAGGACACATGGATTGCAGTAGGTTGGCGCAGTGAGTTCGGCGCTGCGAGAGGTGCTTCAGAGCAGTCTTTAAATTTGCAATATCCTCGTCAAGCACAACAATTTCTCGTTCGAGCATGACGGCATCCCTGCTGGTGGTCCTGGTTAGAGGGACGACACTTGTGGCTCTACTGGTCTTTGCCTTTGCTTCCGGCCTGACAAGATCAGGAGCATGCTTCCCTTCAAACAATTTGTGGCTCACCACAATCAGTCCTTCTCTTTTGCCCACCTTATCCGATGTTTTCAACACTCCAGGGTGTTGATGTATAAGTAATTCAGAGATAAGGGATGGAAAGGCTATGGGAATTTTCACAGCAAGAGATCTAGCATGGCGAACAAGATGATCAATCCCAAATTGTCCAATGTCAAGTTTAGATCAAGTACCTATTTGGCAGATCAGTATTGCCAGCTCAGGTTTGATAGATGATGCGTGGGTCGAGGGCGCCCAATTTGCCACTCCAATCTGGAAGAGAATGGAGTACTTGGAAGTCAGATCTGATGCTGCCACGGTGCCTTTGGATGGCCATGTTCTGCTTTTATCTCCGGTGATCTCACGGAGGACTTTGCTTAGGTCGGGTGGTGGCACAGATCGAACCCTCTTCCTTCCCAGGAAGTCATTGATAATGTCAGAGGAGATGTCAAAGCGAATGCCTCTGACATATACCTTATCAAACTCTAGAGCATCTGGGGTACCAAACGTGGTAGGCAAATTTGCAATGAACTCCTTAACCAAGAGGGGATAGTGGTTACCAATGTTTGAGACGGTTCTCATTAATTCTGCCTTCTCCAGGAGCTGTATAATGGCCTCTAGCCCAAGTAGCTCCGACGACAGTGTCTTCTCTGGGTACGCCGTTCTCTGAAACACAAACTCCGACCTCTTTGCACCTTCTGCTGAGTGAAACGACACATTGTCGTAAGTTATACTCACGGTGTTCTTGGCCGTCTTCAGGGCCTTCTTCTTCTTTCCTTCCTCAGCAGGGACCTCTTCAACGTCATCATCAGTTGTTTCATCCATCAAACTCCTTGTCGCGATCACTTTCTTCCCCTTTTCTTTGACATGCGACTTTTTCTTTTTGTTGCTGGGACCTCCAGCCTCCTTGTCCTCCTTCCTTTTCCTTGTTTCTTTCAGTTTTCCAACCATAACAGCCAAACTTTCAATTTCTTCTAGAACTTTTTCCTTCAGGGACGACAGCACTGTGTGTGCCGTCTCAGCAGCTTCTTCCGTGACATCTTCTCTGGCGTCCAGAGGGTTTTCTTCTGTGTTGTTGGTGGTGGCATCCTTGTTCTTCTTAGCTTCTTCCAGATCGGTCTCTCCGTTTCTGGTTTCTTCTTTCTCTTCTTCTTCCTCGGCTTCTTCCGAGTCAGCGATTTCTTCCTCTTCTACAACTTTTTCAGTGGCTTTTGGTATGACATATGTTCCTTCTTCTTCTCCTCCTTCTCCTTCCGCAATGCGTTCCAACCCATGACTGACCGGAGTCAGATCCTCCTTTTCTCCTTCCGGACGTATCAGTTCTTCTACCACACCTTCTTGAGGTGGGTCCTGGTTTTCCAGTAGTGATTCTAACAAATCACTGTTTCTAGAGGTATCGGTAGAGAAATCGTTACCTGTTGGTATTGGACCTGCGACGATTTGCATGGAGGCTTCTCGATTTTCCTAGCCAAGATCATTCTCTTTTTCTGGCCCAGTTAGGTCAGACATTGAGAAAGCAGCGCTTCCGGTCCGGGACTTTTTGGGAACTCGAGTAAAAGCTGGTATTGGGGTTTTCTCTGGTGAAGCATCCTTGAGAATTTCTTCTGACTTCTTCAGGGTTTTTGGCCCTTGAATTCGCACTCCATGCTTGTTTGTTTTCGCTCTACTGCTTCTGGAACCTTTAGATTCAGCTTTCTTTGAATCGGTGGCTTCCTCTGGGGCTACTGTGCTTCGAGTTTTCATTATTGTTGTTTGAGAGATTAGTAGAGAGTGAATGGCGAAGGAGATGAGAGCAAACACAGAAGAGAGAGGCAGACTAGGTTTTGAAAAAAAACGATTCAAATCTTTCTAGCGTCTGAGCGTATCTTCCTTTTCTTTTATATGGGCTTTTGATATGCTTGGCCCAATGACATTTGTTGGATTTTTGATCGGTTCATGAAGAGGCACCAACTAACTCCTCTCAACCGTTTCTGCAACTTCTTATTGTTCACTGATGGTGCACAGACCGAGTGACGATCTGAGATCCTCGAATCTGCTTGCATCTAATGCTTTTGTGAAAATATCAGCAAGTTGCTTCTCTGTGGGAATGTGCTCTAGGATGATCTTCTTGTCTTCGACCAATTCTCGAATGAAGTGGTGTCTAATATCAATGTGTTTGGTCTTGCTGTGTTGGACAGGATTTTTGGAGATGTTGATAGCACTGACATTATCACAATATAAAATCATGGCATCCTGTCTGACATTGTATTCGACTAACATCTGCTTCATCCAAAGTAGTAGTGTACAGCTACTCCCAGCAGCAATATACTCCGATTCGGCAGTGGAAAGAGCAACACAGTTTTGCTTCTTACTAAACCATGATATGAGGTTGTTGCCAAGGAAGAAGCATCCTCCAGATGTGCTTTTCCTATCCGATGTGTTTCCAGCCCAATCGGCATCACAATACCCCACCAAGGTAGAGGATGTGTCGAATGAGTATAATAAACCCAAGTTTGTAGTCCCAGAGATATATCTAATAATTCTTTTGGCTTGGGATAGATGACTAACCTTAGGATTAGCTTGATATCGTGCACATACTCCGACAGAGTAGGCAATATCTGGTCGACTTGCGGTGAGGTAGAGAAGACTACCGATGATGCTCCTGTATAGGTGTTGGTAGACGGCTTCTCCTGGATCATCTTTAGTTAGCTTGACATGTGTAGCTGCTGGTGTCCTTTTATGTGAGGCTTTCTCTAGCCCAAACTTCTTGACAATATTCTTCGCATATTTGCTCTGAGATACGAAGATGCTATCCTTTTGTTGTTTAATTTGGAAGCCTAAAAAATAAGTAAGCTCTCCCACCATGCTCATCTTAAATTCTGATTGCATCTGTTGAATAAATATCTCTACCATCTTGCTTGACATCCCTCCAAAAACAATGTCATCGACATATATTTGAGCTATCATTAGGTTCCCGTCTTCATTCTTCACAAATAGGGTCTTGTCGACTCCCCCTCTAGTGTAGCCGCTTTGGATGAGGAATTTTGTGAGCCTTTCATACCAAGCCCTTGGTGCTTGTTTCAACCCATAAAGAGCTTTCTTGAGTTTATACACATGATCAGGATAGTGAGGGTCAACAAATCCTTTGGGTTGTGACACATATACTTCTTCATTAAGATCCCCATTCAGGAACGCACTTTTGACATCCATCTGGTAGAGCTTTATTTGTAGATGGCATGATATCCCTAGCAGGAGACGGATTGCTTCAAGTCTTGCCACAGGAGCAAAGGTCTCATCGAAGTCGACACCCTCAATTTGAGTATACCCTTGAGCAACTAACCTGGCTTTGTTGCGAGTGATGTTGCCAAGCTCATCGGATTTGTTCTTGAAGATCCATTTAGTGCCTATGATGTTTCCTTTACTTGGTTTGGGCACCAGTTCCCACACCTGGTTCTTCTCAAATTGAATCAGCTCTTCTTGCATAGCATTGACCCAATACTCATTATTGATGGCTTCGTTGATGTTTTTGGGTTCTGTCTTTGAAACGAAGCAAATATTTCCTATCATCTCGTTTCAATCTTCAGGAGTTCTTGACCGGGTCCGTATGCCTTCATTCAAGTTTCCAATAACTCCAGAGATAGGATGATTCGTCTGGATTCTCCGCGAGGGATTCTTGTTGCTGGTTTCAAGAACTCCTTCGTCATGATCGACATTTGTGCTGGCATCATCTTTTTCTGTTTTGCTGCTAGCATTTTCTCTGGCTTCAGTAATGGCATTCTTCCTGACACTGTTGGGCGGATAGGCTCCGTCTTCGTCCGTCGCATCTTTTGAGGCATCTTCGCAGTCATCATCAATAACAACATTGATTGATTCCATCATGGTCTTGGTTCGTTTGTTGAAGACTCGGTATGCGCGACTATTCCTTGAATAGCCAAGGAAGATGCCTTCATCGCTTTTTGGGTCAAACTTTTGACGAGGCTCTCTATCAGCTAGAATATAACAAGTGGAGCCAAATATATGAAAGTACTTAACATTGGGCTTTCTCCCCCTCCATATTTCATAATGAGTCACTGACATACTGGTCTGAGAGTGACTCGATTGTGGATATGGCAAGCTGTGTTAAGTGCTTCTGCCCAAAAGTGAGTTGAGATGTTCTTAGCCAACATCATTACTCTAGCCATCTCCTGTAGAGTTCTGTTTTTGCGCTCAACAATGCCATTCTGTTGGGGAGTGATTGGTGCTGAGAATTCATGTGCTATCCCTTCTAAATTGCAGAAGTCCGCAAACTTGCTATTTTCGAACTCTCGACCATGATCACTACGAAGGCGGATGAGTTTGCCAATTGTCTCTCCTTTCTCTCGTTGGACTTGGATGCATAGATTCTTGAAGATCGAGAAGGTGTCTGATTTGTCACGAGGGAAGTCAACCCAAGTGTATCGTGAGTAATCATCTACACACACAAAGACATATCGTTTTCCTCCAAGACTTTCAACTTGCATTGGTCCCATGAGGTCAACATGTATCAGCTCAAGTACCCGAGAGGTGGTGATATGCTGAAGTTTCTTGTGTGACATCTTGTTTTGCTTTCCAATCTGACATTCTCCACAGATCTTTCCTTCTACTATTTTTAGGTTTGGAATACCTGTGATTGCCTGCTCTGAGATTGCCTTTTGCATGCTTCTAAGATTTAGGTGTCCAAGCTTTCGGTGCCATAGTTTGGTTTCTTCTGCTTTGAAGACAAGGCACTTGGTCGTTTCGATATGTGTCTCGGGAGACCAGATATAGCAATTGTCCGTTGAGCGAACTCCTTGTAGAATAATGATTTGATTAAAGTCTTTAACTATACAGGCTTCTTTCGTGAATTTCACTTCTGAATCCTGATCACAAATCTGACTGATGCTAATCAAGTTTGCTTTAAGTCCTTCTACAAGTAATGCTTCAGTCAGGCAGGTGGCTCCTGGATGCTTAAGTACTCCTTTTCCGATAATTCGAGCTCGAATCTCATCTCTAAACGTAACAAAGCAGTTTGTATATAGTTTAAGATCAGAGAGAAAATCTAGAGTACCTGTCATGTGTCGAGAGCATCCACTGTCGAGATACCAGTCCTTGTTTGTTGAAGCACTTAAGGATGTATATGCAACATTAGCTCGATAGACCAGGTTCTTAGGTCTCCATTCAAGGCGGGATGTCTTCGGAGGAGATGAGAGATGCCTTTGATATTTCTTTTGTTGTAGCTGAGCTTGCTTCCTCTCAAGAAGTTGAAAACAAAAAGGTCTGATGTGACCAGGTTGACCACAGTAATGACATATCCATTGATATTGATAAGCTGGTCTTCTGTAGCTTTGTTGTCTGCGTGGAGGATGTCTTCCGGCAGTTACTTGACAAGAACAGGTTTTAGACGATGTTATGGCTTTCGATGTAGGTCGTCCTGTAGGATGTGTTGGGGCATCCAGTAATTTCTTGTCAGCCATGGCTTGTTGTGGGATAAACTTTGTCCCTGCCGTTGAGGGGACAACATGTGTGTACCCTAGTCCCGTCGTATCTTTGGACTGTTTTCCCACCGATAAAATCTTGTCAAGGGTTTCTGTGCTCGGATTCATCATCTTTACCGATTTAGTCATGAGACTGATTTTTCCATTAAGTCTGGTGATCTCTCGTTTCAGCTCCACGATCGTCTCTAGAAATTTTGACTTGTCTTTGGTAAGACTAATGATCCTTTCGCCTTGTTGATCAAGTATCAGAGTTTCCTTGATCCATCTGGTATGCAAGCCTTTGTATGCCTCGACTAGTTGCTCTTTAGTCCAATTCTCATTTGGAGTTGGATCATCATTGATGTCGACAGCATTATCAACATTACATGTAGGAGTAGTAGTAGTGAATGCAACAAAGTTGCTTACCTCTTCAGATCCACTATCTTCATTGTCATCATCTGATAGGGTGGCATTGTATCCTCGTTTTTGTTGTTTGAGGAAATTTGGACATTCTCTACGGAGGTGGCCGAATCCTTCACATTCATGACATTGAAGTCCTTTGTTTTTGTTTTCTTCCCCACTCCTGTTTGGTCTGTCAAGACTACCTCCAACTTGAGCTTTTTGTGGAGCTTTGTTTCTGGCATTTGCTGTGACATTCCGTCCACCCATTCGACTAAATCTTCTCATGGCTTTGTTGTAATTTTTTGTGAGAAGTGCCATTGTAGCCTCGATGTCTTCATCAGAATCCGAATCCGAATCCTCAGGATCTGGTTGCTTGTGTGTTGAGCTTTTGAAAGCAACTCCTTTGTTCCTTTTGTCGATGTTGGGTAAAGACAACTCATAGGTCATTACAGACCCATCAGCTCATCAAATTTCAAGACCTTGAGGTCATGAACTTCTTCAATTGCTGTGATCTTCATCTTGAACTTAATTAAACCCTTAAAAATCTTGAACTTAATTGACCTTAATTATCTTTATTTTCACATAATTAAACCCTTAACAATCTCTTAATTAAACTTAAGCTCAATCTCAATTAATATTAAGAATGGGCTTGAAGCCCAATTAACTAAAGTGTAGTTAAACCCATTTCATTTGGGTTCTAATTAAACGGTTTAGCTAAACCGGTCCAATCCCTTTAATCTGATTTCCTCAACCGTATGGTTATAAACCTAGGCCAGAAATCAACAGAATCGTTTTCAATTTGATTAAATTGAAAGGCGGATTCTCCCTACTTTTTCATCCAAGTCTGTTTTGCTATATACTGTGCTTAAAGTGTGTGACCCTCTAGGCTCACGACCCGTTGGCAGACTGGTAAAATTACTATTTTACCCTTTCCATCATAAGTGGCCTCTAGCAAGACATTATGATTACCCAACGTCCGTGATTATCGATGATTCGACTTAACCTGTTATCGTACATGTCACAATCCTTTTATCATACCGATATCCAGATTGATCAATAGACATAGAACTGTCATCCTAATTTATCAATCACTGTTTCTTGATATCTGAGATGACTGAAAACTGATACTAAAGTATCATCTGCATGGCCATGCTATTCCTTCAGTCATACTCATCAAGTGGCCTAAACGGATATTTTCCCATACCGGAGTATGAGTGATAAATCCCTCAGCCTTCTTTCGAGTTCACTTATGTAATTCATAACCAAGCCAATCAGAGCCCTTATGGCTACCCTCTTACAGGTAACGTTAGACTAGGTCAAACTTAGAGATTCATTACATAGTGCACACAAAGACTCCTTGGTCTTAGGATATAATGACAAGCCACGACCTGTTAGTATGCTCATTGAAATTCTGAATCGTAGCCGAGTCAGGAAGTCAAACACAAAGTCTTTAACTTGTGTATCGACTTCTTGTGGAAACAGTAAGCAAAGTAATAGACAGATAATAATCACGACACCAGAGATGATTACCAAGTTCGGTGACTCCGCACCTACGTCTTGGGGAACTTTGCCAGTGGAAAGGTTTTTCACTATAGGTAGTCAATAGTACAACTTCAAGCACCAACTAACTATCACACAAGCTATTGTCCTAAGCTACTATAGATCTCACCGTGAATCACCTCAACCCGGAGCCTCTCACCCTGTCTTTGAGATTCCCTCAATTCCACTCTTCGAGCAAGCTCCTATGCTCGGTGTCGTTGTCTTCTTGGACAGAGTTGTGAATCTTCAATCACAAACAAAAACCCTAACCGATCCTAACACTTAGTCTTCGCGACTCAAGGTTTGATCGGAGCAAAGGTCCGTTCTAGCGAATCTTAATCAGACTCTCAACACGCCGATGGTGCACGGTCTAAGAAATCTTGCAATTGTTAGAACAAGAACGGATCATCTGCTAATGGGAAGCCGAGGGCTTTTTATAGCAGCTCACATTCCTAATCCGTCTCGGATCAGGAACAGGAAAGTCAGGCAAGTTGTTGCCGCCTTCCACGAACAGTTGGAAGTCGTCTTGCCTGTTCTGACTTCCTGATGAAATCAGGCAAGTCGAGTTGCCGCCTTTTGCTGACGTGTAACTGCCAGCTGGAAGTCGCCTGACTTGTCGACGTCACTCTCTTGCGCTCCAAGTCTTCGTGGCGCCTTTCTTCTTTCGCTCCAAGTTTCGTCGAAATAGGAAAGCTTCAGACTTTCCTAATCTTCGGCTCGTAACAAGTCGCTCCACATGTCATGTAACATGTTACACGACTTCTTACATTTGCGCTAAAAAATCATGCCAACTATTAAACGTAGCAACAATCTCCCCCTTTGGCAATGTTTTAGGCAAACACATTTTTAAGCCCATCGTCATCTTGTGGCAGTTACGCACAACAAGTGATGTGACTTCTTTACTCCAAGCAGGCACATCGTCGTCACCTTGAGGCAGTTACGCACACAGCAAGTTTTGTGACTTCCGATGCGACTTCTTGTGCGGCTTCTAGTTTATCTTCTGGAGCAGCTTCTGGAGCTTAACTTCTTGAGCAGCTCCTGGAGCTTAACTTCCTGAGCGGCTTCTGGAGCAGCTTCTGGAGCTTAACTTCTTGAGCGGCGACTTCTATGCACATCGTTCGGCGCGACTTCCGGCGTCGTATCACATTTATCTCCCCCTGTTTGTCTAATAAAATTGCCAAAGGCAATCGCATAATCAAATTCGACTAAACAGCAGGGTAAAAGAAACCAGCTCACACCATGAGCAAATAAACGGCTCAAACATGAGCACAAATCCAGCTCAACCAAGAGCAAATATCCCAAAAAAAATAGTCATAACGTGCGGAAAATAACTCGGGCAAACCCCGAGAATTTAAAAGTATTGTGGAACAAAGTTATCATAGCAAATTTCAGAGAATTTCTTAAAACGACGTGGAGTCGTCAACATCTTCTTCAGCAGTAGCCGCAGAGCGGAGGTCTTCTAGAAGGGCTTCACAGGCGACTTTGCGAGTTGAGAGCGTCGCAATTGACTTCTCCAGATCAGCAATCATCTCCACCAATTCTTCCTCCATCCTAGCGCCAATTGGTCCTGAGGGTCGAGAGCTTGAACCAGCTCTTGGGGTTTTGGCCATAGGAAGTCCGAGGTCCTTCAACTGCTTCCCTTCAAAGTTCTTGAGGTTGATAGCTAGGGGCAGTGGCTTCTTACCCGGAATATCCGATTCTCGAACAATGTGAGGACATTGTTGGAGAAGAATACCGGTGATTAGTGAAGGAAACCCGATCGGAAGTTTGATAGCACATGATTTGGCGTGCTTAACTAGATGGTCAACAACGTAAGCGCCAAAATCAATAGAAGACTGCGTACCTATTTGGTAAATGAGTTTTGCCAGCTCGGTTTTGATGCTTGACCCATGCGTAGAGGGTGCCCAATTAGCCAGACCGATGCGGTAGAGAATTGAATATTTTGCTGTGAGCTCGGTTGCCGCAATGGTGTCTTTGACTGGCCAGCACTTCTTACGTCCTCCAGTTATTTCGACCGCTACTTTGTTCAAGTGCGGGACTTCCGGAGTGACTTCTGGGTCTTCTCTGCCAAGGTAGGTGTTGATGGTTGAGGCAGAGATTTCGAAGCATTCTCCCCGAACAGACACCTTTCGGTATTCAGCATCTTCAGGTTCATCGAACTCGCTTGACAGATTGACAATAAACTCCTTGACCAAAACTGGGTAGAATGGCCCAATATTTATGACCGTGTTGGTTAGGCCTGCTCTTCGGATAAGCTCTACAGTCGAATTTATCCCTTGTGCTTCTGTGGAGAGTTCTCTTTCTGGATAGATCTTGCGTTGATAGACATACTGCCACTTAACGACATTGTCTACAGAGTGGAAAGAGATATTGTCTGTAGGCGCTTTTGGTACATACTTGGGGAGTTTCTGCCCTCCTAATGTCTTCTTGACCTGTGGTAGCACAATCAGGGTGTCTTCTTCTTCAGATTCTTCTTCTTCAGGGACAGCGGTTACTGCAGTAGTCAATGACTTCCTTCTTGACTTCTTCGGTTGTTTGGACGCCGAAGCTTTTCTCTTTGGGGTCAATGTCCTCGGTAGTTGAGGTTCTTCTTCTTCATCAACCAACTTTCGTGTTGGTAGCTTCCTTCTCTCAGCCCTTTTGGGCACAACTTCTTCCTTTTCCATGGTTTCAATGTCGATACTTTCTTCGATGATGACAAGTTCCTCTAAAGGTTGAGTGACTTCTGGAATGGCGTCAGGATTTTCATTAAGCCCTCAATCACTGTTCGGGGCGACATGGGAACTTCCTTCTTTCTGCAAGTCCTCGTTTAGAGGAGATTTCTCTGGTGCAGGTGTCGACTTAGAGGGGCTGGATTGGTCCTTGGTGCTAGTGCCGTGGGCTTCAGGAACAAGGGTTTCTAAACCCTCTACAGGCAGGCTTTCTTCTATGTTTTCTTCAGAGAGAATAGCAGATTTACCTCGTGTTGGAGTCGGAGTAGAGTGAGAAGCTTCCTTTTCTTCGTTCGCAGAATCGGCTACAGTGTCGTCCTTCTCGTCGACGGGTATTGTGTCTTCAGGTGTGATCGTTGGGGGTGAAGTTGTTACTTCCTGAGGTGCTGCCGAAGTTTCTCCTAAGACTTTTCCTCCTCGGATCCTCACTCCATGCTTGTTTCTTGTCGATTTGGAGGCTGATAATTTCTTGGCAATAACTTTTGCCCTCATTTTTGCTCGTAGTACTTTTGAGGCAGATGATATTCGTCCACTTCGAGTACCAACCATTTAGCTAGGATTTTTTCTATGTGGGGAGTAAGCAGATTCTTTGCTGAACTTTTGATCTGAGAAACCCTAGCGATTTCAAATGGTGGAGGAGGTGCAGAGTCTGTGGGAGTTGAACAGAATGATTTCTGATAGGTGGATTGTCAGATTGTAATCATTCTTCAAATTTAAATAAGACTAAAGGGCTTTTGATAAAAGGATTTGTGCCCGACTTGATTTTGTGGACCCTGTTTGGTCCTGATCGAGAGAAAGAGTAAAATCAACTAAAAGCTCTTCCTCTTCTTGCTCGACTTCTGACTATTCTAGACAGCAAAGTCCGAGGGTTGACCTCAGACTTTCAAACCTTTTGGCATCTAACGCCTTTGTAAATATGTCTGCGACTTGTTTCTCAGTGGGTAGGTATTCGACCTTTATTTTCTTGTCTTCTACAAGCTCTCGAATAAAGTGGTGCCTGATGTCAATATGCTTTGTCTTGCTATGTTGCACTGGGTTCTTCGAGATGTTGATTGCACTGGTGTTGTCACAGAACAAAGTCATGACTTCTTGCTTGACTCCATACTCAGCCAACATTTATTTCATCCAAAGAAGTTGAGTACAGCTACTTCCAGCTGCAATATATTCGAACTCAGCAGTAGATAAAGCAATACAATTTTACTTTTTGCTGAACCATGATACAAGGTTGTTCCCCAGGTAGAAACAACCTCCAGAGGTACTTCTTCGATCTGGTGTGCTTCCCGCCCAGTCAGCATCACAATATCCAACCAGAGTATGAGAGGTATCAAAGGAATATAGTAAACCCAATTCAGAGGTTCCCGAGATGTACCTTATGATCCTCTTCGCATGAGCCAAGTGACTGACTTTTGGATTGGCTTGATATCGAGCACAGACTCCCACAGAGTAAGCGATGTCGGGTCGACTTGCTGTTAGATAGAGGAGACATCCTATTATGCTTCGATAGAGACTTTGATCAACTGATTCTCCCATCTCGTCCTTTGTGCACTTGTCATGTGTGGCAATAGGAGTCCTCTTGTGCGAAGCCTTTTCTAACCCGAACTTCTTAACAATGTTCTTTGCATATTTGCTCTGGGAGATAAATATTCTATCTGACATCTGCTTGATCTGGAAGCCTAGGAAGTATGTGAGCTCATCGACCATACTCATCTCAAATTCAGACTGCATATGTTGAACGAAGCGTTTCACCATCTTGTCTGACTTCCCTCCAAATACTATGTAGTCGACATATATTTGAGCAATCATGATGTCCCTTCCTTCCTTCTTCACAAAGAGAGTTTTGTCTACTCCCCCTCGAATATAACCATTTTGTACAAGGAATTGGGTAAGACGTTCATACCATGCTCGTGGAGCTTGTTTGAGACCGTAGAGAGCTTTCTTTAGCTTGTAGACATGGTGCGGAGAGTCATGGTCTTCGAATCCCTTTGGTTGGGCTACATAGACTTCTTCGTTTAGATTTCCATTAAGGAAGGCACTCTTTACATCCATTTGATAGAGTTTGAAACGTAGATGACATGCGATGCCGAGAAGAAGTCGTATGGCTTCCAGTCTGGCTACTAGAGCAAAGGTTTCTTCAAAGTCGACTCCTTCGACTTGTGTGTATCCTTGAGCCACCAGTCTTGCTTTGTTTCGAGTGATGTTTCCTTGCTCGTCAGACTTGTTTTTGAATATCCATTTTTTCTTGATGACATTGACATTGTCAGGCTTGGGTACAAGTTCCCAGACTTCATTCCTTGCAAACTGAACCAACTCTTCTTGCATCCCGCAGACCTAGTATTCATCATTGATGGCCTCTTGTATATTCTTTGGCTCAGTTTTGGAAATAAAGCACATGTTACCTATCATCTCTTGGTGGTCAAGAGATGCCTTTTGTCGAGTCCGAACTCCCTCATTAATGTCTCCAATCACATCCTGGGGTGGATGATACTTCTGAATTCTTCTTGACGGAGCTCTTTGCCTTGTAGGAGTTGCCTCTTCATCTGGGATGATTTGGCTTTCGTCTTCAGACTCTTTGTTGTGCTCATCGTCCTTGACTTCTGGTCTGACTTCTCCTGAGAGATTCAGTACTTCTTCGTCCTCGTCACTTGATTGCTCGTTATTGTCATCAATCACGACATTGATGGATTCCATGATAGTCCGGGTGCGTTTGTTGAATACCCGAAAAGCCTGACTATTTCTGGAGTATCCAAGGAAGATGCCTTCGTCGCTTTTAGGATCCAACTTGCGTCGAGATTCCCTATCTGCGAGTATGTAGAAGACCGATCCAAAGACATGGAAGTATTTGACATTCGGCTTTCTCCCCCTCCATATTTCATAAAGAGTGAGCGAAGTTCCAGGGCGAAGAGTCACTCTATTATGAATATGGCATGCCGTATTCAAAGCTTCATCCCAGAAGTGCTGCGGGATGTCTTTGGCTAACATCATGACTCTTGCCATCTCTTGAAGAGTGCGATTCTTCCTTTCAACAATCTCGTTTTGCTGAGGAGTGATGGGAGCAGAAAATTCGTGGGCAATTCCTTCGGCATCACAAAAGTTTGCAAAACTGATGTTCTCAAACTCCTTTCCATGATCGCTCCGAAGTCAGACAACTTTCCCAATGACTTCTCCTTTTTCTCGTTGAACTCTTCGACATAAGGCTTCAAAGACTGAGAAGGTATCTGACTTTTCTCAAATAAAGTCTACCCAGGTGTACCTCGAGAAGTTGTCTACACATACAAATATGTACTTCTTCCCTCCTAGACTTTCTACTTGCATGGGTCCCATAAGGTCAGCATGAAGAAGTTCTAGAACACGAGAAGTAGTAAGATGTTGTACCTTCTTGTGTGACGTCTTGACCTGTTTCCCAATCTGGCATTCTCCACAGATATTTCCTTCATTGATCTTGAGGTTGGGAACTCCAATGATCGCCTTTTCAGAGAGAATCTTTTGCATACTCCTCAAATTAATGTGACCAAGTTTTTGATGCCATAGTTTTGTCTCTTGAGCTTTGGATAAAGGGCACTTGGTTGGCAAGGACTGACTGTTGGAGCCCATAGATAGCAGTTGTCAAGGGACCTGTGGCCTGTCATGACTTCCTTCTGTTGTTCGTCTTTGACCGAGCACTTGTCACGAGTGTGTTGGGTCCCGGGGCATCCTAATTACGTTCATGGCAGCGGAAGCAACCTATTAACCGCCCCTAACCTGCGCAAGATCGACTACCAAGTTAGATCCTTAGGAAATCGAGTTTTCGGGTTTTACCAGAATCTGCCCGGCAGAAAACCGAGACTTTGAAGCTCTATATCTCGAGCTACAGATCTCCAATTGCTTCGGTTCTTTTTGGAGATTAAACCTCAGCCAATTCCCTACATCTTTTATGTTTTGCTCTAAACCCAGATCGGACGAGAAGACCTCCGTCTGGAGCAAAACATTTTTCTCGTCTCGCTGGACAGACTCTGCGGACCAGTCTTCTTCTCGGCCTTGTATCTCCTAAACCAGCGCTCTTTTTGAAAATCAGTATTTCACTAAAGTTGTAGCCCTTGGACTTATCTTTCCAACGACGCAAGTTTCAGGTCAATCGGAGCTCGGACAAAGCGGCTATGGCTCACGCATTGTCGGTCATCGGACCTGGACAATCTGGACAGTTTCTCTATTTTGCATTTAGTCTTCGTTGAATCGATAAAGAAGAACGTTCGGATCTTCTTCTCTAAAGCAAGTCCACACCAAGGGGATGATCTTGATGATCCCTCACTTAATTGCCTACTAGAACAATTAAATGAAGAACAAGAGAGCAAAGAGAGGAGAGAGTGTTGTGAGAGTTGTGTGATTCTTGAATTAATGAATGAATGCTAGATATTTCAATTCATCATCCAACAAGCATGGGTCAAAAGTGATTGGTATGGGCTTAAAGGTGTTTTAATCCATACCCCTTAAATCACTCACCTCATGATATCTATGATATGGTTCCAGGATCCCTCATCCCTATGACAAGTAGAACTACGTCATTAAGAACCATCCTCATACTGGTCGCTTCTTAGGAAGCATGTTTTGACCAGGGACTCGTTAAGTGTGATCCGTACAGATTTATGGTTCTACTACTTTAGTGGTCATAAATCAGATCATGCTTAACATATTACTTCAACACATAAGTAATACAAAGCCGTTTTATATATATGTTACAAACGATGATAATGTACATAGACGTTTACAGGCTAATAGCAATTGGACTAGGGCACAAATGCTATCAATCTCCCACTTGCCCCTAGTTCCAATCTAAGTCCCAGTCTATACCCATTGACCTAACATGTTTATCATGTTTTGCTCGTGGAAGAGCCTTGGTCAAAGGGTCGGCTGTGTTATCATCAATTGCAACGTAGTGGATCTTCACGTCACCTTTTAGCAACAATGTCGCGGATGATATGATACTTTATGAGTACATGTTTGGATCTGTCATGTGCCCTGGGTTCCTTAGCTTGCGCAATGGCCCCGGTGTTGTCACAATATAAGTCTACTGGGTTAGATGGGTTTTTAATTACACCTAACCCAGCCATGAAACTCCTGATCCATACAGCCTCTTCTCCCGCTTCGGATGCGGCAATGTACTCAGCTTCGGTCGTAGAGTCGGCAATGGTGTCCTGCTTCTTGCTTTTCAGCTGAAAGCTCTACCGTTCAACATAAACATATAACCCAACTGACTTTTTAAGTCATCGGGGTCTGTCTGGAAAACTAGCGTCAACATATCCTTTGACGACTAGATCATCATTTCTTCCCCCGTATACAAGAAAAGCGTCTTTGGTTTTTCTCAAAATCGAGAATCGCCTTGACGGCAATCCAATGTTCCTCACCGGGTTCGAACTGATGTCTACTGGTACAGCTTAGGGCAAACGAGACATCCGGTCTCGTACATATCATGGCACACATTATGGACCCTATAGCCGAAGCATATGGGATCTCATTCATTCTTGCTAGCTCTGCAGGTGTCTCAGCACACTACTTCTTGCTTAGCTTTATGCCATGACGCATGGGCAGCAGTCCTTTCTTTGAATCTAGCATCGAGAATCTTCTCAATATTTTGTCTATGTAGGTGCTTTGACTTAAGCCCAAGACCCGCTTGGCACGGTCTCTATATATCTTGATCCCCAAGATGTAAGAGGCCTCGCCTAAGTCCTTCATTGCGAAACACTCACCTAACCAAGTCTTTGTTAAGAGCAAGGTAAGGACGTTGTTTCCAATGAGCAGTATGTCATCAACATAAAGCACCAAGAAGACTACTTTGCTCCCATCTGCCCTTTTATATATACGCAAGGTTCATCATCGTTCTTGATGAAGCCAAACTGTTTCACAACTTCATCAAAACGTTGATTCCAACTCCGAGATGCTTGCTTCAAACCATAAATTGATTTGAGCAACTTGCAAATCTTTCCCTTATTCTTAGGATCCTCAAAACCCTCAGGCTGGGACATATAAACGTCCTCAGCTAACCTCCCGTTGAAGAAGGCGGTTTTGAAGTCCATTTGCCATATCTCAAAATTGTTACGGCAAGTAGAATGCGGATAGATTTGACCATAGCTACTGGAGAAAAGGTCTCTTCATAGTCAATTCCGTGGATTTGCCTATAACCTTTTGCTACCAGTCTTGCTTTATAGGTCTGAGGTTTGCCATCCATGTCCATCTTTATTTTAAAGATCCATTTACACCCAATGACTTTTACGTCAGGGGTTTGATCCACCAAGTCCCACACTTGATTATCTGACATGGATTGCATTTCTTCCCTCATGGCTTCCAGCCATTTCTCAGAGTCGGTTCCGTCCTTATTAACTGTAGCTATTGGTTCTTGCTCAACGACTACTTCTGGTGGGTCGTCCAGTGGTTCCTGAGTGACCATCTCATCTAGAAATTCATTAAGATGAACAGCCCTCCCACTGACTGTCTTGGGAATAAATTCTTTTTCCAAGAATGTCCCACCTCGATTATGAATGCGGCCGTTTGCAGAGCGTAACCCCAGAAGGAGATCGGGAGATCAGTGAGACTTAACATTGATCGAACCATATCAAACAATGTCCGATTCCTTCGCTCGGACACACCATTGAGTTGCGATGTTCCCGGCGGAGTCCACTGAGATAGTATTCCACTTTCTGTAAGAAACTCTTCGGATAAGTATTCTCCACCCCGATCAGAACGGAGTGCCTTGATACTTTTTCCGAGTTGGTTTTCTACTTCAGTCCTAGACTCCTTGAATTTATCAAAGGCTTTGGACTTATGTCTTATGAGATAGACATAATCATATCTACTGAAATCATCAGTAAACGTGATAAAGTAGCCTAAACCACATCTGACTGGTGTACTCATTTGGTCCACATACGTTTGAATGGATTAGACCTAATAGATCACCTGCCCTCTCACCTAAACCAGTGAAGGGCGTTTCAGTCATCTTGCCCATTAAACAAGCTTCGCATCTATCAATCGTTTGGTATTCGAATTGACTTAGAAGTCCGCGCTTATGAAGCGCTGAGATGCGTTTCTCATTTATGTGACCTAGACGACAATGCCAGATTAGAGTTTGGTCTAAATCATTAGCTTTAAACATCTTAGGTAGAACAAGGTTAACAGAACCCACGGCAGTTGCGTTAACTCTCACGTTGTTCCCAACTCTTAGGTCCACCTCGCTTTCCCCATATCTCTTCTACTATTCTACACTTGTATATCCGTACAGACATGAGACTCAGCTCTAGTGTCTAGTACCCAAGTATTTATCGTAGAAAGATATAGCTCTAATGGAATACCTGATGAAGTAGCGGCCCCACCGCCCTTCATCTGATCCTCCTTCAGCTGCTGACAGTCTTTCTTCCAGTGACCAGGCTTTTGGCAGTAGAAACAGACCGACTCCTTTTCCTTCCCCTTGCCTTTTACGGGCATGGAAGGTTTAGGAACAAATGGTCTGATCTTCCTTGCCAGGTGCATTGGGCCTTTACCCTTGCCACCACCAGTTTTGAAGCTGGATCCCTTCATACGTAGGATGTGTGGACCTACGGAGCCGCCTGCTGACATCTTGCAGGCAAAGAGTTCTCCGAGAACAGTGTATTTTTCAATACGTACTTTCTCTTTGAACATATCCTTGATCTGCGCAAACATTGCAAACGGATCATAGGATAGCTCCATAAACTGCTTCTAGAGGTCCGCCTCCATGAAGCCCAGCATGACACACGCAACGTCGATAGAGTCGTTAAGGTGTTTCTGGTACGCATCCTTAACGACCCTCGTTGCGTTGGCAGCTGGCTCCACCGGGATAGCCTTATCAAGGACGTACTCCCTGTGTTCCAACTTTAACACAAGTCATAAATTTCTGTCCCAGTCTAGATAATTTGTCCCGTTGAGTTTACACTTTTCGAGTATAGTCCTCAACGACAAATTAGACGAGTTTGTTGAATTACTAGCCATTTCTACACGAAGAAAGTAAATTTAATCAGAAAAGTTGAATAAATTTACAAAGATCCGAATTAAACACCAACCATAAGATTCTAAGGTTTAGAATCTTAAATCAAGATCCCTTATTCGTCATTTGAAGTACGCTAAGGCGCACCGCTCCAATTGACTTATTTAGGTAGGACGTCCATCCAATTACAACCCGTGTAACTCTTAGTCAGGGTATGTGCAAAAACACTCGGCTTACCCTTTCGATGCCCCAGCTCGACCTCAGGCCAAGAATCGTGGTCGAGTCAACCAACCTTCACTAACGAGTTAACTTTGTGCAGATGCTCCGCTAAGGCGCACGACATCCCACAAAGTTTACCATTCCCATCTAGAACCCATTCGATCGATGCTCCGCTAAGGCGCACGACACCGATAAAATGTTTCTACATGGGTGTGAATTTGGGTGGCATCTCACTTGACTCAAATTAGCTTGTAAATTGGTTGTCCTTAATAATTCGAAAGTATTTGGTACAATTACGAACCCGTCATCAACAACCCGTGTTGTGACGTTTCTAATTGTATTACATACTATCTTCATTTGAATCCGTCATTTGCAACCCGTGCAAACACGTTTCAAATTTGAACTCATCAATCACAACCCGTGCGATGATAGTTCACAACGCTTTAAACATGCAAACAATTAAAGTTGATTTTAATCTTTGCATGTGAGGTGATGGCTTATAAACTTATAAGCTAATCATGCAAGCATGTTATTAATTAAATAATTCAAGCAAGCATTCATAAAGCGTTAAATATGCATTTTATAGCCCATCCTAAACTTAGGATTCTACGAGTCTTCACATATTCTTGTCTTTCTCATTCGGGCTCCCACTAGCTCTTGGATTTCCTCCAAGACCGTCATCGTGCTCGATTTTCCATCCTTCTCGTCTTTGAGTAATAATTACAATTAATACTCGGTTCGTAGACCGGATAAAAAATAATTACACTTTATGGGCTCGAATAAAAGAATAATTACACGCTAACACTAACGGTATGCAAACCGTGAAAGCGATAAAATCTAATGGGCTACTAATGCATCATACATTTCATCACATCATCCGACATGTTATCACACAAACATGTTATCAAATAATATGCAATAATTCCGATTTTGATTTTTCAGAGTTGCTTGGTCGGGTTTATCGAAACTAGACCTTTTCGAAAAACGGTTTATCGAAACCGATTAAATTTTGAAAGTTTTCGAAATATTGGATCGCAGGTTCGTGACACGGATCAAACACCACGCACGAACCAAGTCGGGCCAAGCCAATGGGCCGAAGCCCCATTGGGCCAAGCCCAACTATGCACGACCCGGTTTTGGGCCTTGGAAGGCCTAAACCGGCCTTGTCGCCACTCTCGGCCTCGCCCGAGAGTGGGAACGGGCTCGGTCACCGCCGGCCTCCCCGGCCTCCGGTGACCTCCGTTCGGTACCTCCAATCCGGCTCCCCGAGAGTCCCTTCTCCGAACCGACAAATCCAATAATTTCCGAAAAATTCCAAATTCAATATATTTTCAAAAATAACATATTTCATGAAAATATCCCAAAAAGCATTAAAATCATGTTATCAACAATTATGGCATTTGTATCATTACAAAACCGAAATAACATACAAGGATCTCGGAGTGGTAGACCGGCTCTGATACCACTGCTGGGTCCCGGGACATCCTAATTACGTTCATGGCAGCGGAAGCAACCTATAAACCGCCCCTAACCTGCGCAAGATCGACTACCAAGTTAGATCCTTAGGAAATCGAGTTTTCGGGTTTTACCAGAATCTGCCCGGCAGAAAACCGAGACTTTGAAGCTCTATATCTCGAGCTACAGATCTCCAATTGCTTCGGTTCTTCTTGGAGATTAAACCTCAGCCAATTCCCTACATCTTTATTGTTTTTCTCTAAACCCAGATCGGACGAGAAGACCTCCCTCTGGAGCAAAACATTTTTCCCGTCTCGCTGGACAGACTCTGCGGACCAGTCTGCTTCTCGGCCTTGTATCTCCTAAACCAGCGCTCTTTTTGAAAATCAGTATTTCACTAAAGTTGTAGCCCTTGGACTTATCTTTCCAACGCCGCAAGTTTCAGGTCAATCGGAGCTCGGACGAAGCGGCTATGGCTCACGCATTGTCGGTCATCGGAACTGGACAATCTGTACAGTTTCTCCATTTTGCATTTAGTCTTCGTTGAATCGATAAAGAAGAACGTTCGGATCTTCTTCTCTAAAGCAATTCCACACCAAGGGGATGATCTTGATGATCCCTCACTTAAATGCCTACTAGAACAATTAAATGAAGAACAAGAGAGCAAAGAGAGGAGAGAGTGTTGTGAGAGTTGTGTGATTCTTGAATTAATGAATGAATGCTAGATATTTCAATTCATCATCCAACAAGCATGGGTCAAAAGTGATTGGTATGGGCTTAAAGGTGCTTTAACCCATACCCCTTAAATCACTCACCTCTTAATCCACAATCACCAACTAAGCATGGTGTTGTGTGGCCCCCACACATGGACCCACCATGTGGGCCGGCCATGAGGTCTTGTTGGGCCCTTAATGGGCCGGCCATGAGGCTTCATGGGCCGAGCCCAATGGGCCCTCCCGTGTTGTCTCATGTCGTGTCCAAAAATCGCCCGACCCTTTTGTCGTCACTTATCAAACAAAGTCCGACGCGATATCGACGAAAAACTCAAGCCGTACGTTCATTGCATAGTGATCACAAAGACTCCTTGGTCTAAGGATGCCGTGACAAGCTATCGCATTTGAATATGTTTATGGCTTAATCTATGAAAACACTATTCAAAGCGGGTCGTCCGATATCAATCACCTCATGATATCTATGATATGGTTCCAGGATCCCTCATCCCTATGACAAGTAGAACTACGTCATTAAGAACCATCCTCATACTGGTCGCTTCTTAGGAAGCATGTTTTGACCAGGGACTCGTTAAGTGTGATCCGTACAGATTTATGGTTCTACTACTTTAGTGGTCATAAATCAGATCATGCTTAACATATTACTTCAACACATAAGTAATACAAAGCCGTTTTATATATATGTTACAAACAATGATAATGTACATAGACGTTTACAGGCTAATAGCAATTGGACTAGGGCACAAATGCTATCAGAGTGAAGTGGACATCCAGATTTAAATCACATATTTGGCTTATGCTGATGAGGTTTGCTGTGGGGCCTTCTACTAGCAGAGCTTCTTTCAGACATGGAGAGTTAGGAAGATTGAGTTTTCCTTTCCCGAGCACTCTAGCTTTTACTCCATCTCCAAAAGTGACGAAGCTATTTGTGCATGGTATTAAAGTGACCAAGAAAGAGCTATTACCAGTCATATGTCGAGAGGATCCACTATCGAAGTACCAATCGTTGCTGGTTGAGGCCTTTAAAGCGGTGTACGCGATGTTAGCTCGATAGTTGACCTCTTTTACTCGCCATTCCTTCCGAGGTTGGCTTTTCTTGATGGTGGTCCTTTTCTTGACCGAGCTCTTCCCATATAGCTGATAGCAGAAGGGCGAATATGTCCTCTCCGTCCACAGTGATGACAAACCCAGTTGTGTCTTTTGGTCTGGGTTTTTGAAGCGGCCAGAGTAAGAGGCTTTTTGGTTGCCTGGTCAGCCGTGAAGTTAGGTGACTTCTGACGGGGCTTCTGGGCGGCGCACTTCTGAGAGACGAAGATGGTGTGTGATGATGAGGCATCTTTTGAGTATCCAAGTCCTTCCATATTCCTGGCTGATTTCCCGATTGACAGGATTTGATCTAGAGTGTCCGTGCTTGGATTCATCATCTTTACTGATTTCGTGACCTGCTCTAACTCGCCTTTTAGTTGAGCAACTTCCTTTTTGAGATCAATAGTCTTCTCAAGAAGTCTTGACTTGTCTTCATGAGAGTGTTATGTTTTTCGATTACCTGAGAGTCTTCAAGCCACTTGACATACCATTCGTTGTAAGCATTGTTGAGAGTCTCATCGGATAGCTCATCATCAGAGTCATACTTCTTTGAGCTTTTAGCTGGTTGACCTATTGTGGAGGAAGTGAAAGCCACATAGTTACTTGTATGCTCAAGGTCACTGTCTTCCTCATCTTCATCATCAGTTAGAGAGGCATTGAATCCCTTCTTCTGTTTTTTTAAGAAGTTGGGACATTCTCTTTGCATGTGTCCATACCCCTCACATTCAAAGCACTGAGCTCCTTTACCTGATCGTTCTCCTCGTCCTCCATCGTTGGCTATGTTTTCGAGCTTCTAAAACTTGTGCTGTGGCTTGTCTCTGACTTCTCGGGTGACGTATCTTCCTGTCATCTGGCCAAATCTTTTCATGACTTTGTTGTAGTTTTTGGCCAGCATGGTGATAGTTTCCTCAATGTCACTATCCGACTCAGAGTGTGTTGAGTTCTTCTGCTTTTGATTAGAACTTTTGAAAGCCACACCTTTATGTTTCTTCTCGATAGGAGGTAGGGAGAGCTCGAAATTCATTAGTGAGTCCATGAGTTCATCAAACTTCAGTGTCTTCAAGTCATGGACTTCTTCGATGGCAGTGATCTTCATCTTGAATCTGGGACTTAGAGCTCTCAGTGTCTTTCTGACCAAATCTTCATCGGTTATAGGCTTGCCAAGTGAATATGATTCCTTGGCCAGATCCTTGATGCGCACATTAAACTCCGCAATAGTCTCGTCGTCATTCATGGTCAGAGCCTCAAAGTTGGTCGCGAGGTACTGTAACTTCTGCTCTTTGACTTTTGAAGTACCCTCGTAAGCAACCACAAGTGTGTCCCAGGCAATTTTGGCACTTGTGCATGTGTTGATGAGTCGAAACACATTCTTGTCTACTCCATTAAAAATAGTGTTGAGTACACGAGAATTACCTAGGGAGGCTTCATCCAAGCTCCACTCCTTTTCTAGTTTGATGCTAGTTTGATTTCCATGAGCATCAGTATAGTAAGGTTCCTCCCATCCATTGATGATAGACTTCCAGGTTTTGCTGTCGAGGGACTTCAGGAAAGCACACATCCGTGCTTTCCAATACCCATAGTTTGTTCCGTCGAGCACCGGCGGACGATTGACAGATCCTCCTTCCTTTGAATCCATATTAGCTATTCAGAATTTTGCAGGAAAATCACCTAAGAGATTAAGGTGCCTCCTCTGATACCAATTGAAATTCTGAATCGTAGCCGAGTCAGGAAGTCGAACACAAAGTCTTTAACTTGTGTATCGACTTCTTGTGGAAACAGTAAGCAAAGTAATAGACAGATAATAATCACGACACCAGAGATGATTACCCAGTTCGGTGACTCCGCACCTACGTCTGGGGGCACTTTGCCAGTGGAAAGGTTTTTCACTATAGGTAGTCAATAGTACAACTTCAAGCACCAACTAGCTATCACACAAGCTATTGTCCTAAGCTACTATAGATCTCACCGTGAATCACCTCGACCCGGAGCCTCTCCCCCTGTCTTTGAGATTCCCTCAATTCCACTCTTCGAGCAAGCTCCTATGCTCGGTGTCCTTGTCTTCTTGGACGGAGTTGTGAATCTTCAATCACAAACAAAAACCCTAACCGATCCAAACACTTAGTCTTCGCGACTCAAGGTTTGATCGGAGCAAAGGTCCGTTCTAGCGAATCTTAATCAGACTCTCAACACGCCGATGGTGCACGGTTAAGAGCTCTGAGAAATCTTGCAATTGTTAGAACAAGAACAGATCATCTGTTAATGGGAAGCCAAGGGCTTTTTATAGCAGCTCACATTCCTAATCCTTCTCGGATCAGGAACAGGAAAGTCAGGCAAGTTGTTGCCGCCTTCCACGAACAGCTGGAAGTCGTCTTGCCTGTTCTTACTTCCTGATGAAATCAGGCAAGTCGAGTTGCCGCCTTTTGCTGACGTGTAACTGCCAGCTGGAAGTCGCCTGACTTGTCGACGTCACTCTCTTGCGCTCCAAGTCTTCGTGGCGCCTTTCTTCTTTCGCTCCAAGTTTCGTCGAAATAGGAAAGCTTCAGACTTTCCTAATCTTCGGTTTGTAACAAGTCGCTCCACATGTCATGTAACATGTTACACGACTTCTTACATTTGCGCTAAAAAATCATGCCAACTATTAAACGTAGCAACACTCATGACAGTATCTATGCTGCCTACTCACCATCGGGTCGTCCAATACCATCGCCCTGATGATATCTATGATATAACTCTGATGGGAGCTTGACGAGATGTTTCAGACCTTCAAAAATAATTTATAGATCTGAAAATTTTATCTTTGAAAATCAATTAAACACAAAATTATGTGTTTCTCTAGGTAGTTCACACAAGCACAACACCTTGATGAGGTTTGTACACACACTCTTGCTAGCGTTGTGTGAAGAATCGAACAAATCAACAATGGAGGTAGTGAGATATGAGGGTCGACCAAAGAGAGAGAGAGAGGAGAGAGGGTGCCGAAATTCACTTAGGGTTTTAGGAAAAAATAATCGTGTAATTAATAAAAAATAAGATTTTTTAATCCTCTTAATAATTACACAATAAACCCCTTAAAATCCTTATTTGCACTTAAGCCCCATTCTTAATTAAAACCAAGAATGAGCTTTAAGCCCACTTAGCTAAAAATTAATTAAAACCCTTTTCAGTTGGGTTCTAATTAAATGGTTTGGCTGAACCCATCCAATCTCTCTAATTTGATTTCTTCAACCGTCTACTTAATAAACCTAAGCCAGAAATCAACCGAATCGTTTTCAATTTGACTAAATTGAAAAGCGGATTCTCCCACTTACCATCCAAGCTTGTTTGTCACATATTGTACTTAAAGTGCGTGACCCTCTAGGCTCACGGCCCGTTGGCAGACTGGTAAAATTACTATTTTACCCTTTCCATCATGAGTGGCCTCTAGCAAGACATTATGATTACCCAACGTCCGTGACTATCGATTATTCGACTTAACCTGTTATTCTACATGTCATTTTCCTTTTACCAAACCGATATCCAAATTGATCAATAGGCATAGAACCGTCATCCTAATTTATCAATCACTGTTTCTTGATATCTGAGATGACTAAAAACTGATACAAAGGTATCATCTGCATGGCCATGCTATTCCGTCAGTCATACTCATCAAGTGGCCTAAATGGATATCTTTCTCATACCGAAGTATGAGTGATAAATCCCTCAGACGTCTTTCGAGTTTACTAATGCAATTAATAACCAAGCCAATCAAAGCCGTTATGGCTGCCCTTTTACAGATAATGTAAGACTAGGTCAAACTCAGATATTCATTATACACCGCACAAAAAGACTCCTTGGTCTTAGGATATAATGACAAGCTACGAACTGTGAGTATCTCATGACAGTATTTATGTTGCGTACTCACAATTGGGTCGTCCGATATCATCGACTTGATGATATCTATGATATAACTCTGGCACGTACTTTTCCATGATCAGTAGAGCATGATCACAAGGAGTTGGTCTCATACTGATCGCTTCTTATAGAAACTTAGCATGATCAAATGGTTCTTTCTGATCTACAGTTCTACTATTAGTGGTTACACACATAATGACATAGATCAAATTGCATTCGATATATTACTACAACACATTAGTAATATAATGTCGTTTTATATATTCGAAAAGATGATAAAACATTACATATGTAGATCACTTTTATATTGGACTGGGGCATAACACTAAAAATCTCCCACTTACATCGATCCCTCTTCTTGCTTGAGTACTCATAGGTCCACATACGTCGGAATGTATTAGACTTAACAAGTCACTCGCCTTTCACATAAACCTGTGAAAGGTGCCTTCGTCATTTTTCCCATTAGGCAAGACTTCCATTTTTCAGTTTGAGTGAATTCAAACGGACTTAAAAGTCCACACTTGTGAAGTGTTGAAATGCGTTTCTTGCTCACTAGGAAATACTTGCATCTTTCAGTTTGAGTGAATTCAAACGGACTTTAAAAGTCCACACTGGTGAAGTGTTGAAATGTGTTTCTCATTTCTCGCTCATTAGGCAAGACTTCCATCTTTCAGTTTGAGTGAATTCAAACGAACTTTAAAAGTCCACACTTTTGAAGTGTTGAAATGTGTTTCTCGCCTATGTGCCTTAAACGATAATGCCAAATTATAATTTGGTTTAAATCATCAGATTTAAACCTTTTCTTATTTACGTTTTAGCGATTAAGCTCAACAACGTAAATATCTGATCCTGATTACGTGGATACCCACTCTTCCTTACATGATCCTTGTATTGCTTACAATCCCTTATTCCTGTGTCCTGGTTCATTACAGTGATAGCAGATCTCCTCCAATTTGTCCTTAGATATCACTCCAGTTTTGGGAGATGCTTGAACCTTTGGACGCTTCAGGTGTCTGATCTGTCCTTCAAGGTGCTCAGGAGCATTACCCTTACCCTGATAAGCTTTCTTGAAGCTGACCTTCTTATTGACCATAAGGACCTCCTTGTTCTTGCCCTTGAGGTTCTTTTCAGCGGTCACAAGCACCCCAAGGACTTTTCCATGTCATGCATATTGTAATTTACTATGAAATCACTATATGTATCTGGAAGTGACCGCAACGTAAAATCCGCAGCCATTTCCATCTGATCATCAAAACCGAGTCTGGTTAGATGTTCCTGAAGATATTTCATCTTCGTGACAAGGGAACTAATAGGGCTCCAGCCTTAAGCTTGTAGGAGTTAAGTTCTCTTAAAGTATCATATCTTTCGACACGAACTTTCTCCTTGAACATTTCTTTGACCTCTTGCCTTACAAGTATGAGGGTCATCTGAAACGTTTCATGAACTGCTTCTGCAACTCTGGCATCCTACTGCCCACCATAATGCATGACACGTCGATTTGGTGACTAAGGAATCTTGATAAGTATCCTTAGTGCCCTATTACCTTCAGTGGTGGCTCAACAAATGGTTCCTCTGTAAGGATATACTACTTGCATTCACGCTTGAGTACAAGCCTCAAGTTTGTATCCCAATCTGAGTAATTGACACCCTTGAGTCTGTCCTTCTAAATCTGGACTCTCAGTGCACTATTACTCCTTTGTGTTGTGTTTTCCATTAGTTCTACATGGTAAAATTAATTAAAATTCAAGTTGGAGATTCAGTTATAAAACACTTGTATGATTCTAACATTAGAATCTGAACAATTATCATCCTCATACCCTCAATTGAAGTGAACGGAGGCTCACTGCTCCAATTGAGAGCATCAAAATAGGAATACATCCATTTACTGGCTAAGGTCTGTACTAAAAGTACACGGCAAACCCTACACTGATACCCTAGGTCAGCCCTAGCTGACAATCGTAGACAAGTGTACCAAGCTTGAACTATGGACAGAACTAACGTGGCTACTACGCAGAGGCGCACGCACCCACATAGAACTGCCCGTCTCATCCAAAATTCTCCTCTATGAATGTTACGCGGAGGCGTACCGACATTCATAGGCTCAAAGCCCTTTTGAGTGCCCAAACTTGGATGGTATCACGCTTGACTTGTAATTAATTGCGTTTAAGTGAATTATTACTGTCTGGTTGTATATCGACACAATCTTAATCTAGAATCATCAATTGCAAATCCATGCAAAGAGGATCCCTTATCCAAATACATGCAAGTCTGATTAAATAGCGGTTTTTAATCTTTGCATGTGGGTAATAGCTAAACATACATAATCTTGTATATGAAAACTATCCATACATTCATACATATTCAACATACAAATGTAAGAGTAAAAGTAGGTCGTATTGACTACAACCCAAAACTTACACGCAGGTTGCAAAACTGAAATTTGAAAACATACAGTTCTAGAGGGATTAGCTATACATCATGTGGAAAATAACATGTTGTCAAAGATCATGTGATCACTCATCATGTTTATCAAACAACAAATTTTTCCAAATTTTATCTTTCTTAAGTGTGGAAAATTCCGGTTTATCGAAACCGGACGGGTTAAATTAAATAATTGAATTTGAACTGGTTCACGCTGGTTTATCGAAACCAAACCGGATCTGAAAATTTAAAATTTTAGGGCTTCAAAATTTTCTCGCAAACCGGCCGGTTCAGCTTGAATCTGGTCGAGCCGAACCGGCCCAACCAAGGTCGTCCGCGGGACTAACCGTGGTCGCCCACGGGAGCAAACATGGTGGCCCATGAGGGCTACCATGATTGCCCCTTGGGCAGACCCTGGTTGACCGTGAGGAAACCATGGTGGCCCGCGAGGGCAGCCATGGTCGCCCGCGGCAGCGACCATGGTGGCCCGCGAGGGCTACCATGGTCGCCCGGAAGCGACCTGGTCGGCCCTTGATGCCGATCATGGTCGGCCCTAGGGCTTTCCATGGTCCACCAAGGGTTTCAACCCTTGTTAGCCATGGCTCGGTTAAATAAAACGACATTATATTACAAATGTGTTGTAGTAATATATCGAATGTGATTTGATCTATGTTATTATGTGTGTAACCACTTATAGTAGAACTGTAGATCTGAAAGAATTGCATTCGATGAATCCCTGATCAACTAAGCTTCCTTAAAAAGAAATCAGTATGAGACCAACTCCTTGCGATCATGCCTTACTGACCATGGCAAAGTATGTGTCGGAGTTATATCATAGATATCATCAGGTCGATGATATCGGACAACCCGATTGTGAGTATGCAACATAGATACTGTCATGAGATACTCAAAGATCGTAGCATGTCATTATATCCTAAGACCGAAGAGTCTTTGTGTGCATTGTGTCATGAATATCAGAGTTTGACCTAGTCTAACGTTACTTGTAAAAGGGTAGCCATAACGACTTTGATTGGCTTGGTTATTAATTGCATTAGTGAACTCAAAAGACGTCTGAGGGATTTTTCACTCACACTCCGGCATGAGAAAGATATCCGTTTAGGCCACTTGATGAGTATGACTGAAGAAATAGCACGGTCGTGCAGGTGATACCTTAGTATCAGTTTTAGGTCATCTCAGATATCAAGAAAAAGTTATTGATAAATTAGGATGACAGTTCTATGCCTATTAATCAATTTGGATATCGGTTTAATAGTAGGACAGTGACATGTACGATAACAGGTTTAGTCGAATAATCCATAATCACGAACGTTGGGTAATCATAATGTCTTGCTAGAGGCCTCTTATGATGGAAAAGGTAAAATAATAATTTTACCAGTCTACCAACGGGTCGTGAGCCTAGAGGGTCAGACACTTTAAGTACGATATGTGACAAACAAGAATGGATGGTACTTGGGAGAATCCGCTTTTCAATTTAGTCAAATTGAAAACGATTCGGTTGATTTCTGACCTAGGTTTATTAACTAGACGGTTGAAGAAATCAAGTTAGAGAGATTGGACCGGTTTAGCTAAACCATATAATTAGAACTCAATTAAATAGGTTTTCATTTCGTTTTGGCTAAGTGGGCTTAAAGCCCATTCTTGGTTTTAATTGAGAATTGGGCTTAAGCGCAATTTGTAGGGTTTTGGAGCGTTCTAGATCGTCGAGATAGCGGAAGCAATAAAAGATAATCTACTCCAAACCTTGTCCAAGAACATTTAAACCATTAAATCCCAAAGCAAAATCTATTCCACAAGATGTTTACCTTTAAGTCTTGTTTGAATCGATAAAGAAGAACGTTCAGATCTTCTTCTCTAAAGCTAGTCCACACCAAGAGGATGATCTTCAAGATCCTTCACTTAATTGCCTACTAGAACAATTAAATGAAGAACAAGAGAGCAAGATGATGAAGAGGAGAGGGGTGGCCGGCCACAATGAGAGAGAGAGAGGATTTTTGTGTGTTTTGTGACTTAATGAATTAATGAATTAAAGTCTTGCATTATAATTCATCACCCAACTCACAAGTATGGGTTAAAAGTGATTGGTATGGGCTTAAAGGTGCTTTAACCCATACCCCTTAAATCACTCACCTCTTAATCCACAATCACCAACTAAGCATGACATTGTGTGGCCCCCACAATGGCCCCACCAAGTGGGCCGGCCATATGGCCTTATTGGGCCCTTATTGGGCCGGCCATGAGGCTTCATGGGCCGAGCCTAATGGGCCCTCCCGTGTTGTCTCATGCCGCGTGCAAAAGTTGCCCGACCTTTTTGTCGTTACTTATCAAACAAAGTCCGACGCGATATCGACGAAAAACTCAATTTCTCTCCATTCGCTAATTATTCTCTCAAACCGAACCTGTGGCACAAAACCTCCAGTTTTGTCCATATACTTCTCCTTAAGAAACATCCATGTTTCCTTGTCTCAAGTTATCCGCCTTGTATGTGTGTGACCATCTAGGCTCATGCCACCGTTGGCAGATCAGCGCAAGACTCGCTCTTGCCCGATCCATCATAAGTGGTCTCTAGTAAAACATTATGATTACCCAAGGTGCACGATGATCGATAATTCGACTTAACCTTTGTGCGTACAAGTCACCATCCTTTTATCTCTAGATATCCCAATTGATCTCAAGGCATAGAGTCGTCTCCCTTGTTCAATCAATCATTGTTACTTGATATGCGAGATGACTGAGAAATGATAACCCGTATCATTTGCATGGCCATGCTTTTTCTCTCAATCAGTCTCCATCAAGAGGCCTTCTAACGGATATCTTTCCCATACCGTAGTATGAGGGATAAATCCCTTAGCCGTCTTTCGTGTCACTCATGCAACCCGTTCCGCCACCAAATCATGCCCTTTATAGCAATCCTTCTACAGAAAGCGTTAGGCGCAAGTTAAAGCCGCACGTTCATTGCATAGTGATCACAAAGACTCCTTGGTCTAAGGACGTCGTGACAAGCTATCGCATCTGAATATGTTTATGGCTTAATCTATGAAAACACTATTCAATGCGGGTCGTCCGATATCAATCACCTCATGATATCTATGATATGGTTCCAGGATCCCACATCCTTATGACAAGTAGAACTACGTCATTAAGAACCATCCTCATACTGGTCGCTTTTAAGGAAGCATAGGTTGACCAGGGACTCGTTAAGTGTGATCCGTACAGATTTATGGTTCTACTACTTTAGTGGTCATAAATCAGATCATGCTTAACATATTACTTCAACACATAAGTAATATAAAGCCGTTTATATTTATACATTACAAACGATGATATTTGAACATAGACGTTTACAGGCTAATACCAATTGGACTAGGGCACAAATGCTATCAATCTCCCACTTGCCCTTAGCTCCAATCTAAGTCCCAGTCTATACCCATTGACCTAACATGTTTTTCATGTTTATCTTGAGGAAGAGCCTTGGTCAATGGGTCGGCTGTGTTATCATCAGTTGCAACGTAGTGGATCTTCACGTCACCTCTAGCAATTATGTCGCGGATGATGTGATACTTTCTGAGTACATGTTTGGATCTGTTATGTGCCCTGGGTTCCTTAGCTTGCGCAATAGCCCCGGTGTTGTCACAATATAAGTCTACTAGGTTAGACGGGTTTTTAATTACACCTAACCCAGCCATGAAACTCCTGATCCATACAGCCTCTTTTGCCGCCTCACATGCGGCAATGTACTCAGCTTCCGTCGTAGAGTCGGCAATGGTATCCTGCTTCTTGCTTTTCCAGCTGCATGCTCCACCGTTCAACATAAACACATATCCCAACTAACTCTTAAAGTCATCGGGGTCTGTCTGGAAACTAGCGTCGACATATCCTTTGACGACGAGATCATCATTTCTGCCCCCGTATACAAGAAAGGCGTCCTTGTTTTTTCTCAAATATTTGAGAATCGCCTTGACAACCATCCAGTGTGCCTCACCGGGTTTGGATTGATGTCTACTGGTACAGCTTAGGGCAAACGAGACATCCGGTCTCGTGCATATCATGGCATACATTATGGACCCTATAGCCGAAGCATATGGGATCTCATTCATTCTTGCTAGCTCTGCAGGTGTCTCAGCACCCTGCTTCTTGCTAAGCTTCACGCCATGACGCATGGGCAGCAATCCTTTCTTTGAATCTTGCATTGAGAATCGTCTCAACACCTTGTCTATATAAGTGCTTTGACTTGAGCCCAAGACCCGCTTGGCACGGTCTCTATATATCTTGATTCCCAAGATGTAAGAAGCCTCGCCTAAGTCCTTCATCGCGAAACACTCACCCAACCAAGTCTTCGTTAAGAGCAAGGTAGGGACGTCGTTTCCAATGAGCAGTATGTCATCAACATAAAGCACTAAAAAGATTATATTGCTCCCACTTGCCTTTTTATACACGCAAGGTTCATCATCGTTCTTGACGAAGCCAAACCGTTTTACTACTTCATCAAAACGCTGATTCCAACTCCGAGATGCTTGCTTCAAACCATAGATTGATTTGAGCAACTTGCAAATCTTTCCCTTATTCTTTGGATCCTCAAAACCCTCAGGCTGAGACATATAAACGTCCTCATCTAACCTCCCGTTGAGGAAGGCGGTTTTGACATCCATTTGCCATATCTCATAGTTGTGATATGCTGCTATGGTAAGAAGAATGCGGATAGATTTGACCATAGCTACTGGAGAAAAGGTCTCTTCATAGTCAATTCCGTGGACTTGTCTCTAACCTTTTGCTACCAGTCTCGCTTTATAGGTCTGAGGTTTGCCATCCATGTCAATCTTTATTTTAAAGATCCATTTACACCCTATGACCTTAACATTAGGGGTATGATCTACCAAGTCCCACACTTGATTATCTGACATGGATTGCATTTCTTCCCTCATGGCTTCCAGCCATTTCTCAGAGTCGGTTCCGTCCAAAGCCTCTCGAAAGGTAGCTGGATCATTGTCCACTAGTACTAAACCATCACCTTCAGTTACTCAGAAACCGTATCTGACAGGTGCATGACTTATCCTTTCAGAGCGCCTCGGACCGTCCTCATTAACTACAGCTATTGGATCTTGCTCAATGACCACTTCTGGCTCTACCTCTTCTAGTGGGTCTTCTCGTGGTTCCCGAGTGACCATCTCATCTAGAACTTCATCAAGATGAATAGCCCTCCCACTGACTGTCTTGGAAATGAACTCTTTTTCCAAGAACGTCCCACCTCGAGCGACAAAAACTTTATTATCGCTCGGTTTGTAGAAGTAGTATCCTTTTGTTTCTTTTGGATATTCGACGAAAGTGCATTTATCTGATCTTGGTTCGAGCTTGGTTGCAAGCAACCTTTTAACATAATCCTCGCAACCCCAGATTTTAAGGAAGGACAAAACGGGTTCCTTCCCGTACCATTTTTCAAATGATGTCCCTTCCACTGCTTTCGACGGAGCCCTATTTATTATGAAAGCGGCCGTTTGCAGAGCATAACCCCAGAAGGAGATCAGGAGATCAGTGAGACTTAACATTGATCGAACCATATCTAACAATGTTCGATTCCTCCGTTTGGACACACCATTAAGTTGCGGTGTTCCTGGCGGAGTCCACTGAGATAGTATTCCACCTTCAGTAAGATAACTAAGAAACTCCTCGGATAAGTATTCTCCACCCCGATCAGAACGGAGTGCCTTGATAATCTTTCCGAGTTGGTTTTCTACTTCAGTCCTAAACTCTTTGAATTTATCAAAAGCTTCGGACTTATGTCTCATGAGATAGACATAACCATATCTACTGAAATCGTCAGTAAATGTGATAAAGTAGCCTAAACCACCTCTGGCATGCGTACTCATTGGTCCACATACGTCTGAATGTATTAGACCCAATAAGTCACCTGCCCTCTCACCTAAACCAGTGAAGGGCGCTTTAGTCATCTTGCCCATCAAACAAGCTTCGCATCTTTCAATCGCTTGGAATTCGAATTGACTTAGAAGTCCGCGCTTATGAAGCACTGAGATGCATTTCTCATTTATGTGACCTAGACGACAATGCCAGATAAGAGTTTGGTCTAAATCATTAGTTTTAAACCTCTTAGCATTTACATTATAGAGCATGTTGGATTTCGAGTTTTACATATTCAATATGTATAATCCTCCAACAGTGCGAGCATTGCCATAATATATGTTGTTGCGCATAATATCAAAAAAACCGTTCTTAATATTAAAATAATATTCCTCTATTTCAAGAAGAGAAATTGAGATAATATTCCTGTTGAAAACAGGTACGCAAAACACATCATTAAGTTCAATTACAAGCCCACTGGGCAAAACAAGGTTCACAGAACCCACAGCAGTTGCGGCAACTCTGGTATTGTTCCCAACTCTTAGGTCCACCTCGTTTTCCTTTATATCTCTTCTACTGTGTAACACCTGCACATCAGCACAGACATGAGACTCAGCTCCAGTGTCTAGTACCCAGGTATTTATTGTAGAAAGATATAGCTCTAATGGAATACCTGATGAAGTAGCGGCCCCACCGCCCTTCTTCTGATCCTCCTTCAGCTGCTGACAGTCTTTCTTCCAATGCCCAGGCTTTTGACAGTAGAAACAGACCGACTCCTTTGCCTTCCCTTTGCCTTGTACGGGCATGTGAGGTCTAGGAATAAATGGTCGTCTGTTCCTCCCTGCGAGGTGTCTTGGGCCTTTACCCTTGCCACCAACAGCTTTAAAGCTGGGTCCCTTCTTGACCATGAAGACATTTTTGGACGAACTGCCCCTTGTGCTCTTCTCGGCAGTTACTAGCATGTTGTACAACTCCGACACGGTCTTGTCCATATCATGCATATGATAGTTCATGACGAACCCACCATATGCATGAGGAAGGGATTGCAGAACAAAATCCGCAGCCATTTCCTTTTCCATAGACATACCGATACTAGTCATATGGTCAAAATGCCCCTTCATCTGTAGGACGTGAGGACCTACGGAGCTGCCTGCTGACATCTTGCAGGCTATGAGTTCTCGGAGAATAGTGTATTTTTCAATACGTACTTTCTCCTTGATCATATACTTGATCTGTGCAAACATTGCAAACGGATCATGGGATAGCTCCATAAACTCCTTTTGGAGGTCCGCCTCCATGCAGCCCAGCATGACACACGCAACGTCGATAGAGTCGCTAAGGTATTTCTCGTACGCATCCTTAACGACCCTCGTTGCGTTGGCAGCTGGCTCCGCAGGGATAGCCTTATCAAGGACGTACTCCCTGCGTTCCATTTTTAACACAATTCGTAAATTTCTGTCCCAGTCTAGATAATTTGTCCTGTTGAGTTTACACTTCTCGAGTATAGTCCTCAATGACAAATTAGACGAGTTTGTTGAATTACTAGCCATTTCTACACGAAGAAAGTAAATTTAATCAGAATAGTTGAATAAATTTACGAAGATCCGAATTAAACACCAACCATTAGATTCTAAAATTTAGAATCTTTAAACCAAGATCCCTTATTCGTCATTTGAAGTGTGCTAAGGCGCACCGCTCCAATTGACTTATTTAGGTAGGACATCCGTCCAATTACAACCCGTGTAACTCTTAGTCAGGGTATGTGTAAAACACACGGCTTACCCTTCCGATGCCCCAGCTCGACCTCAGGCCAAGAATCGTGGTTGAGTCAACCAACTTTCACTAACGAGTTAACTTTGTGCAGATGCTCCGCTAAGGCGCACGACATCCCACAAAGTTTACCATTCCCATCTAGAACCCATTCGATCGATGCTCCGCTAAGGCGCACGACACCGATAAAATGTTTCTACATGGGTGTGAATTTGGGTGGCATCTCACTTGACTCAAATTAACTTGTAATTTGGTTGTGTTTAATAATTCGAAAGTATTTGGTACAATTACGAACCCGTCATCAACAACCCGTGTTGTGACGTTTCTAATTGTATCACATACTATCTTCATTTGAATCCGTCATTTGCAACCCGTGCAAATACATTTCAAATTTGAACTCATCCATCACAACCCGTGTGATGATAGTTCACAACGCTTTAAACATGCAAACAATTAAAGTTGATTTTAATCTTTGCATGTGAGGTGATCGCTTATAAACTTATAAACTAATCATGCAAGCATGCAATTAATTAAATAATTCAAGCAAACATCCATAAAGCGTTAAATATGCATTTTATAGCCCATCATAATCTTAGGATTCTATGAGTCTTCACATCTTCTCGTCTTTCTCATTCGGGCTCCCACTAGCTCTTGGACTTCCTCCAAGACCGTCATCGTGCTCGACTTTCTATCCTTCTCGTCTTTGAGTAATAATTACAATTAATACTCGGTTCGTAGACCAGATAAAAAATAATTACACTTTATGGGCTCGAATAAAAGAATAATTACACGCTAACACTAACGGTATGCAAACCGTGAAAGCGATAAATCTAATGGGCTACTAATGCATCATACATTTCATCACATCATCCAACATGTTATCACACAAACATGTTATCAAATAATATGCAATAATTCCGGTTTTAATTTTGCCAAGTTGCTTGGTCGGGTTTACCGAAACTAGACCTTTTTGAAAAACGGTTTATCGAAACCGATTAAATTTTGAAAGTTTTCGAAATATTGGATCGCGGGTTCGTGACATGCATCAAACACCACACACGAACCAAGTTGGGCCAAGCCAATGGGCCGAGGGCCCATTGGGCCGAGCCCAACTATGCACGGCCCGGTTTGGGCCTTGGAAGGCCCAAACTTGGCTTGCCGCCACTCTCGGCCTCGGCCAAGAGTGGGGATGGGCCCGGTCACCGCCGGCCTCACCGGCCTCCGGTGACCTCCGTCCGATACCTCCGATCCGGCTCCCCGAGAGTCTCTTCTCGGACCCGACAAATCCAATAATTTCCGAAAAATTCCAAATTTAATATATTTTTCAAAATTAACATATTTCATGCAAATCTCCCAAAAAGCATTAAAATCATGTTATCAACTTTTGGCATGCGAATAATCACAAAACCGAAATGAATTCAACAAGACAAAGATTAAGAGGGTAACCAACCCTCTGATATCACTGTAGGGTTTTGGAGCGTTCTAGATCGTCGAGATAGCGGAAGCAATAAAAGATAATCTACTCCAAACCTTGTCCAAGAACATTTAAACCATTAAATCCCAAAGCAAAATCTATTCCACAAGATGTTTACCTTTAAGTCTTGTTTGAATCGATAAAGAAGAACGTTCGGATCTTCTTCTCTAAAGCTAGTCCACACCAAGAGGATGATCTTCAAGATCCTTCACTTAAATGAAGAACAAGAGAGCAAGATGATGAAGAGGAGAGGGGTGGCCGGCCACAATGAGAGAGAGAGAGGATTTTTGTGTGTTTTGTGACTTAATGAATTAATGAATTAAAAGTCTTGCATTATAATTCATCACCCAACTCACAAGTATGGGTTAAAAGTGATTGGTATGGGCTTAAAGGTGCTTTAACCCATACCCCTTAAATCATTCACCTCTTAATCCACAATCACCAACTAAGCATGGCATTGTGTGGCCCCCACAATGGCCCCACCAAGTGGGCCGGCCATATGGCCTTATTGGGCCGGCCATGAGGCTTCATGGGCCGAGCCTAATGGGCCCTCCCGTGTTGTCTCATGCCGTGTCCAAAAGTTGCCCGACCTTTTTGTCGTTACTTATCAAACAAAGTCCGACGCGATATCGACGAAAAACTCAATTTCTCTCCATTCGCTAATTATTCTCTCAAACCGAACCTATGGCACAAAACCTCCAGTTTTGTCCATATACTTCTCCTTAAGAAACATCCATGTTTCCTTGTCTCAAGTTATCCGTCTTGTATGTGTGTGACCCTCTAGGCTCATGCCACCGTTGGCAGATCAGCGCAAGACTCGCTCTTGCCCGATCCATCATAAGTGGTCTCTAGTAAAACATTATGATTACCCAAGGTGCACG
Organism: Geranium rotundifolium; assembly: GCA_963920655.1. NCBI lineage: Eukaryota > Viridiplantae > Streptophyta > Magnoliopsida > Geraniales > Geraniaceae > Geranium > Geranium rotundifolium. The sequence goes on along the minus strand of OY987311.1, from coordinate 33,125,051 downwards.
ATGATCGATAATTCGACTTAACCTTTGTGCGTACAAGTCACCATCCTTTTATCTCTAGATATCCCAATTGATCTCAAGGCATAGAGTCGTCTCCCTTGTTCAATCAATCATTGTTACTTGATATGCGAGATGACTGAGAAATGATAACCCGTATCATTTGCATGGCCATGCTTTTTCTCTCAACCAGTCTCCATCAAGAGGCCTTCTAACGGATATCTTTCCCATACCGTAGTATGAGGGATAAATCCCTTAGCCGTCTTTCGTGTCACTCATGCAACCCGTTCCGCCACCAAATCATGCCCTTTATAGCAATCCTTCTACAGAAAGCGTTAGGCGCAAGTTAAAGCCGCACGTTCATTGCATAGTGATCACAAAGACTCCTTGGTCTAAGGACGTCGTGACAAGCTATCGCATCTGAATATGTTTATGGCTTAATCTATGAAAACACTATTCAATGCGGGTCGTCCGATATCAATCACCTCATGATATCTATGATATGGTTCCAGGATCCCACATCCTTATGACAAGTAGAACTACGTCATTAAGAACCATCCTCATACTGGTCGCTTTTAAGGAAGCATAGGTTGACCAGGGACTCGTTAAGTGTGATCCGTACAGATTTATGGTTCTACTACTTTAGTGGTCATAAATCAGATCATGCTTAACATATTACTTCAACACATAAGTAATATAAAGCCGTTTATATTTATACATTACAAACGATGATATTCGAATATAGACGTTTACAGGCTAATACCAATTGGACTAGGGCACAAATGCTATCACAATTATGGGAATAAAGAGGTTTATTGTGTAATTATAAAAAAGTTATTAAAAATCATATTTTATTTAATTACACATTTTTTTATTCCAAAACCCTAATTGATTTTTCGGCAATCTCTCAATCTCTCTTTATTGTTTCGGCCGACCCTCCCTATCACACTCCACCATTGTTGCTTTGTCCAATTCTTCACACAACACTAGCAAGGGTGTGTGAAGAAACCTCTTCAAAGTATTGTGCTTATGTGGACTACCTAGAAAAACACATATCTTTGTGTTTTAGATCGATTTTAAAGGTAAATTTTAAGATCTCGAAAATATTTATGCATGTTGAATTTTAACAATAAGATCCATGTTTCATTTAGATTCCCATGGTTATTTCAAGTCCGCTGCATGAAATTATTCTATGAAACCCATGGGAATCCTTCTGTGGTATCAGAGGCAAGTTATTTTTTGTTTAATTCAAGTATGAATGATCTATTTTTTTATTTAATTGTTCATATGTTCATCGGTTGAATATGCATGAAAATTGAAAAAAAAATCAGATTTTAATTGATTTGAAAAATATTATTTTGGGGCTGTTTTGGGTTAGCCATGGCCGAACCATGGCTAACCATGGTCGAGACCCTTGGTGGACCATGGAAAACCCTAGGGCAGACCATGGTCGGCACCAAGGGCCGACCAGGTCGCTTGCGGGAGACCACGGTCTGCCTAAGGGGCGACCATGGCAACCCTCGAGGGCCACCATGGTTGCTCCCGTGGGCGACCACTGTCAGTCCCGCGGGCGATCATGGCAGCCCTCGCGGGCCACCATGGTTGCCTCCGCGGGCGACCATGGCAGCCCTCGCGGGCCACCATGGTTGCCTCCGCGGGCGACCTCTGTTTGGCCGGTTTGGCTCGACAAGATTCGAGCTGAACCGGTTGGTTCGCGAGAATACTTAAAGCCCTAAAATTCTTAATTTTCATATTTGGTTGGGTTTCGATAAACCAGCGTGAACCGGTTCAAATTCAATTAATTAATTTAAACCGTCCGGTTTCGATAAATAAGAATTTTTCCACACTTAAGAAAGATAAAATTTAGAAAATTTGTTGTTTGATAATTGTGATGAGTGATCACATGATCTTTGACAACATGTTATTTTCCACATGATCTATAGCTAAGCCCTCTAGACTTGTATGTTTTCTAATTTAAGTTTTGCAACCTATGTGTTGCTAAGTTTTGGGTTGTAGTAAATACGGCTTATGTGTCGTGATTTGTATTTATTTTATTTTATTGAATTTGTAATCATGAAGACCGACGTAAGATACAAGTCAAGAAGAAGACTCGAAGTCTGGAGGAGGCTCGAAGCCATTGGGAGTCCACAAGGATGGAGCAAGTCAGGATCTTGAAGACCAAGTCTTTAGGATCAGTTTTGCTAGATTCCTAGGAACCTAAGATGGGCTTAGCTATGCATGATTTACCGTTACATTTGTCAATTGAATATGTATGAATGTATGTTAGTTTTTATATACAAGATTATGTATATTTAGCTATCACCCGCATGCAAAGATTAAAAACCGGTATTTAATGAGACTTGCATGTAACCTGATAAGGGATCATCTTTGCATGGATTTGCAATTGATGATTCCAGATTAAGATTGTATCGATATACAATCAGACTGTAATAATTCACTTAAACGCAATTAATTACAAGTCAAGCGTAATACCATCCAAGTTGGGGCACTCAAAAGGGCTTTGAGCCTATGGATATCGGTATGCCTCCGCGTAACATTCATAGAGGAGAAGTCTGGATGAGATGGATAGTTCTGTGTGGGTGCGTGCGCCTCCGCGTAGTAACCACATTAAGGTATCAGTATAGGGTGTGCCATGTACTTTTAAGTACAAACCCTAGCCGAGAACTACATGGTCTTGTACATGGATGTAATCCTACCTTGATGCTCTCAATTGGAGCAGTGAGCCTTCGTTCACTTCAATTGAGGGTATGATAGGATCCTGGTTCAGATTCTAATGTTAGAATCAGAAAAGTGTTTTATAACTAAATCTCCAACTTCAATTTTAATTAATACTGATTATAATTTTGTTTACTGTGTAGATTAAATTGCAAACAAGAATCATTCTGGTAATGACGCGCTTAGGTCGCTAATCGAGCATGATAAGCTTAACGGCGTTAACTTCCTCGATTAGGACTAGAACTTGAGACTTCTTCTCAATCATGAACGTAAGGATTATATCCTTACACAAGAACCACCTGATGAGCCAGCACTGAACCCTGCAAGGGCGCTAAGGGATACCTACCAGAAGTTCCTTAGCGACCGGATCGACATGCAGTGCATTATGATGGGCAGTATGGTGCATGACTTGCAGAAGTAGTTCTTGGATATTTCCGATGATCCCAAGCCCTGAATGGCAAAGATCGAGAAAATGTTCAAAGAGAAAGCGCGTGTCGAAAGATACGACACTTTCAGTGAACTGATGTCTTGCAAGCTGAAGGTTGGAGCTTCTGTCAGTCCCCATGTCCTTAAGATGAAACGTCTTTTGGAACACTTGACCAGACTCGGTTATCCTGTGGATAAGGAAATGTCTGCAGACTTTGTGATGCATTCACTTCCAGAGACATATCGTGATTTCGTTTGAAATTACTATATGCATGACATGGACAAGACTGTGGCAGAGCTTCATGGTATGCTCATGACTGCTGAAAAGAATCTCAAGGGAAAGTACAAGGAGGTTCTTATGGTCAACAAGAAAGTGAGCTTCAAGATTGCCAGCCTAGGCAAGGATAAGGCTCTATGCACCTAGCGGGGAAGATTCGACAACCTATGCGTCCAATAGCTCCCAAGGCTGTTGAGAATTCTAAGAAGGTTGTTGCCTGCTTCTATTGCTAGGGACAGGGTCACTGGAAGAAGGATTGCAAGAAACACAAGCAGTTTCTGAGGAAGAGTGGAGCTTCCACATCTTCAGGATCATGTATATTTGTTATTGAGCTCAATCTCAGTTTAACTACTTCAGATTCTTGGGTATTTGATACCAGTGAAGAATCTCACATTTGTGTTAATGTGCAGGCTCTTGGAAGTAGAAGAGATGTGGGCAGGGGCGAGGCGGACCTACGAGTTGGTGATGGCAATCAAGTCTTAACAACTGCAGTAGGAAACATTAGTCTCAGTTTGCCCAGTGGACTAGTTTTGTTATTAAACAATGTTCATTTTGTACCTGCATTTCGCAGGAATATTATTTCTGTTTCCTTGCTTGACAAGGAAGGATATTGTTTTTCTTTTGATAATGGATTATTCAATATCTTCAAGAATGATATTTTTTATTGCAATGCATCCTTGGTTGGTGGTTTATATATTCTTAATATTCAAAACACCAACACTAGCTCAATCTATAACATAAGTAATAAAAGGCTTAAATCCGATGATTTAAACCAGACTGTGATATGGCACTGCCGTTTAGGCCATATAGGCCAGAAACGCATCTCAACACTTCACAAGTGTGGAATTCTTAGTGTGTTTGAATTCACTTCAATTGAGAGATGCGAGTCATGCCTTATGGGCAAAATGACAAAGGCACCTTTTTCCGGTTTAGGTGAAAGGGCTAGTGACTTATTAGGTCTCATACATTCCGATGTGTGTGGACCTATGAGCACTCAGGCCAGAAGGGGTTTTTACTAATTTGTTACATTTACTGATGACTTCGGTTGATACGGGTATGTCTATCTTATGAGACATAAGTCAAAAACTTTTGACAAGTTCAAAGAGTTCCAGAACGAAGCACAAAACTAGCTTGGGAAAAGTATAAAAGCGCTTCGATCTGACCGAGGCGGTGAGTACTTGGACCAAGAGTTTCACAGTCATTTAAAGGAGTGTTGGATCCCCTCTGAATTGACTCCGCCTGGAACACCTCAGATGAATGGTGTATCTGAACGGAGAAATCGGAACTTGCTTGACATGGTTCGGTGAATGATGAGTCAAGCTGACCTCCCTATCTCCTTCTGAGGCTATGCCCTAAAGACAGTCGCATTCATTTTCAACCGGGCTCCTACAAAGGCAGTGGAAAGCACTCTATACGAAGTATGAAACTAGAAGAAATCCTTATTAGCTTTCTTTAAGATTTGGGGATGTGAAGCTTATGTCAAGCATTTTCTAGGCGATAAGCTCGAACCCAAATCAGATAAGTGTGTCTTTGTGGGGTACCCCAAGAAAACAAAGGGATACTATTTCTACAAACCCAGCGAGAACAAAGTTTTTGTTCCTCAAGGAGGGGTATTTTTGGAAAGAATTTATTTCCAAATGTGCTAGTGGGAGTGTCGTACATCTTGAAGAAATTCAAGATGATACAGAATAACCCACTTTGCCAGATGTAGAAATTGATAGCATTTTGTGCCCTAGTCCAATTGCTAGTAGCTTGTAAACGTCTATGTACATTATCATCGTTTGTAATATATATGAAACAGCGTTGTATTACTTATGTGTTGAAGTAATATGTTAAGCAGGATCTGATTTATGACCACTAAAGTAGTTGAACCATAAATCTGTACGGTTCACACTTAACGAGTCCCTGGTCAATATATGCTTCCATAGAAGCGACCAGTATGAGGATGGTTCTTAATGACGTAGTTCTACTTGTCATAGGGATGAGGGATCCCGGAATCATATCATAGATATCATGAGGTGATTGATATCAGACGACCCGCTTTGAATAGTGTTTTCATAGATTAAGCCATGAACATATTCAAATGCGATAGCTTGTCACGATATCCTTAGACCGAGGAGTCTTTGTGATCACTATGCAATGTACGTGCGGCTTTAACTTGCGCCTAACGCTTTCTGTAACAGGATTGGATAAACGGGCATGATTGGGTGGCGGAATGGGTTGCATGACTGACACGAAAGACAGCTAAGGGATTTATCCCTCGTACTACGGTATGGGAAAGATATCCGTTAAAGGCCTCTTGATCGAGAGTGACCGAGAAAAAGAGCATGGCCATGCCAGTGATATGGGTTATCAGTTGTCAGCCATCTCACATATCAAGTAACAATGATTGATTAAACAAGGATGACGACTCTATGCCTTGTGATCAATCGGGATATCTAGAGATAATAGGATAGTGACTTGTACGCACAAGGTTAAGTCGAATCATCGATCGTCATGCACCTTGGGTAATCATAACGTCTTACTAGAGGCCCCTTATGATGGATCGGGCAAGAGAGATCTTTTGCGCCGATCTGCCAACGGTGGCATGAGCCTGGAGGGTCACACACATTCAAGATGGATAACTTGAGACAAAGAAATCTTAACGTTTCTTGAGGAGCAATGCATGGACAAAACTGAAGGTTTTGGGCCATGGGTTCGGTATGAGAGATTAATTAGCGAATCGAGAAAACTGAGATTTTTTCGTCGATGTCGCGTCGGACTTTGTTTGATAAGTAACGTCAAAAAGGGTCGGGCGACTTTTGGACACGGCACGAAACCACATGGGCGAGCCCATTGGGCTCGGCCCATGAGGTCACGTGACCCGCCCAACAAGGGCCTTTTTTGGGCCCAATAAGCCCTACACGGCCGGCCACTTTGGTGGGCCCAAAGGTGGGGGCCACAACACACCATGCCTAGTTGGTGATTGTTGATTAAGAGGTGAGTGATTTAAGGGGTATGGGTTATGACACCTTTAAACCCATACCAATCACCTTTTGACCCATGCTTATGAGATTGATGAAGTAGAGAAATATCATACGATTAATTACACAATTCATAACTCTCATCAATTCCTCTTGCTCTCTCTTCTTGCTCTCATGTTCTTCACTTAATTGTTCTAGTAGGTTTTTAAGTGAAGGATCTTAAGGATCATCTTCTTGGTGTGGACTTGCTCTGTAGAAGAAGATCATATAGTTCTTCTTTCTTGATTCAACAAAGACCAAAAGAAAAAATGGAGAAACTGTCCAGATTGTCCAGTTCCAGTGACTGACATTGCGTGAGCCTTAGCCGCATCGTCCGAGCTCCGATTGACCTGACACTGACGACGTTAGAAAGATAAGTCAAAGTGCTACAACCTTTGTGAAATACTGATTTTCCAAAAGAGCGCTGGTTTTGGAGATACAAGGCCGAGAAGCTGACTGGTCCGCAGAGTCTGTCCAGCAATATGGGAAAAATGTTTTGCTCCAGACGGAGGTCTTATCGTCCGAACTGGGTTCGGAGCAAAACACAAAAGATGTTGAGAATTGTCTGAGGTTTAATCTCCCAAAGGAACCGAAGTAATTGGAGATCTGTAGCTCGAGATATGGAGCTTCAAAGTCTCGGTTTTCTGCCGGGCAGATTCTGGTAAAACCCGAAAACTCGATTTCCTAAGGATCTAACTTGGTAGTCGATCTTGTGTAGGTTAGGGGCGGTTTATAGGTTGCTTCCGCTGCCATGAACGTGATTAGGATGCCCCGGAACCCAACAGTGGTATCAAAGGCGGTCGACCACTCCGAGATCCTTGTTTGTTATTTCGGTTTAGTAATGATATAAATACCATAATTGTTGATAACATGATTTTAGTGCTTTTTGGGATAATTGCATGAAATATGTTATTTTTGGAAAATATATTGAATTTGGAATTTTTCGAAAATTATTGGATTTGTCGGGTCCGAGAAGAGACTCTCGGGGAGCCGGATCGGGGGTACCGGACGGAGGTCACCGGAGGCCGGGGAGGCCGGTGGTCACCGGAAGCGTCCCCACTCTTGGCAAAGGCCGAGAGTGGAGGCAAGCTCGGCTTGGGCCTTCCAAGGCCCAAACCGAGCCGTGGTGTTGGGCTCGGCCCAATGGGCTTTGGCCCATTGGCTTGGCCCGACTTGGTTCGTGCACGGTGTTTGATCCGTGGCATGAACCCGTGATCCAATATTTCAAAAACTTTCAAAATTTAATCGGTTTCGATAAACCGTTTTTCGAAAAGGTCTAGTTTCGATAAACCCAACCAAGCAACTTGGCAAAATAAAAATCGGAATAATTGCATATTATTTGATAACATGTTTGTGTGATAACGTGTTGGATGATGTGATGAGATGTATGATGCATTAGTAGCCCATTAGATTTTATCGCTTTCACAGTTTGCATACCGTTAGTGTTAGCGTGTAATTATTCTTTTATTCGAGCCCATAAAATGTAATTATTTTTTATCCGTTCTACGAATCGAGTATTAATTGTAATTACTACTCAAAGACGAGAAGGATGGAAAATCGAGCACAATGACGGTCTTGGAGGAAGTCCAAGAACTAGTGGGAGCCCGAATGAGAAAGACGAGAAGAAATGGTGACTCGTAAAATGGGCTATAAAATTAGGATGGGCTAAACCCTAAACCCTAAACCCTAAACCCTAAGATTAGGATGGGCTATAAAATGCATATTTAACGCTTTATGTTTGCTTGCTTGTATTATTTAAATAATAACATGCTTGCATGCTTAGCTTACAAGTTTATAAGCAATCACCTCACATGCAAAGTTTAAAATCGATTTTAATTGTTTGCATGTTTAAAGCGTTGTGAACCATCATCGCACGGGTTGTGATGGATGAGTTCAAATTTGAAACGTGTTTGCACAGGTTGCAAATGACGGGTTCAAATGAAGATAGTATGTGATCAATTAGAAACATCACAACACGGGTTGTTGACAACGGGTTCGTAATTGTGCCAAATACTTTCGAATTCTTAAACACAACCAAATTACAACATAATTTGAGTCAAGTGAGATGCCACCCAAATTCACACCCATTTAGAAACATTTTATCGGTGTCGTGCGCCTTAGCGGAGCATCGATCGAATGGGTTCTATATGGGAATGGTAAACTTTGTGGGATGTCGTGCGCCTTAGCGGAGCATATGCACAAAGTTAACTCGTTAGTGATGGTTGGTTGACTCGACCACGATTCTTGGCCTGAGGTCGAGCTGGGGCATCGGAAGGGTAAGCCGTGTGTTTTTGCACATACCTTGACCAAGAGTTACACGGGTTGTAATTGGATGGACGTCCTACCTAAATAAGTCAATTGGAGCGGTGCGCCTTAGCGTACTTCAAATGACGAATATGGGATCTTGGTTTAAAGGTTCTAAAACCTTAGAATCGGATGGTTGGTGTTTAATTCGGATCTTCGTAAGTTTATTCAACTTTTCTGATTAAATTTATTTTCTTCGTGTAGAAATGGCTAATAATACAACAAACTCGTCTAATTTGTCGTTGAGGACTATACTCGAAAAGTGTAAACTCAACGGGACAAATTATCTGGACTGGGACAGAAATTTACGACTTATGTTAAAGTTGGAACGGAGGGAGTACGTCCTTGATAAGGCTATCCCGGTGGAGCCAGCTGCCAACGCAACGAGGGTCGTTAAGGATGCCTACCAGAAACACCTTAGTGACTCTATCGACGTTGCGTGTGTCATGCTGGGCTGCATGGAGGCGGACCTCCAGAAGCAGTTTATGGAGCTATGTTTGCACAGATCAAGGATATGTTCAAAAAGAAAGTACGTATTGAAAAATACACTGTTCTCCGATAACTCATTGCCTGCAAGATATTAGCAGGCAGCTCCGTAGGTCCACATGTCCTACGTATGATCCGTTTGCAATCCCATGATCCGTTTGCAATGTTTGCACAGATCAAGGATATGTTCAAAGAGAAAGTACGTATTGAAAAATACATTGTTCTCCGAGAACTCATTGCCTGCAAGATGTCAGCAGGCAGCTCCGCAGGTCCACACGTCCTATGCATGAAGGGACATTTCGATCATATGACTAGTCTCGGAATGACTATGGAGAAAGAAATGGCTGCGGATTTTATTCTGCAATCCCTTCCTCATGAATATGGTGGGTTCGTCATGAACTACCACATGCATGATATGGACAAGACCGCATCGGAGTTGCACAACATGCTAGCTACTGCCTTGAAGAGCATAAGGGGCAATTCGCCCAAAAAGTGTTCTTATGGTCAAGAAGGGATCCAGCTTCAAAGCTGGTGGTGGTAAGGTTAAAGCCCCAATGCACCTGGCAGGAAAGATTAGACCACCATTTATTCCTAAACCTTCCATGCCCGTAAAAGGCAAGGGGAAGGCAAAGGAGTCAGTCTGTTTCTACTGCCAAAAGCCTGGTCACCGGAAGAAAGACTGTCAGCAGCTGGAGGATGATCAGAGGAAGGGCGGTGGGGCCGCTACTTCGTCAGGTATTCCATTAGAGCTAAATCTTTCTACTATAAATGCTTGGGTACTAGACACTAGAGCTGAGTCTCATATCTGTGCGGATGTGCAGGTGTTGAACAATAGATGAGATATGGGGAAAGCGAGGTGGACCTAAGAGTTGGGAACAACGTGAGAGTTACCGCAACTGCCGTGGGTTCTGTTAACCTTGTTTTGCCCTGTGGGCTAGTAATTGAACTTTCTGATGTGTTTTGCGTACCTGTTTTTAGCAGGAATATTGTATCAACAATATGTTTTTAAATATCATATGCAACAATATGTTTTTTGGAAATGCTAACACTGTTGGAGGTTTATACATATTGAATATGCAAAACTCGAGATCCAACATGCTCTATAATATAAATGCTAAGAGGTTTAAAGCTAATGATTTAAACCAAACTCTAAACTGGCATTGTCGTCTAGGTCACATAAATGAGAAACGCATCTCAGCACTTCATAAGCGCGGACTTCTAAGTCAGTTCGAATTCCAAACGATTGATAGATGTGAAGCTTGTTTAATGGGCAAGATGACTAAAGCGCCCTTCACTGGTTAAGGTGAGAGGGCAGGTGATCTATTGGATCTAATACATTCAAACGTATGTGGACCAAATAAGTAAATATCACATTTACTAATGATTTCAGTAGATATGGTTATTTCTATCTCATAAAACATAAGTCCGAAGCCTTTGATAAATTCAAGGAGTCTAGGACTAAAGTAGAAAACCAACTCGAAAAAAGTATCAAGGCACTCCGTTCTGATCGGGGTAGAGAATACTTATCCGAAGAGTTTCTTAGTCATCTTACAGAAAGTGGAATACTATCTCAGTGGACTCCGCCAGGAACACCGCAACTCAATGGTGTGTCTGAGCGAAGGAACCAGACATTGTTGGATATGGTTCGATCGATTTTAAGTCTCACTGATCTCCCAATCTCCTTCTGGGGTTAAGCTCTGGAAACGGCCGCATTCATAATCGAGGTGGGAAATTCTTAGAGAAGGAATTTATTTCCAAGACAGTCAGTGGGAGGGTTGTTCATCTTAATGAAGTTCTAGATGAGATGTTCACTCGGGAACCATTGGACGACCCACCAGAAGTAGTCGTTGAGCAAGAACCAATAGCTATAGTTAATAAGGACGGAACCGACTCTGAGAAATGGCTGGAAGCCATGAGGGAAGAAATGCAATTCATGTCAGATAATCAAGTGCGGGACTTGGTGGATCAAACCCCTGACGTAAAAGTCATTGGGTGTAAATAGATCTTTAAAATAAAGATGGACATGGATGGCAAACCTCAGACCTATAAAGCAAGACTGGTAGCAAAAGGTTATAAGCAAGTCCACGGAATTGACTATGAAGAGACCTTTTTCTCCAGTAGCTATGGTCAAATCTATCCGCATTCTACTTGCCGTAGCAACTATGAGATATGGCAAATGGACGTCAAAACCGCCTTCTTCAACGGGAGGTTAGCTGAGGACGTTTATATGTCCAAGCCTGAGGGTTTTGAGAATCCTAATAATAAGGGAAAGATTTGCAAGTTGCTCAAACGAATTTATGGTTTGAAGCAAGCATCTCGGAGTTGGAATCAACGTTTTGATGAAGTTGTGAAACAGTTTGGCTTCATCAAGAATGATGATGAACCTTGCGTATATAAAAGGGCAGATGGGAGCAAAGTAGTCTTTTTGGTGCTTTATGTTGATGACATACAGCTCATTGGAAACAACGTCCCTACCTTGCTCTTAACAAAGACTAGGTTAGGTGAGTGTTTCACAATGAAGGACTTAGGCGAGGCCTCTTACATCTTGGGGATCAAGATATATAGAGACTGTGCCAAGCGGGTCTTGGGCTTAAGTCAAAGCACCTACATAGACAAAGTGTTTAGAAGATTCTCGATGCAAGATTCAAAGAAAGGAATGACGCCAATGCGTCATGGCATAAAGATAAGCAAGAAGTAGTGTGCTGAGACACCTGCAGAGCTAGCAAGAATGAATGAGATCCCATATGATTCGGCTATAGGGTCCATAATGTATACCAAGAGGTCTTGTTGGGCCCTTAATGGGCCGGCCATGAGGCTTCATGGGCCAAGCCCAATGGGCTCGCCCGTGTGGTCTCATGTCGTGTCCAAAAGTCGCCCGACCCTTTTGTCGTTACTTATCAAACAAAGTCCGACGCGACATCGACGGAAAAACTCAGTTTTCTCGATTCGCTAATTATTCTTTCAAACCGAACCTATGGTACAAAACCTCCAGTTTTGTCCATGTATTGCTCCTCAAGAAACTTTAAGGTTTCCTTGTCTCAAGTTATCCGTCTTGAATGTGTGTGACCCTCTAGGCTCATGCCACCGTTGGCAGATTGGCACAAAAGATCTTTCTTGCTTGATCCATCATAAGTGGTCTCTAGTAAGACGTTATGATTACCCAAGGTGGATGAAGATCGATGATTCGACTTAACCTTGTGCGTACAAGTCACTATCCTATTATCTCTAGATATCCCGATTGATCACAAGGCATAGAGTCGTCACCCTTGTTTAATCAATCATTGTTACTTGATATGCGAGATGGCTGAGAACTGATAACCCGTATCATTGGCATGGCCATGCTCTTACTCTCAGTCAGTCTCCATCAAGAGGCCCTTTTAACGTATATCTTTCCCACACCGTAGTATGAGGGATAAATCCCTTAGCCGTCTTTCGTGTCACTCATGCAACCCGTTCCGCCACCCAATCATGCCCTTTATAGCAATCCTGTCACAGAAAGCGTTAGGCGCAAGTTAAAGCCGCATGTTCATTGCATAGTGATCACAAAGACTCCTTGGTCTAACGATGTCGTGACAAGCTATCGCATTTGAATATGTTCATGGCTTAATCTATGAAAACACTATTCAAAGCGGGTCGTCCGATATCAATCACCTCATGATATCTATGATATGATTCCGGGATCCCTCATCCCTATGACAAGTAGAACTACCTCATTAAGAACCATCCTCATACTGGTCACTTCTAAGGAAGCATAGGTTGACCAGGGACTCGATAAGTGTGATCCGTACAGATTTATGGCTCTACTACTTTAGTGGTCATAAATCAGATCATTCTTAACATATTACTTCAACACATAAGTAATACAAAGCCATTTTATATTTATATTACAAACGATGATATTGTACATAGACGTTTACAGGCTAATAGCAATTGGACTAGGGCATAAATGCTATCAATCTCTCACTTCCCCTAGTTCCAATCTAAGTCTCAGTCTATACCCATTGACCTAACATGTTTATCATGTTTTGCTTGTGGAAGAGCCTTGGTCAAGGGGTCCTGTGTTATCATCAGTTACAACGTAGTGGATCTTCACGTCACCTCTAGCAACTATGTCGCGGATGATGTGATACTTTCTGAGTACATGTTTGGATCTGTCATGTGCCCTGGGTTCCTATGCTTGCGCAATAGCCCTGGTGTTGTCACAATATAAGTCTACTTGGTTAGATGGGTTTTTAATTACACCTAACCCAGCCATGAAACTCCTGATCCATACAGCCTCTTTTGTCGCTTCAGATGCGGCAATGTACTCAGCTTCGGTCGTAGAGTTGGCAATGGTGTCGTGCTTCTTGCTTTTCCAGCTGAATGCTCCACCGTTCAACATAAACACATATCCCAACTGACTCTTAAAGTCATCGGGGTCTGTCTGGAAACGAGCGTCGACATATCCTTTGACGACTAGATCATCATTTCTCCCCTTGTAAACAAGAAAAGCGTCTTTGGTTTTTCTCAAATATTTGAGAATCGCCTTGACGGCCATCCAGCGTGCCTCACCGGGTTTGGATTGATGTCTACTGGTACAGCTTAGGGCAAATGAGACATCCGGTCTCGTACATATCATGGCATACATATCATGGCATACATTTTATAGCCTATAGCCGAAGCATATGGGATCTCATTCATTCTTGCTAGCTCTGCAGGTATCTCAGCACACTACTTCTTGCTAAGCTTCACGCCATGACGCATGGGCAGCAGTCCTTTCTTTGAATCTTGCTTTGAGGATCGTCTCAACACTTTGTCTATGTATGTGCTTTGACTTACGCCCAAGACCCGCTTGGCACAGTCTCTATATATCTTGATCCCCAAGATGTAAGAGGCCTCGCCTAAGTCCTTCATTGCGAAACATTCACCTAACCAAGTCTTTGTTAAGAGCAAGGTAGGGACGTCGTTTCCAATGAGCAGTATGTCATCAACATAAAGCAACAAGAAGACTACTTTGCTCCCATCTGCCTTTTTATATACGCAAGGTTCATCATCGTTCTTGATGAAGCCAAACTGTTTCACAACTTCATCAAAACGCAGATTCCAACTCCGAGATGCTTGCATCAAACCATAGATTGATTTGAGAAACTTGCAAATCTTTCCTTTATTCATTGGATCCTCAAAACCCTCAGGTTGGGACATATAAACGTCCTCAGCTAACCTCCCGTTGAGGAAGGCGGTTTTGACGTCCATTTGCCATATCTCATAGTTATGATACGTTGCTACGACAAGTAGAATGCGGATAGATTTGACCATAGCTACTGGAGAAAAGGTCTCTTCATAGTCAAATCCGTGGATTTGCCTATAAACTGTTGCTACCAGTCTTGCTTTATAGGTCTGAGGTTTGCCATCCATGTCTATCTTTATTTTAAAGATCCATTTACACCCAATGACTTTTACGTCAGGGGTTTGTTCCACCCAGTCCCACACTTTATTATCTGACATGGATTGCATTTCTTCCCTCATGGCATCCAGCCATTTCTCAGAGTCGGTTCCGTCCAAGGCCTCTCGAAAGGTAGCTGGATCATTGTCCACTAATACTAAATCATCACCTCCAGTTACTAGGAAACCGTATCTGACAGGTGCATGACTTATCCTTTCAGACTGCCTCGGACCGTCCTCATTAACTGTAGCTATTGGTTCTTGCTCAACGACCACTTCTGGCTCTACTTCTTCTAGTGAGTCGTCTAGTGGTTCCCGAGTGACCATCTCATCTATAACTTCATCAAGATGAACAGCCCTCCCACTGACTGTCTTGGAAATGAACTCCTTTTCCAAGAATGTCCCACCTCGAGTGACAAAAACTTTATTCTCGCTCGGTTTGTAGAAGTAGTATCCTTTTGTTTCTTTTGGATATCTGACGAAAGTGCACTTATCTGATCTCGGTTCGAGCTTGGTTGCAAGCAACCGTTTTACATAAGCCTCGCAACCCTAGATTTCTAAGAAGGACAAAACGGGTTCTTTCCCGTACCATTTTTCGAATGATGTCCCTTCCACAGCTTTCGACGGAGCCCTGTTTATTATGAATGCGGCCGTTTGTAGAGCATAACCCCAGAAGGAGATCGGGAGATCAGTGAGACTTAACATCGATCGAACCATATCCATCAATGTCTGATTCCTCCGCTCGGACACACCATTAAGTTGCGGTGTTCCTGGCGGAGTCCACTGAGATAGTATTCCACCTTCAATAAGATAACTAAGAAACTCCTCGGATAAGTATTCTCCACCCCGATTAGAACGGAGTGCCTTGATACTCATTCCAAGTTGGTTTTCTACTTCAGTCCTAAACTCCTTGAATTTATCAAAGGCTTCGGACTTATGTCTCATGAGATAGACATAACCATATCTACTGAAATTATCAGTAAATGTGATAAAGTAGCCTAAACCACCTCTGGCTGGTGTACTCACTGGTCCACATACGTGTGAATGTATTAGACCCAATAGATCACCTGCTCTTTCACCTAAACCAGTGATGGGCGCTTTAGTCATCTTCCCCGTTAAACAAGCTTCGCATCTATCAATCGTTTGGAATTCGAATTGACTTAGAAGTCCGTGCTTATGAAGCGCTGAGATGCGTTTCTCATTTATGTGACCTAGACGACAATGCCAGATTAGAGTTTGGTCTAAATCATTAGCTTTAAACCTCTTAGCATTTATATTAGAGCATGTTGGATCTCGAGTTTTGCATATTCAATATGTATAAACCTCCAACAGTGTGAGCATTGCCATAAAACATGTTGTTGCGCATAATATTAAAAAACTTGTTCTTAATATTAAAATAATAACCTTCTTTTTCAAGAAGAGAAATTGAAATAATATTCCTGCTGAAAACAGGTACGCAAAACGCATCATAAGTTCAATTACAAGCCCACTGGGCAAAACAAGGTTAACAGAACCCACGGCAGTTGCGGCAACTCTCACGTTCTTCCCTACTCTTAGGTCCACCTCGCTTTCCCCCAACAGAACCCACGGTGTAACACTTGCATATCCGCTCCAGTGTCTAGCACCCCAGTATTTATCGTAGAAAGATATAGCTCTAATGGAATACCTGATGAAGTAGCAGCCCCACCGCCCTTCTTCTGATCATCCTTCAGCTGTTGACAGTCTTTCTTCTAGTGACCAGGCTTTTGGCAATAGAAACAGACCGACTTCTTTGCCTTCCCTTTTCCTTGTACGGGCATGGAAGGTCTAGGAACAAATGGTCGTCTGTTCTTTCCTGCCAGGTGCTTTGGGCTTTTACCCTTGCCACCACCACCTTTGAAGCTGGGCCCCTTCTTGACCATAAAAACATTTTTGGGCGAAATGCCCCTTATGCTCTTCTCGGCAGTCACTAGCATGTTGTGCAACTCCGACGCGGTCTTGTC
Source organism: Geranium rotundifolium (assembly GCA_963920655.1). Classification (NCBI taxonomy): domain Eukaryota; kingdom Viridiplantae; phylum Streptophyta; class Magnoliopsida; order Geraniales; family Geraniaceae; genus Geranium; species Geranium rotundifolium. The sequence goes on along the minus strand of OY987311.1, from coordinate 33,108,423 downwards.
TATATCATGCATGTGATAGTTCATGACGAACCCACCATATGCATGAGGAAGGGATTGCAGGAATAAAATCCGCAGCCATTTCCTTTTCCATAGACATACAGATACTAGTCATATGGTCAAAATGTCCCTTCATACGTAGGACGTGTGAACCTACGGAGCTGCCTGCTGACATCTTGCAGGCAATGAGTTCTCGGAGAACAGTGTATTTTTCAATACGTACTTTCTCCTTGAACATATCCTTGATCTGTGCAAACATTGTGAAAGTCTGAATCGTAGCCGAGTCAGGAAATCGAACACAAAGTCTGTAACTTGTGTATCGACTTTTTGTGGAAACAGTAAGCACAGCAATAGACAGATAATAATCACGATACTAGAGATGATTAACCAGTTCGGTGACTCCGCACCTACGTCTGGGGGCACTTTGCCAGTGGAAAGGTTTTTCACTATCAGGTAGTCAATAGTACAACTTCAAGCCCAACTAGCTATCACACAAGCTATTGTCCTAAGCTACTATAGATCTCACCGTGAATCGCCTCGACCCGGAGCCTCTCCCCCTGTCTTTGAGATTCCCTCAATTCCACCCTTCGAGCAAATCCATGCTCGGTGTCGTTGTCTTCTTGGACGGAGTTGTGAGTCTTCAATCACAAACAAAAATCCTAACCGACCCAAACACTTAGTCTTCGCGACTCAAGGTTTGATCGGAGCAAACGGTCCGTTCTAGCGAATATTCATCAGCCTCTCAACACGTCGATGGTGCATAGTTAAGAGTTATGAGAAATCTTGCAGTGTTAGAACAAGAACAGATACTGCTAATGTGAAGCCAAGGGCTTTTTATAGCAGCTCACATTCCTAATCCTTCTCGGATCAAGAACAGGAAAGTCAGGCAAGTTGTTGCCGCTTTCCACGAACAGCTGGAAGTCGTCTTGCCTGTTCTGACTTCCTGATGAAATCAGGCAAGTCGAGTTGCCGCCTTTTGCTGACGTGTAACTGCCAGCTGGAAGTCGTTTGACTTTGTCGACGTCACTCTCTTGCGCTCCAAGTCTTCGTGCCGCTTTGCTTCCTTCGCTCCAAGCTCCGTTGAAATAGGAAAGCTTTAGACTTTCCTAATCTGCGGCTCGTAACAAGTCGCTCCACATGTCATACAACATGTTACTCGACTTCTTACTTTTGCGCTAAAAAATCATGCCAACTATTAAACGTAGCAACAATCTCCCCCTTTGGCAATTTTTTAGGCAAACACCTTTTTGTAAGCCCATCGTCATCTTGTGGTAGTTATGCACAGCAAGTGACTTATCTTGTGGCAGTTACGCACAGCAAGTGATGTGACTTCTTTACTCCAAGCAGGCTCATCGTCGTCACCTTGAGGCAGTTACGCACACAGCAAGTTTCGTGACTTCCGATGCGACTTCTTGTGCGGCTTCTAGTGTATCTTCTGGAGCAGCTTCTGGAGCTTAACTTCTCGAGCGGCTTCTTTCGGTGCGACTTCCTGGTGTATATCTTTCGGCATGACTTTTGGCGTCGTATCACACATATCTCCCCCTGTTTGTCGAAAAATATTGCCAAAGGCAATCTCATAACCTAGATTTGTCTAAACAGCAGGGTAAATGAGAAATAGCTCACACCATGAGCAAATAAACGGCTCAAACATGAGCACAAATCCAGTTCAATCAAGAGCAAAATATCCCAAAAAAATAGTCACAATGTGCAGAAAGTAACTCGGACAAACCCCGAGAATTTAAAAGTGTGTGGGAAAGAGTTATCATATCAAGTTTCAGAGAATTACTAAAACGACGTGGAGTCGTTATCTTCTTCTTCAGCAGGAACATCAGCAGTAGCAGCAGTAGCAGTAGATCGGAGGTCTTCCAGAAGGACTTCACAGGCGACTTTGCGAGTTGAGAGCGTGGCAATTGAATTCTCCAGATTAGCAATCACTTCCACAAATTCTTCCTGCATCCTAGCGCCAATTGGTCCTGAGGGACGAGAGCTTGATCTAGCTCCTGGAGTCTTGGCCGTAGGAAGTCCAAGGTCCTTCAACTGCTGCCCTTTAAATTTCTTGAGATTGATGGCTAGAGGCAGTGGCTTTTTACCCGGAATATCCGATTCTCGAACAATGTTAGGACATTGTTGGAGAAGGATACCGGTAATTAGCGAAGGGAACCTGATTGGAAGTTTGATTGCACATGATTTGGCGTGCTTAACTAGATGATCAATAATATAAGCGCCAAAATCAATAGGAGACAGCGTACCTATCTGGTAAATGAGTTTTTCCAGCTCTGTTTTGATGCTTGACCCATGTGTAGAGGGTGCCCAGTTAGCCAGACCGATGCGGTAGAGAATAGAGTATTTTGCTGTGAGCTCTGTCGCCGCAATGGTGTCTTTGACTGGCCATCCCTTCTTACGTCCTCCAGTTATTTCGACCGCTACTCTATCCAGGTGCGGGACTTCCGGAGTGACTTCTGGGTCATCTCTGCCAAGATAGTTATTGATGGTAGAGGCAGAGATTTCAAAGCATTCCCCCCGAACAAACACCTTTCGGTATTCAGCATCTTCAGGGTCATCGAACTCGCTTGATAGGTTGACAATAAACTCCTTGACCAAAGTTGGGTAGAATGGCCCAATATTGATGACGGTGGTTGTCAGGCCAGCTCTACGGATCAGCTCTACAATCGCGTTTATCCCTTGTGCTTCTGTGGAGAGTTCTCTTTCAGGATAAATCTTTCGTTGATAGATATACTGCCACTTAACGGCATTGTCTACAGAGTGGAAAGAGACGTTGTCTGTGGGTGCCTTCGGTACATACTTGGGGAGCTTCTGTCCTCCTAATGTCTTCTTCACCTGTGGAAGCACAATCAGGGTGTCTTCTTCTTCAGATTCTTTTTCTTCAGGGACAGAGGTTGCTGCTGTGGTTACTGACTTCTTTCTTGACTTCTTCGGCTGTTTGGACGCCGAAGCTTCTCCTTTTTCTGTTGCTTTCCTCTTTGGGGTTAATCTTCTCTGCACTTGAGTTTCTTCTTCTTCATCAACCAACCTTCGTGTTGGTAGCTTCCTTCTCTCAGCCCTCTTGGGCACAGCTTCTTCCTTTTCCATGTTTTCAATATCGACACTTTCTTTGGCAGGTTCCTCTAGAGGTTGAGTGACTTCTGGAATGGCTTCAGGATTTTCATCACGCCCTGACTCACTGTTTCGGGCGACATGGGAACTTTCTTCCTTTTGCAATTCCTCGTCTAGAGGGGACTTCTCTGGTGTGTGTGTCGATTTAGAGAGGCTAGGTTCTTCCTCAGAGCCAGTGCCGTGGACTTCAGAAACAAGGGTTTCAATTCCCTCTACAGGCAGGCTTTCTTCAGAGAGGATTGCAGATTTACCTCCTATTGGAGTAGGAGTCGAGAGAGAAGCTTCTCCTTCAATGTTCGCAGAACCGGCTTGAGCGTCGTTCTTCTCAACGACGGGGATTGTGTCTTCCGGTGTGACAGATGGGGGCGAGCTTGTTGCTTCCAGAGGAGCTGCCGAAGTTTCCCCTAACCTTCTTCCTCCTCGGATCCTCACTCCATGCTTGGTTCTTGTTGGTTTGGAGGCAGATAATTTCTTGGCAATGGCTTTTGCCCTCATCTTTGCTCGAAGTGTTTTTGAAGCAGATGGTATTCTGCCGCTGCGGGTACCAACCATTTAGCTAGGATTTGTTTTTGTGAGGAGTGGGCAGATTCTTTGCTCAAAATTTTAATCTGACAAACCCTAGCGATTTCAAATGGAGAAGAAGGTGCAGAGTCTGTGGAAGTTGAACAGAATGATTTTTGATAGGTGGATAGTCAGATCGTAATCATTCAAAATTCAAAAAGACTAACGGGCTTCTGAAGTAATGATTTGGGCCCGGCTTGATTTTGTGGACCCTGTTTGGTCCTGATCGAGAGAAAGAGTAAAATCAACCAAAAGCTCTTCCTCTTCTTGCTTGACTTCTGACTATTCTAGACAGCAAAGTCCAAGGGTCGACCTCAGACTTTCAAACCTTTTGGCATCCAACGCCTTTGTAAATATGTCTGCGACTTGTTTCTCGGTGGGTAGGTATTCGAGCTTTATTTTCTTGTCTTCTACAAGCTCTCGAATAAAGTGGTGCCTGATGTCAATATGCTTTGTCTTGCTATGCTGCACTGGGTTCTTCGAGATGTTGATAGCACTGATGTTGTCACAGAACAAAGTCATGACTTCTTGCTTGACTCCATATTCTGCCAACATTTGTTTCATCCACAGAAGTTGAGTACAGCTACTTCCAGCTGCGATATATTCGGACTCAGCAGTAGACAAAGCAATACAATTTTGCTTTTTGCTGAACCATGATACAAGGTTGTTCCCCAGGTAGAAACAACCTCCAGAGGTGCTTCTTCGATCTGGTGTGCTTCCCGCCCAGTCAGCATCACAATATCCAACCAGAATAGGAGAGGTATCAAAGGAATATAGTAATCCTAATTCAGAGGTTCCTGAGATGTACCTTATGATCCTCTTTGCATGAGCCAAGTGACTGACTTTTGGATTGGCTTGATATCTAGCACAGACTCCCACAGAATAAGCAATGTCGGGTCGACTTGCAGTCAAGTAGAGGAGACTTCCTAGTATGCTTCGATAAAGACTTTGATCAACTGGTTCTCCCATCTCGTCCTTCGTGCACTTGTCATGTGTGGCAATAGGAGTCCTCTTGTGCGAAGCCTTTTTTAACCCGAACTTCTTGACAATGTTCTTTGCGTATTTGCTCTGGGAGATAAATATTCCATCTGACATCTGCTTGATCTGGAAGCCTAGGAAATATGTGAGCTCTCCGACCATACTCATCTCAAATTCAGAATGCATGTGTTGAACGAAGCGTTTCACCATCTTGTCTGACTTCCCTCCAAATACAATGTCGTCGACCTATATTTGAGCAATCATGATGTCCTTTCCTTCCTTCTTCACAAAGAGAGTTTTGTCTACTCCCCCTCGAATATAGCCATTCTGTACAAGGAATTGGGTAAGACGTTCATACCATGCTCGTGGAGCTTGTTTGAGACTGTAGAGAGCTTTCTTTAGCTTGTAGACATGGTGCGGAGAGTCATGGTCTTCGAATCCCTTTGGTTGGGCTACATAGACTTCTTCGTTCAGATTTCCATTAAGAAAGACACTCTTTACATCCATCTGATAGAGTTTGAAGCGCACATGGCATGCGATGCCGAGAAGAAGTCATATGGCTTCGAGTCTGGCCACTTGAGCAAAGGTTTCTTCAAAGTCGACTCCTTCGACTTGTGTGTACCCTTGAGCCACCAGTCTCGCTTTGTTTCGAGTGATGTTTCCTTGCTCGTCAGACTTGTTTTTGAATATCCATTTTGTCCCGATGATATTGACATTGTCATGTTTGGGTTCAAGTTCCCAGACTTCATTCCTTGCAAACTGAACCAATTCTTCTTGCATCGCGCAGACCCAATACTCATCATTGATGGCCTCTTGTATATTCTTTGGCTCATTTCTAGAAATAAAGCACATGTTACCTATCAACTCTTGGTAGTCAAGGGCTACTTTTTGAAGAGTTCGAACTCCCTCATTAATGTCTCCAATTACATCCTGGGGTGGATGATACTTCTGAATTCTTCTTGATGGAGCTGTTTGCCTTGTGGGAGTTGCCTCTTCATCTGGGATGATTTGGCTTTCGTCTTCAGACCCTTTGTTGCGCTCATCGTCCTTGACTTCCGGTCTGACTTCTCTTCTGACTTCTGGTCTGACATCCGGTATGGCTACTCTTATGACCTCTAGTCTGACTTCTCCTGAGAGATTTAGGACTTCTTCGTCCTCGTCACTGGATTGCTCGTTGCTGTCATCGATCACGACATTGATGGATTCTATGATAGTCCGGGTGCGTTTGCTGAATACACGAAAAGCCCTACTATTTCTGGAGTATCCGAGGAAGATGCCTTCTTCGCTTTTAGGATCCAATTTGCGTCGCGGTTCCCTATCTGCGAGTATGTAGCAGACTAATCCAAACACATGGAAGTATTTGACATTCGGCTTTCTCCCCCTCCATATTTCATAAAGAGTGAACGAAGTTCCAGGGCGGAGAGTCACTCTATTATGAATATGGCATGCCGTATTCAAAGCTTCAGCCCAGAAGTGTTGCGGGATGTCTTTGGCTAACATCATGACTCTTGCCATCTCTTGAAGAGTGCGATTCTTTCTTTCAACGGTTCCGTTTTGCTGAGGAGTGATGGGAGCAGAAAATTCGTGGGCAATTCCTTCAGCATCACAAAAGTTTGCGAAGCTGATGTTTTCAAACTCCTTTCCATGATCGCTCCGAAGTCGAACGACTTTCCCAATGACTTCTCCCTTTTCTCGTTGAACTCTTCGACATAAGGCTTCAAAGACTGAGAAGGTATCTGACTTCTCTCGAATAAAGTCTACCCATGTGTACCTTGAGAAGTCGTCTACACAGACAAATATGTACTTCTTCCCTCCTAGACTTTCTACTTGCATAGGTCCCATAAGGTCAACATGAAGAAGTTCTAGAACACGAGAAGTAGTAAGATGTTGTACCTTCTTGTGCGACGTCTTGACTTGTTTTCCAATCTGGCATTCTCCACAGATTTTTCCTTCAATGATCTTGAGGTTGGGAACTTTGATGATAGCCTTTTCAGAGAGAATCTTTTGCATACTCCTCAAATTGATGTGACCAAGTTTTTGATGCCATAGTTTTGTCTCTTGAGCTTTGGATAAAAGGCACTTGGTTGGCAAGGCACTGACTGTTGGAGACCATAGATAACAGTTGTCAAGGGACATGTGGCCTATCATGACTTCCTTCTGTTGTTTGTCTTTGACCGAGCACTTGTCGCTAGTGAAGTGGACATCCAGATCTAAATCACATATCTGGCTTATGCTGATGAGGTTTGCTGTGAGGCCTTCTACTAGCAGAGCTTCTTTCAGACATGGAGAGTTGGGAAGATTGAGTTTTCCTTTCCCGAGCACTCTAGCTTTTAGTCCATCTCCAAAAGTGACGAAGCTATTTGTGCATGGTATTAAAGTGGCCAAGAAAGAGCTATTACCCGTCATATGTCGAGAGGATCCACTATCGAAGTACCAATCGTTGCTGGTTGACGCCTTTAAAGCGGTGTACGCGATGTTAGCTTGATAGTTGACCTCTTTGACTCGCCATTCCTTCCGAGGTTGGCTTTTCTTGATGGTGGTCCTTTTCTTGACCGAGCTCTTCCCATATAGCTGATAGCAGAAGGGTCGAATATGTCCTCTTCGTCCACAGTGATGACAAACCCAGTTGTGTCTTTTGGTCTGGGTTTTTGAAGCAGCCAGAGTAAGAGGCTTTTTGGTTGCCTGGTCAGCCGTGAAGTTAGGTGACTTCTGACGAGACTTCTGGGAGACAGACTTCTGAGGAACGAAGATGGTGCGCGATGATGAGGCCTCTTTTGAATATCCAAGACCTTCCATTTTCCTTGATGGTTTCCCGATCGAAAGTATTTGATGCAGAGTGTCAGTACTTGGATTCATCATCTTTACAGACTTGGTGACCTTCTCTAACTCGCCTTTTAGTCGAGCAACTTCCTTTTTGAGATCAATAGTCGTCTCCAGAAGTCTTGACTTGTCTTCATTAAGAGTAAGAATGAGAGCGTTCTGTTTTTCGATTACCTGAGAGTCTTCAAGCCACTTGACATACCATTCGTTGTAAGCGTTGTTGAGAGTCTCATCGGATAGCTCATCATCAGAGTCATACTTCTTTGAGCTTTCAGCTGGTTGATCTATTGTGGAGGAAGTGAAAGCCACATAGTTACTTGTATGCTCAAGGTCACTGTCTTCCTCATCTTCATCGTCAGTTAGAGAGGCATTGAATCCCTTCTTCTGTTTCTTCAAGAAGTTGGGACATTCTCTTTGCATGTGTCCATATCCCTCACATTCAAAGCACTGAGCGCCTTTGCCTGATCGTTCTCCTCGTCCTCCATCGTTAGCCGTGTTGTCGAGCTTCTGAAACTTGTGATGTGGCTTGTCTCTGACTTCTCGGGTGACTTTTCTTCCTGTCATCTGGCCAAATCTTTTCATGACTCTGTTGTAGTTTTTGGCCAGCATGGCGATAGTTTCTTCGATGTCACTATCCGACTCAGAATGTGTTGAGTTCTTCTGATTAGAATTTTTGAAAGCCACACCTTTATGTTTCTTCTCAATAGGGGGTAGGGAAAGCTCGAAAGTCATTAGTGAGCCCATGAGTTCATCAAACTTCAGCGTCTTCAAGCCATGGACTTCTTCGATGGCGGTGATCTTCATCTTGAATCTGGGACTTAGGGCTCTCAGTGTCTTTCTGACCAAATCTTCATCGGTCATGGGCTTGCCAAGTGAATATGATTAATTGGCCAGATCCTTGATGCGCACATTAAACTCCGCAATAGTCTCGTCGTCATTCATGGTCAAAGCCTCAAAGTTAGTCGTGAGGTACTGTAACTTCTGCTCTTTGACTTTTGAAGTTCCCTCGTAGGCAACAGCAAGCGTGTCCCAGGCAATTTTGGCACTTGTGCATGTGTTGATGAGTCGAAACACATTTTTATCTACTCCATTAAAAATGGCATTGAGTGCACGAGAATTACCTAGGGCAGCTTCATCTTCTTCCATGCTCCACTCCTTTTCTGGTTTGATGCTCGTTTGATTTCCATGTGCATCAGCATAGTAAGGTTCCTCCCATCCATTGATGATAGACTTCCAGGTTTTGCTGTCGAGGGACTTCAAGAAGGCACACATTCGTGCTTTCCAATATCCATAGTTTGTTCCGTCGAGTACCGGCGGACGATTGACAGATCCTCCTTCCTTTGAATCCATATTAGCTACTCAGATTTGCAGGAAAATCACCTAAGAAATTAAGGTGCTTCCTCTGATACCAATTGAAATTCTGAATCGTAGCCGAGTCAGGAAGTCGAACACAAAGTCTTAACTTGTGTATCGACTTCTTGTGGAAACAATAAGCACAGTAATAGACAGATAATAATCATGACACCAGAAATGATTACCCAGTTCGGTGACTCCGCATCTACGTCTGGGGGCACTTTGCTAGTGGAAAGGTTTTTCACTATCAGGTAGTCAATAGTACAACTTCAAGCCCAACTAGCTATCACACAAGCTATTGTCCTAAGCTACTATAGATCTCACCGTGAATCGCCTCGACCCGGACCCTCTCCCCCTGTCTTTGAGATTCCCTCAATTCCATCCTTCGAGCAAGTCCATGCTCGGTGTCGTTGTCTTCTTGGACGGAGTTGTGAGTCTTCAATCACAAACAAAAACCCTAACCGACCCAAACACTTAGTTTTCGCGACCAAAGGTTTGATCGGAGCAAACGGTCCGTTCTAGCGAATATTCATCAGCCCCTCAACACGCCGATGGTGCACGGTTAAGAGTTCTGAGAAATCTTGCAGTGTTAGAACAAGAACGGATACTGCTAATGGGAAGCCAAGGGCTTTTTATAGTAGCTCACATTCCTAATCCCTCTCGGATCAAGAACAGGAAAGTCAGGCAAGTTGTTGCCGCTTTCCACGAACAGCTGGAAGTCGTCTTGTCTGTTCTGACTTCCTGTTGAAATCAGGCAAGTCGAGTTGCCGCCTTTTGCTGACGTGTAACTGCCAGCTGGAAGTCGTTTGACTTTGTCGACGTCACTCTCTTGCGCTCCAAGTCTTCGTGCCGCTTTTCTTCCTACGCTCCAAGCTCCGTTGAAATAGGAAAGCTTCAGACTTTCCTAATCTGCGGCTCGTAACAAGTCGCTCCACATGTCATACAACATGTTACTCGACTTCTTACTTTTGCGCTAAAAAATCATGCCAACTATTAAACGTAGCAACACATTGCAAACGGATCATGGGATAGCTCCATAAACTGCTTCAGGAGGTCCGTCTCCATGCAGCCCAGCATGACACACGCAACGTCGATAGAGTCGCTAAGGTGTTTCTGGTACGCATCCTTAACGACCCTCGTTGCGTTGGCAGCTGGCTCCACCGGGATAGCCTTATCAAGGACGTACTCCCTGTGTTCCAACTTTAACACAAGTCGTAAATTTCTGTCCCTGTCCAGATAATTTGTCCCATTCAGTTTACACTTTTCGAGTATAGTCCTCTACGACAAATTAGACGAGTTTGTTGAATTACTAGCCATTTCTACACGAAGAAAGTAAATTTAATCTGAATAGTTGAATAAATTTACGAAGATCCGAATTAAACACCAACCATAAGATTCTAAGGTTTAGAATCTTAAACCAAGATCCCTTATTTGTCATTTGAAGTACGCTAAGGCGCACCGCTCCAATCCCTTGGTCAGGGTATGTGTATAAAACACACGGCTTACCCTTCCGATGCCCCAGCTTGACCTCAGGCCAAGAATCGTGGTCGAGTCAACCAACCTTCACTAACGAGTTAACTTTGTGCAGATACTCCGCTAAGGCGCACGACATCCCACAAAGTTTACCATTCCCATCTAGAACCCATTTGATCGATGCTCCGCTAAGGCGCACGACACCGATAAAATGTTTCTACATGGGTGTGAATTTGGGTGGCATCTCACTTGACTCAAATTATCTTGTAAATTGGTTGTGCTTAATAATTCGAAAGTATTTGGCACAATTACGAATCTGTCATCAACAACCCGTGTTGTGACGTTTCTAATTGTATCACATACTATCTTCATTTGAAACCGTCATTTGCAACCCGTGCAAACACGTTTCAAATTTGAACTCATCCATCACAACCCGTGCGATGATAGTTCACAACGCTTTAAACATGCAAACAATTAAAGTTGATTTTAATCTTTGCATGTGAGGTGATGGCTTATAAACTTATAAGCTAATCATGCAAGCATATTATTAATTAAATAATTCAAGCAAGCATTCATAAAGCGTTAAATATGCAGTTTATAGCCCATCCTAATCTTAGGATTCTACGAGTCTTCATATCTTCTCGTCTTTCTCGTTCGGGCTCCCACTAGCTCTTGGACATCTTCCAAGACCGTCATTGTGCTCGATTTTCCATCCTTCTCGTCTTTGAGTAATAATTACAATTAATACTCGGTTCGTAGACCGGATAAAAAATAATTACACTTTATGGGCTCGAATAAAAGAATAATTACACGCTAACACTAACGGTATGCAAACCGTGAAAGCGATAAAATCTAATGGGCTACTAATGCATCATACATTTCATCACATCATCCAACATGTTATCACACAAACATGTTATCAAATAATATGCAATAATTTCGGTTTTAATTTTGCCAAGTTGCTTGGTCGGGTTTATCGAAACTAGACCTTTTCGAAAAACGGTTTATCGAAATCGATTAAATTTTGAAAGTTTTCGAAATATTGGATCGCGGGTTCGTTACATGGATCAAACACCACGCACGAACCAAGTCGGGCCAAGCCAATGGGCCGAGAGCCCATTGGGCCGAGCCCAACTTAACACGGCCCGGTTTGGGCCTTGGAAGGCCCAAGCCGGGCTTGGCGCCACTCTCGGCCTCGGCCAAGAGTGGGGACGGGCCCAGTCAGCGCCGGCCTCACCGGCCTCCGGTGACCTCCGTCCGGTACCTCCGATCCGGCTCTCCGAGAGTCTCTTCTCGGACCCAACAAATCCAATAATTTCCGAAAAATTCCAAATTCAATATATTTTTCAAAAATAACATATTTCATGCAAATATCCCAAAAAGCATTAAAATCATGTTATCAGCAATTTTGGCATGCAAATAATCACAAAACCGAAATAAATTCAACAAGACAAAGATTAAGAGGGTAACCAACCATCTGATACCACTGTAGGATTTTGGAGCGTTCTAGATCGTCGAGATAGCGGAAACATTATAAGAAAATCTACTCCAAACCTTGTCCAAGAACATAAACCATTAAATCCCAAAGAAAAATCTATTCCACAAGATATTTACATTTAAGTCTTGTTGAATCAATAAAGAAGAACGTTCAGATCTTCTTCACTAAAGCAAGTCCACACCAAGGGGATGATCTTGATGATCCCTCACTTAGTTGCCTACTAGAACAATTAAATGAAGAACAAGACAGCAAGAACAAGAGGAGCTAGGGGTGGCCGGCCACTATGAGAGAGAGAGAGAGAGAGAGTTTTTGTGTGAGTTTTTTTGTGATTAATGGAATAATGAATTAAAGTCTTGTATTTGAATTCATCATCCAACTCACAAGTATTGGTTAAAAGTGATTAGTATGGGCTTAAAGGTGCTTTAACCCATACCCCTTAAATCACTCACCTCTTAATCCACAATCACCAACTAAGCATGGTGTTGTGTGGCCCCCACACATGGACCCACCATGTGGGCCGGCCAAGAGGTCTTGTTGGGCCCTTAATGGGCCGGCCATGAGGCTTCATGGGCCGAGCCGAATGGGCTCTCCCGTGTGGTCTCATGCCGTGTTTAAAAGTCGCCCGACCCTTTTGTCGTTACTTATCAAACAAAGTCCGACGCGAAATCGACGAAAAACTCAGTTTTCTCGATTCGCTAATTATTCTCTCAAACCGAACCTATGGCACAAAACCTCCAGTTTTGTCGATGTATTGCTCCTCAAGAAACGTTAAGGTTTCCTTGTCTCAAGTTATCCGTCTTGAATGTGTGTGCCCCTCTAGGCTCAAGCCACCGTTGGCAGATTAGCGCAAAAGATCGCTCTTGCCCGATCCATCATAAGTGGTCTCTAGTAAGACGTTATGATTACCCAAGGTGCATGAAGATCGATGATTCGACTTAACCTTGTGCGTACAAGTTACTATCCTATTATCTCTAGATATCCCGATTGATCACAAGGCATAGAGTCGTCACCCTTGTTTAATCAATCATTGTTACTTGATATGCGAGATGGCTGAGAACTGATAACACGTATCATTGGCATGGCCATGCTCTTACTCGATATGCGAGATGGCTGAGAACTGATAACACGTATCATTGGCATGGCCATGCTCTTACTCTCAGTCAGTCTCCATCAAGAGGCCCTTTTAACGGATATCTTTCCCACACCGTAGTGTGAGGGATAAATCCCTTAGTCGTCTTTCGTGTCACTCATGCAACCCGTTCCGCCACCCAATCATGCCCTTTATAGCAATCCGGTCACAGAAAGCGTTGGGCGCAAGTTAAAGTCGCACGTTCATTGCATAGTGATCACAAAGACTCCTTGGTCTAAGGATGTCGTGACAAGCTATCGCATTTGAATATGTTCATGGCTTAATCTATGAAAACACTATTCAAAGCGGGTCGTCCGATATCAATCACCTCATGATATCTATGATATGATTACGGGATCCCTCATCCCTATGACAAGTAGAACTACGTCATTAAGAGCCATCCTCATATTGGTCGCTTCTAAGGAAGCATAGGTTGACCAGGGACTCGTTAAGTGTGATCCGTACAGATTTATGGTTCTACTACTTTAGTGGTCATAAATCAGATCATTCTTAACATATTACTTCAACACATAAGTAATACAAAGTCGTTATATGTTTATATTACAAACGATGATATTGTACATAGACGTTTACAGGCTAATAGCAATTGGACTAGGGCACAAATGCTATCATTAGATTGGAACTAGGGGCAAGTGGGAGATTGATAGCATTTTGTGCCCTAGTCCAATTGCTAGTAGCCTGTAAACGTCTATGTACATTATCATCGTTTGTAATATATATAAAACGGCTTTGTATTACTTATGTATTGAAGTAATATGTTAAGGATGATCTGATTTATAACCACTAAAGTAGTAGAACCATAAATTTGTACGGATCACACTTAACGAGTCCCTGGTCAAAATATGCTTCCATAGAAGTGACCAGTATGAGGATGGTTCTTGATGACGTAGTTATACATGTCATAGGGATGAGGGATCCCGGAATCATATCATAAATATCATGAGGTGATTGATATCGGACGACCCGCTTTGAATAGTGTTTTCATAGACTAAGCCATGAACATATTCAAATGCGATAGCTTGTCACGATATCCTTAGACCGATGAGTCTTTGTGATCACTATGCAATTTACGTGCGGCTTTAACTTGCGCCTCACGCTTTCTGTAACAGGATTACAATAACGGGCATCATTGGGTGGCGGAACGGGTTGCATGAGTGACACGAAAGACGGCTAAGGGATTTATCCCTCGTACTACGGTATGGGAAAGATATCCGTTAAAGGCCTCTTGATCGAGAGTGACTGAGAGAAAGAGCATGGCCATGCCAGTGATACGAGTTATCAGTTCTCAGCCATCTCACATATCAAGTAATAATGATTGATTAAACAAGGATGAAGACTCTATGCCTTGTGATCAATCGGGATATCTAGAGATAATAGGACAGTGACTTGTACGCACAAGGTTAAGTCGAATCATCGATCGTCATGCACCTTGGGTAATCATAACGTCTTACTAGAGGCCCCTTTATGTTGGATCGGGCAAGAGAGATCTTTTGCGCCGGTCTGCCAACGGTGGCATGAGCCTGGAGGGTCACACACATTCAAGACGGATAACTTGAGACAAAGAAACCTTAACGTTTCTTGAGGAGCAATGGATGGACAAAACAGAAGGTTTTGGGCCATGGGTTCGGTGTGAGAGAATAATTAGCGAATCGAGAAAACTGAGATTTTTCGTCGATGTCGCGTCGGACTTTGTTTGATAAGTAACGACAAAAAGGGTCGTGCGACTTTTGGACACGGCACGAAACCACATGGGCGAGCCCATTGGGCTCGGCCCATGAGGTCACTTGACCGTCCGAGTCCATGAGGCCCATGAGGCCCATGAGGTCACGTGACCGGCCGAGTCTTTCACGTGAACGGCCCATTGTGAAAGACTGATTTTCCAAAAGAGCGTTGATTTGGGAGATACAAGGCCGAGAATCTGACTGGTCCGCAGAGTCTGTCCAGCGAGATGGGAAAAATGTTTTGCTCCAGACGGAGGTCTTATCATCCGAACTGGGTTCGGAGCAAAACACAAAAGATGTAGAGAATTGGCCGAGGTTTAATCTCCGAAAAAAACTGAAGTAATTGGAGATCTGTAGCTCGAGATATGGAGCTTCAAAGTCTCGGTTTTCTGCCGGGCAGATTCTGGTAAAACCCGAAAACTCGATTTCCTAAGGATCTAACTTGGTAGTCGATCTTGCGCAGGTTAGGGGTGGTTTATAGGTTGCTTCTGCTGCCATGAACGTGATTAGGATGCCCCGGAACCCAACAGAAATACAGGAGCCAGAAGAGGTCATTGATCAAGAACTAATCCCTACATCTATTCCAGAGGGTCCAAGAAGGTCTGAGAGATCTCGTCAAGTTCTCATCAGATATGGATTTCTAGCCACTGAGGGAAATGACTTGATATTGGTGGATCAGGATGATCTAGAAATCTTCAGACAAGCTTTGGCTAGTCCAGACTCTGAAAAATGGAAGAACGCCATGAGTGAGGAAATGAAATCCATGTATGACAACCAAGTCTGGTGCTTGGTGGATCAAACCCCTGGGATAAAACCCATCAGTTGTAAATGGGTCTATAAACTTAAGACCGACATAGATGGAAAACCTCAAATCTATAAATCTAGATTAGTTGCCAAAGGTTATCGCCGGATCGAAGGTATCGATTATGACAAAATCTTCTCACCGGTAGCTATGGTCAAATCTATGCGGATTATTCTAGCCATAGCAGCATACTACGACTATGAGATATTGCAGATGAATGTCAAAACCGCCTTCCTTAACGCAAACTTAAAAGAGGATGTGTATATGACACAGCCTGAGGGTTTTGTTGATCCAGAGAATCTCGCAAAGATTTGTAAGCTGCTTAGATCCATTTATGGATTGAAGCAAGCTTCACGGAGTTGGAACCTTCGTTTTGATGAAGCTATAAGGGAATTCGGCTTTATCAAAAGCGAAAGTGAACCTTGCGTATATAAGAAAGCGAGTGGAAGTAATATTGTATTCATAGTACTATATGTCGATGACATATTGATCATCGGGAATGACATCCCAACCTTTCTTGAGGTTAAAGCTTGGTTAGGGAAATGCTTCTCGATGAAGGAGTTAGGTGATGTTGCTTTCATTCTGGGCATCAAGATCTACATAGATCGTCCCAAAAGAATATTGAGCCTAAGTCAGAGCACTTACATAGATAAGGCGTTGAGAATATTCTCAATGCTTGATTCTAAGAAGGGATACATACCCATGCGGCATGGCATTAAGCTAAGCAAACAACAGAGTCCTAAGACTCCTGATAAGCTGAGCAAAATGAGTAAGATCCCATATGCTTCGGCTGTGGGATCCATCATGTATGCCATGCTTCGGCTGATCATTATGCACATCGGGTAATCATAACGTCTTACTGGAGGCCACTTATGATGGATCGGGTAAAATGGAATTTTACGTCGATTCCCCGACGTTGGCATAAGCCTAGAGTGTCACACACGTAGGATATTGATTATGAGAGACAAGGAAAGGTCGGCAATACTTGAGAGAGAGGCATGGGCAAAACTGGACGTTTTGGGCCATGGATATGTGTAATTGAATGTGACACCCGAATCGAGAAAGACTATATCTTTCGACGATGTCGCGTCGGACTTTGTATGATAAGTTCGGGGGTTAGTTTGATGCGGCACGGGACCTTATGGCCGAAGCATTGAGCTTCGTGCCACGAGGTCCTAAGTGGCCGGCCTAACAAAGGCCCAATAGTGGAGCAAAGGGTGGGTCCCTTTCTCCACTAACTTTGGTTAAGTGGATGATGACTAGATACACATTATCCTAATCTTGTTGGGTAAATGTGATTAAAGAAGGTCACCCAATGACCATCATCATCTTTCCCTTAACCCAATACACATCGATTCATATACACAATCACCAACACAACACACACAACTCACAAAATATCACAAGTGTTTTTGGTGCTCTCTCTCTCTCTCTCCCTCCCTCTTGGCTTATTTCCCTCAATCTTCACACACAACTCTAGTAGGTTGTGTGTGTATGGATCTTTGATCATCCTATCCGTGTGGATATCATAAGAGAGAAGATCCAAACGTGTTCTTCTTGTTTGATTCGATCAACCGAAGCAACTGTCCAGCTCTGTCCAGTTCCGGCAACGGATATTACGATGAGGTGTAGCTCTTTGGTCCGAAGTCAGTTGGACCTGAAACCAGCGGCAGATTAAAGATGACTCAAAGTTCTATAAGTTTTTTGAAATGGTAATTTCGCATTACAGCCCTAGTTTGGGAGCTACAGGGCCGACAACTGAAGAACCCGATCAGCATTGTCCAGCAACGTCAACCAAATTGTTTTGCTCCATGGCCGAATTCGAAAGTTAAAAAATTGATTTTTTGGGCTGATTTGGGTTAGTCATGGCTAACCGGGGTCAAGATCCTTGGTGGACCATGGAAAGACCTCGGGCCGAACATGGTCAGCACCAAGGGCCGACCAGGTTGGTTGCGGTCAACCATGGTAGCCCTCGCGGGCAACCATGGTCGCTGCCGCGGGCGACAAGTCTACCTCGCGGGCAACCCTGGCAGCCCTCGCGGTGTAGGGATTTGGAGCGTTCAAGATCATCGAGATAGCGGAAGCATAAACAATAAGAACTTCAAAAACTGTCCAAGAACATGAACCATTAAATCTCAAGGCAAAATCTATTCCACAATAGTTTACCTTTTAGTTTTGTTGAATCAAGAAAGAAGAACAAGATGATCTTCTTCTCTAGAGCAAGTCCACACCAAGAGGATGATCCTTATGATCTAACACACTTAGCCTACTCGAACTAATGTGTGAAGAACAAGACAGCAAAGAGAAGAGAGAGAAGGGGAGTGGCCGGCCAAGAGGTGAGAGGGAGAGAGTGAGTTAATTGCTTTGATCTTTGTCTACTTCATCAACTCATAAAGCATGATTGATTAAAGTGACAAATGATGAAGGCATGGGTTAAAGGCAAGTCATCACCTAATCCCCTTAAATCACTCTCCTCTTAATCAACAACACCAAGTAAGCATGGTGTGTGGCCCCCACACTTGGACCCTGTAGTTACGACGTTTTTAGATATTGACTGATTTTTAAAGGAACTGAAGAAACATGTTACAAAGAATGTCGAAGCATCTTCTACGACATCTTGTGTAACATTGTTGACGGCGTCTCGGCAAACATCCTGATCGACAGAAATCAGGAAAGTGCAGATTCGGCAGAAAATCAAGAAGACGATTAGGAAAGTGCAGAACGACTCCTAATCTGAAAAGAAGAAAGATGGCGCTTAAGAGGAAACCCTTTAGGGTTAGTACTCATCCACGATTGCTATATAAGCTTAGGCTACGCACTTAGCAATTGTGTGGTTCTTTATTTGTTTCCTAGCAACAATTTGCAAGGTTCTTAGACGTGAAGATTTGCGGGCTGAGAAATTGCAGATTGAGCTTAGGATATTGTGTATCACATAACTATAGAGAGTTAGGTGATTGAGGGTTTACTAAAGTCGTGAGTATTGTGTGTAACTATAGTTGAGAAGTCAGACACAACGTTATAGCATCCTACGTAACATTGTGTGTGGCATCTTGCACAACTAGCTGATCAGAATTTCAATTGGTATCAGAGGAGGCACCTATAGCTTTAGGTGAGTTCCTAAACAAATATTTTGATCAAAGATGGACAATACCAGAGAAGGAGGATCCATAAATCGACCACCTGTTCTAGATGGAAGCAACTATGGCTATTGGAAGGCTCGAATGTGTGCCTTCATGAAGTCACTAGACAACAAGACATGGAAGGCTGTACTCAATGGTTAGAATGCACCACAACTCAGTGACAGTGATGGCAATCCTATCGGCCCCAAACAAGAAAAAGACTGGACCGATGATGAAGATGAAGAATCACTGGGAAATTCTCGAGCTCTGAATGCTATCTTCAATGGTGTTGACAAGAACGTGTTCAGACTAATCAACACATGCACAACTGCCAAATCAGCATGGGACATCCTGGCCGTTGCATATGAAGGAACAACTAAGGTTCGAGAACAAAAACTGCAATACCTGACTACCAACTTCGAAGCCCTCATCATGAAAGAAGACGAATCAATTGCAGATTTCAATGTTCGTATTCGTGATCTAGCCAATGAATCCTATTCTCTGGGAGAACCAATGTCTGATGAAAAATTGGTAAGAAAAACACTACGTGCTCTTAGCCCTAGGTTTAAGATGAAGATCACAGCAATTGAGGAAGTTCATGACCTCAAGGTCTTGAAATTTGATGAACTGATGGGGTCTCTAATGACCAATGAGTTGTCTCTACCCAACATTGAAAAAAGGAACAAAGGAGTTGCTTTCAAAAGCTCAACACACAAGCAACCATATCTTGAGGATTCAGATTCTGATGAAGACATCGATGCTACAATAGCCCTTCTCACAAAAAATTACAACAAAGCCATGAGAAGATTTAGCCAAATGGGTGGACGGAATGTTACAGCAAATGTCAGAAACAAAGCCCCACAAAAAGCTCAAATTGGAGGAAGTCTTGACAGACCAAACAGGAGTGGGGAAGAAAACAAAAAAAAAGGACTTCAATGTCATGAATGTGAAGGCTTCGGCCACCTCCGTAGAGAATGTCCAAATTTCCTCAAACAACAAAAACGAGGATATAATGTCACCCTATCAGATGATGACAGTGAAGATAGCGGATCTGAAGAGGTAAGCAACTTTGTTGCATTCACTACTACTACTCCTGCATGTAATGTTGATAATGATGTCGATATCAATAATGATCCAACTCCAAATGAGAATTGGACTAAAGAGCAACTAGTCGAGGCATACAAAGGCTTGCATACCAGATGGATCAAGGAAACTCTGATACTTGATCAACAAGGCGAAAGGATTATTAGTCTTACCAGCGACAAGTCTAGATTTCTAGAGTCGATCGTGGAGCTGAAACGAGAGATCACCAGACTTAATGGAGAAATTAGTCTCATGACTAAATCGGTAAAGATGATGAATCCTAGCACAGAAAGCCTTGAAAAGATATTATCGGTGGGAAAACAGTCCAAAGATACGACGGGACTAGGGTACACACATGCTGTCCCCTCAACGGCAGTGACAAAGTTTATCCCACAACAAGCCATGACGGACAAGAGACTACTGGATGCCCCAAAACATCCTACAGGACAACCGACAACAAAGCCATAACATCGTCGACAACTTGCTCTTGTCAAGAAATTACCAGAAGACATCCTCCATGCAGACAAAAAAGATACAGAAGACCAGCTTATCAATATAAATGGATATGTCATTACTGTGGTCAACCAGGTCATATCAGACCTTTTTGTTTTCAACTTCTTGAAAGGAAGCAAGCTCAGCTACCACAAAAGAAATATCAAAGGCATCTCTCATCTCCTCCGAAGACATCCCGCCTTGAATGGAGACCTAAGAACCTGGTCTATCGAGCTAATGTTGCATATACATCCTTGAGTGCTTCAACAAACAAGGACTGGTATCTCGACAGTGGATGCTCTCGACACATGACCTACTCTAGATTTTCTCTCTGATCTTAAACTATATACAAACTGCTTTGTTACGTTTGGAGATGGGATTCGAGCTCGAATTATCGGAAAAGGAGTACTTAAGCATCCAGGAGCCACCTGCCTGACGGAAGCATTACTTGTAGAAGGACTTAAAGCAAACTTGATTAGCATCAGTCAGATTTGTGATCAGGATTCAGAAGTGAAATTCACGAAAGAAGCCTGTATAGTTAAAGACTTTAATCAAGTCACTATTCTACAAGGAGTTCGCTCAACGGACAATTGCTATATCTGGTCTCCCGAGACACATATCGAAGCGACCAAGTGCCTTGTCTCCAAAGCAGAAGAAACCAAACTATGGCACCGAAAGCTTGGACATCTAAATCTTAGAAGTATGTAGAAGGCAATCTCAGAGCAGGCAATTACCGGAATCCCAAACCTGAAAATAGTAGTTGGAAAGATCTGCAGAGAATGTCAGATTGGAAAGCAAACCAAGATGTCACACAAGAAGCTTCAGCATATCACCACCTCTCAAGTACTTGAGCTGATACATGTTGACCTCATGGGACCAATGCAAGTTGAAAGCCTTGGAGGAAACCGATATGTCTTTGTGTGTGTAGATGATTACTCACGATACACTTGGGTTGACTTCCCTCGTGACAAATCAGACACTTTCTCGATCTTCAAGAATCTATGCATCCAAGTCCAACGAGAAAAAGGAGAGACAATTGGCAAAATCATCCGCCTTCGTAGTGATCATGGTCGAGAGTTCGAAAACAGCAAGTTTGCAGATTTCTGCAACTCAGAAGGGATAGCGCATGAATTCTCAGCACCAATCACTCCCCAACAAAACGGCATTGTTGAGCGCAAGAACAGGACTCTACAAGAGATGGCGAGAGTTATGATTCTGGCTAAACACATACCAACTCCCTTCTGGGCAAAAGCACTTAACACTGCTTGCCATATCCACAATCGAGTCACTCTCCGATCAGGTATGTCAGTAACTCATTATGAAATATGGAGGGGGAGAAAACCAAATGTTAAGTACTTCCATATTCTGGCTGATAGAGAGCCTCGTCGAAAGCTTGACCCAAAAAGCGATGAAGGCATCTTCCTTGGCTACTCAAAGAATAGTCGCGCATACCGATTCTTCAACAAACGAACCAAAACCATGATGGAATCAATCAATGTTGTTGTTGATGATGACTGCGAAGATGCCTCAGAAGATGCGACAGACGAAGACGGAGTCTATCCTCCCAACAATGTCCGAAAGAATGTTATTACCGATGTCAGAGAAGATGCCAGTAGCAAACCAGAAAATGATGATGCTGGTCCAAATATCGATCGTAACGAAGTAATTCCTGAAACCAGCAACAAGAATCCCTCACGAAGAGTCCAGACTAATCATCCTATCTCTGGAGTTATTGGAAACCTGAATGAAGGCATACGGACTCGGTCAAAAGCTCCTGAAGACTACAACGAGATGATAGGAAATATTTGCTTCGTTTCAAAGACAGAACCCAAAAACATCAATGAAGCCATCAATGATGAGTATTGGGTCAATGCTATGCAAGAAGAGCTGATTCAATTTGAGAAAAATCAGGTATGGGAACTGGTGCCCAAACCAAGTGAAGGAAATATCATAGGCACTAAATGGATCTTCAAGAACAAATCCGATGAGCTTGGCAACATCACTCGCAACAAAGCCAGGTTAGTTGCTCAAGGGTATACTCAAATTGAGGGTGTCGACTTCGATGAGACCTTTGCTCCTGTAGCAAGACTTGAAGCAATCCGTCTCCTACTAGGGATATCATGCCATCTAAAGATAAAGCTCTACCAGATGGAGGTCAAAAGTGCGTTCTTGAATGGGGATCTCAATGAAGAAGTATTTGTGTCACAACCCAAAGGATTTGTTGACCCTCACTATCCTGATCATGTGTATAAACTCAAGAAAGCTCTTTATGGGTTGAAACAAGCACCAAGGGCTTGGTATGAAAGGCTCACAAAATTCCTCATCCAAAGCGGCTACACTAGAGGGGGAGTCGACAAGACCCTATTCGTGAAGAATAAAGACGGGAATCTAATGATTGCTCAAATCTATGTCGATGACATTGTGTTTGGAGGGATGTCAAGCAAGATGGTAGAGATATTTATTCAACAGATGCAATCAGAATTCGAGATGAGCATGGTGGGAGAGCTTACTTATTTTCTAGGCTTCCAAATCAAACAACAAAAGGATAGTATCTTCGTATCTCAGAGCAAATATGCGAAGAATATTGTCAAGAAGTTTGGGCTAGAGAAATCCTCACATAAAAGGACACCAGCGGCTACACATGTCAAGCTAACTAAAGATGATCCAGGAGAAGCTGTCGACCAACACCTATACAGAAGCATCATCTGTAGTCTTCTCTACCTCACTGCAACTCGACCAAATATTGCCTACTCTGTAGGAGTATGTGCAAGATATCAAGCTAACCCTTAGGTTAGTCATCTCTCCCAAGCCAAAAGAATTATTAGATATATCTCTGGGACTACAGACTTGGGCTTGTTATACTCATTCGACACATCCTCTACCTTGGTGGGGTATTGTGATGCCGATTGGGCTGGAAACACATCGGATAGGAAAAGCACATCTGGAGGATGCTTCTTCCTTGGCAACAACCTCATATCATGTTTTAGTAAGAAGCAAAACTGTGTTGCCCTTTCCACTGCCGAATCGGAGTATATTGCTGCTGGGAGTAGCTGCACACAGCTATTATGGATGAAGCAGATGTTAGTCGAATACAATGTCAAACAGGACGCCATGACTTTATATTGTGATAATGTCAGTGCTATCAACATCTCCAAAAATCCTGTCCAACACAG
This sequence comes from Geranium rotundifolium, assembly GCA_963920655.1. Classification (NCBI taxonomy): domain Eukaryota; kingdom Viridiplantae; phylum Streptophyta; class Magnoliopsida; order Geraniales; family Geraniaceae; genus Geranium; species Geranium rotundifolium. Next base: position 33,085,089 of record OY987311.1, on the reverse strand, counting down.
TAAGACCAAACACATTGATATTAGACACCACTTCATTCGAGAATTGGTCAAAGAAAAGAAGATCATCCTAGAGCACATTCCTACAGAGAAGCAACTTGCTGATATTTTCACAAAGGCATTAGATGCAAGCAGATTCGAGGATCTCAGATCATCACTCGGTCTGTGCACCATCAGTGAACAATAAGAAGTTGCAGAAACGGTTGAGAGGAGTTAGTTGGTGCCTCTTCATGAACCGGTCTAAAATCCAACGAATGTCATTGGGCCAAGCATATCAAAAGCCCATATAAAAGAAAAAGAAAGATACGCTCAGACGCTAAAAAGATTTGAATCGTTTTTTCAAAACCTAGTCTGCCTCTTTTCTGTGGTTGCTCTCATCTCCTTCGCCATTCACTCTCTGCGAATCTCACAAACAACAATGGTGAAAACTCGAAGCACAGTAGCCCCAAAGAAAGCCACCGAATCAAAGAAAGCTGAAGCAAAAGGCTCCAGAAGCAGCAAAGCGAAAACAAACAAGCATGGAGTGCGGATTAAAGGGCCAAAAACCCTGAAGAAGTCAGAAGAAATTCCCAAGGATGCTTCACCAGAGAAAGCCCCAATGCCAGTCTTTACTCGAGTTCCCAAAAAGTCTCGGACCGGAAGCGCTGCATTCTCAATGTCTGACCTAACTGGGCTAGAAAGGGAGAATGATCTTGGCCAGGAAAATCGAGAAGCCTCCATGCAAATCGTCGCAGTTCCAACACCAATAAACATCCCATGTAACGATTTCTCTGCTGATACTTCTAGGAACAGTGATTTGTTGGAATCACTGCTGGAAAACCAGGACCCACCTCAAGAAGGTGTGGTAGAGGAACTAATAAGACCGGAAGGAGAAAAGGAGGATCTGACTCCGGTCAGTCATGGGTTGGAATGCATTGCGGAAGGAGAAGGAGGAGAAGAAGAAGGAACAGATGTCCTACCGAAAGCCACTGAAAAATTTGTAGAAGAGGAAGGAATCGCTGACTCGGAAGAAGCCGAGGAAGAAGAAGAGAAAGAAGAAACCAGAAACGGAGAGACCGATCTGGAAGAAGCTGAGAAGAACAAGGATGCCACCACCATCAACACAGAAGAAAACCCTCTAGATGCCAGAGAAGATGTCACGGAAGAAGCTGCTGAGACGGCACACACAGTGCTGTCGTCCCTGAAGAAAAAGGTTCTAGAAGAAACTGAAAGTTTGGCTGTCATGGTTGGAAAACTAAAAGAAACAAGGAAAAGAAAGGAGGTTAAGGATGCTGGAGGTCCCAGCAACAAAAAGAAAAAATTGTATGTCAAAGAAAAAGGGAAGAAAGTGATCCCCACAAGGAGTTTGATAGATGAAACTACCGATGATGACGTTGAAGAGGTTCCTGCTGAGGAAGGAAAGAAGAAGAAGGCCCTAAAAACGGCCAAGAACACCGTGAGTGTCACTTACGACAATGTGTCGTTTCACTCAGCAGACGGTGCAAAGAGGTGGGAGTTTGTGTTTCAGAGAATGGCGTACCCAGAGAAGACATTGTCGTCGGAGCTACTTGGACTAGAGGCCATTATACAGCTCCTGGAGAAGGCAGAATAATTGAGAACCGTCTCAAACGTTGGTAACCACTATCCCCTCTTGGTTAAGGAGTTTATTGCAAATTTGCCTACCACGTTTGGTACCCCAGATGCTCCAGAGTTTGATAAGGTATATGTCAGAGGCATTCGCTTTGACATCTCCTCTAACACTATCAATGACTTCCTGGGAAGGAAGAAGGTTCGATCTATGCCACCACCCGATCTCAACAAAGTCCTCCGTGAGATTACCGGAGATAAAAGCAGAACTTGGCCGACCAAAGGCACTGTGGCAGCATCATATCTGACTTCCAAATACTCCATTCTCTTCCGGATTGGAGTGGCAAATTGGGCTCCCTCGACCCACGCATCATCTATCAAACCTGAGCTGGCAATACTGATCTACCAAATAGGTACTGGATCTAAACTTGACTTTGGGCAATTTGTGATTGATCATCTTGTTCGCCATGCTAGATCTCTTGCTGTGAAAATTCTCATAGCCTTTCCATCCCTTATCTCTGAACTGCTTGTACATCAACACCCTGGAGTGTAGAAAACATCGGATAAGGTGGGCAAAAGAGGACGACTGATTGTGGTAAGCCACAAGTTGTTTGAGGGGAAGCATGCTCTTGATCTTGTCAGGCCAGAAGCCAAGGCAAAGACCAGTCGAGCAACAAGTGCCGTCCCTCTAACCAGGACAACCAGCAGGGATGCAGTCATGCTTGAACGAGAGATTGCTGTGCTTGACGAGGACATTGTAAATTTGAAGACAGCTCTGAAGCACCTCTCACAGCGCCGAACTCACTGCGCCAACCTGCTGCAATCCATGTCTCCTCCAGGCTCTGAAGATGATGACACAACCTCCCTACCTAATGATCCAGAAGAAGCTACACGAGAAGCCTCCACTGAAGTAACAGAGACTGCAAGTTCCACCAGCAGCTCTATTTAAATTTCATGAAACTTTCTGACTCTTGAACTACCGAACAATTTTATTTTTGTAATATTTGTTGAACAATGTATCACGCTTACTCTCGACAGCTGATTGAGAGCAAGTGTGAGTTATGTTGGTTTATTTTGCTTATTTCCCGGATTTGTTACAATATTGGTTTATATTTTGGCTCTTTTTGAGCCAGCAAGGGGGAGTAAGGGATATAGATATACGCGCGCGCGATGATACAAGAAAGATAGAGACGACGCGACGACATAGAGACGACGCGACGATACGCGCGACGCAAGACTGCCGATCGACGAGACGACAAATGCGACGCATCGACGAAGAATGTTGTCCTTAAAAATAGCCAAAGGAGGAGATTGTGGTTACGACGTTTTTAGAGATTGACTGATTTTTAAAGGAACTGAAGAAACATGTTACAAAGAATGTCGAAGCATCTTCTACGACATCTTGTGTAACATTGTTGACGGCGTCTCGGCAAACATCCTGATCGACAGAAATCAGGAAATTGCAGATTCGGCAGAAAATCAAGAAGACGATTAGGAAAGTGCAGAACGACTCCTAATCTGAAAAGAAGAAAGACGGCGCTTAAGAGGAAACCCTTTAGGGTTAGTACTCATCCACGATTGATATAAAAGCTTAGGCTACCCCCTTAGCAATTGTGTGGTTCTTTATTTGTTTCCTAGCAACAATTTGCAAGGTTCTTAGACGTGAAGGTTTGCGGGCTGAGAAATTGCAGATTGAGCTTAGGATATTGTGTATCACATAACTATAGAGAGTTAGGTGATTGAGGGTTTACTGAAGTCGTGAGTATTGACTGCACGCAACCACCAAGCTTGAAGAAGACTTGAAGACGACAGAGCAAGGCGATTGCTCGAAGAGTGGAATCAAGACGTTCTTGGATTCAGGGGGAGACCCTGAGATAGATTGCACTGTAAGACGTAGCATAAAGTATAGATCTAGGAGTGATCACAGGTACTTGTATGTTCTGACGGATTACTGATAAGTGAAATCTTTCCACTAGGCTGAGAGCCCCCAGACGTAGGTGACGTTGCACCGAACTGGGTAAACAATCTGCTGTGTCATTACTTATAGCTTTATATTTACTGTCCTGCATTATCTACGCAAGAAGTCAGACACAACGTTATGGCATCCTGCGTAACATTGTGTGTGGCATCTTGCACAACTAGCTTATCAGAATTTCAGACCCACCATGTGGCCGGCCATAAGATTAATAATTCGAAAGTATTTTAGCACAATTACGAACCCGTCATTAACAACCCGTGTTGTGATGTTTCTAATTGTATCATATACTATCTTCTTTTGAAGCCGTCATTTGCAACCCGTGCAAACACGTTTCAAAATTGAACTCATCCATAACAACCCGTGTGATGATGGTTCACAACGCTTTAAACATGCAAACAATTAATATCGTTTTTAATTTTTGCATGTGAGGTGATCGCTTATAAACTCATAAGCTAAGCATGCAAGCATATAAACTGTTAACTAATAATTCAAGCAAGCATCATAGAGGGTTTACATATGCATCAATCACCCATCCTATCGTCAAGATTCTACGAGACATCACATCTTCTCGTCTTTCTCATTCGGGCTCCCACTAGCTCTTGGACTTCCTCCAAGACCGTCATTGTGCTCGATATTCCATCCTTCTCGACTTTGAGTAGCAATTACAATTAATACTCAGTTCGTAGACCGGATAAAAAATAATTACACTTTAAGGGCTCGAATTAAAGAATAATTACACGCTACCACTAACGGTGTGCAAACCGTGAAAGCGATAAAATTCTAATGGGCTATTAATGCATCATACATGTCATCACATCATCCAACATGTTATCACACAAACATGTCATCAAATAATATGCAATATTCCGGTTTTAATTTTGCCAAGTTGCTTGGTCGGGTTTACCGAAACTAGACCTCTTCGAAAAACGATTCATCGAAACCGATCAAATTTGAAAGTTTTCGAAATATTGGATCACGGGTTTGTGCCACGGATCAAAAAATCACCGTGCACGAACCAAGTCGGGCCCAAGCTCAATTGGCCGAAGCCCATTGGGCCGAGCCCAACATCACGGCTCGGTTTGGGCTTTGGAAATCCCAAACCCGAGATTGCCTCCCTTCTCGGCCTCGGCCAAGAAGGGGGACGACCCCGGTCACCGCCGGCCTTCCCCGGCCTCCAGTTACCTCCGTCTGGTACCTCCAATCCGGCTCCCCGAGAGTCCCTTCTCGGACCCGACAAATCCAATAAAAACCCGAAAAATTCCAAATTCAATATATTTTCCAAAAATAAAATATTTCATGCAATTTACCCAAAAAGCATTAAAAACATGTTATCAACAAATATGGCATGCAAATCATCATAAAACCGAAACAAGTTCAACAAGACGAAGATTAAGAGGGTTAACCATGCTCTGATACCACTGTAGGATTTTGGAGCGTTCAAGATCATCGAGATAGCGAAAGCATAAACAAAAGGAACTCCAAAAACTGTCCAAGAACATGTACCATTAAATCTCAAGGCAAAATCTATTCCACAAGAATTTACCTTTTAGTCTTTGTTGAATCAAGAAATAAGAACCATAGGATCATCTTCTCTAGAGCAAGTCCACACCAAGAGGATGATCCTTAAGATCCTTCACAAAAAGCTTACTAGAACTAATGTGTGAAGAACAAGAGAGCAAAGAGAGGAGAGATGGGAGGTGGCCGGCCAAGGTGAGAGCATTGTGAGTGAGTTAGTGAAATTATTATCTCATTTGTCTACTTCATCAACTCATAAGGTATGGGTCATTAAAGTAACAAATGATGAAAGCATGGGTTAAAGGCAAGTCATCACCCAATCCCCTTAAATCACTCTCCTATTAATCAACAACACCAACTAAGCATGGTGTGTGGCCCCCACAAGTGACCCACCATTGTGGCCGGCCATGACGGCTTGTTGGACCTTATTTGGGCCCTTGTTGGGTCGGCTCGGTGACCTCATGGGCGGAGCCCAATGGGCTCGCCCATGCGGTCGCGTGCCGTGTCCAAAAGTCATCCGACCCTTATGCCGTTACTTATCAAACAAAGTCCGACGCGACATCGACGAAAATCTCAGTTTTCTCGATTTGCTAATTATTCTCAAAAAACCGAACCCATGGCCTAAAACCCTCAGTTTTAGCCATGCCTTGCTCCTCAAGAAACGCCAACGTTTCCTTGTCTCAAGTTATCCATATTGTATGTGTGTGACCCTCCAGGCTCATGCCACCGTTGGCAGATCGTGGTCATAAATCAGATCATGCTTAACATATTACTTCAACACATAAGTAATACAAAGTCTTTTTATTCATTACAAACGATGATTAATATACATAGACATTTATAGACTACTAGCAATTGGACTAGGGCACAAAAATGCTATCAATCTCCCACTTGCCCCTAGTTCCAATCTAAGTCCCAGTCTATCCCCATTGACCAAACATATTTATCATGTTTTGCTTGAGGAAGAGCCTTGGTCAAAGGGCCAGCTGTGTTACCATCAGATGCGACGTAGTGGACCTTCACGTCACCTCTAGCAACTATGTCCGGATGAAGTCATACTTCCAGAGTATCTGCCGTGTGCTCTGGGTTTCTTAGCTTGCGCAATGGCCCCGGTGTTGTCACAATATAAGTCTACTGGATTAGATGGGTTTTGAATTACACCTAACCCAGCCATGAAACTCCTGATCCATACAGCCTCCTTTGATGCTTCCGAAGCAGCAATATACTCAGCTTCCATTGTAGAGTCGGCGATGGTGTCCTGCTTCTTGCTTTTCCAGCTGAATGCTCCACCATTCAACGTAAACACATATCCCAACTGACTCTTAAAGTCATCAGGGTCTGTCAGGAAACTAGAATCAACATATCCTTTGACGACTAGATCATCATCACTCCTTCCCCCGTATACAAGAAAAGCATCTTTGGTTTTTCTTAAATATTTGAGAATTGCCTTGACTGCAATCCAGTGTTCCTCACCGGGTTTTTCTTAGATATTTGAGAATTGCCTTGGCTTTAAACCATAAATTGATTTGAGCAACTTACAAATATTTCGCTTATTCTTTGGATCCCCAAAACCCTCAGGCTGGGACATATAAACGTTCTCAGGTAACCTCCCATTAAGGAAAGCGGTTTTGACATTCATTTGTCATATCTCATAATTATGATAAGCTGTTATGGCAAGTAGAATGCGAATAAATTTGACCATAACTATTGGAGAAAAGGTTTCCTCATAGTCAATTCCGCGGACTTGTCTATAACCTTTTGCTACCAGTCGTGCTTTATAGGTCTGAGGTTTACCATCCATGTCTATCGTTATTTTAAAGATTCATTTACACCCAATGACTTTTACGCCAGGGGTTTCATCTACCAAGTCCCACACTTGATTATCTGACATGGATTGAATTTCTTCCCTCATGGCTTCCAGCCATTTCTCATAATCCGTTCCGTCTATGGCCTCTCGAAAGGTAGCAGGATCATTGTCCACTAACACCAATTCATCACCTCCAGTTACTAGAAAATCGTATCTGATAGGTGCATGGCTGGTACTTTCAGATCGCCTTAGACCGTCCTCATTAACTGTAGCTATTGGTTCTTGCTCAATGACCACTTCTGACTCTACTTCTTCTAAGGGGTCGTCCAGTGGTTCCTGAGCGACTATCTCATCCAGAATTTCATCAAGATGAATAGTCATCCCACTGACTGTGCTGGAAAAAAATTCCTTTTCCAAGAATATCCCACCTCGGGCGACGAATACTTTATTTTCGCTCGGTTTATAGAAGTAGTATCCCTTTGTTTCTTTGGGATATCCGACGAAAGTGCGCTTATCTGACCTTGGTTCGAGCTTGGTTGCAAGCAACCATTTTACAAAAACCTCGCAACCCCAGATTTTCAGGAAAGACAAAAAAGGTTCCCTCCCGTACCATTTCTCGAATGATGTCCCTTCCACTGCTTTCGACGGAGCCCTATTTATTATGAACGCGGCCATTTGTAGAGCGTAACCCCAGAAGGAGATCGGGAGATTAGTTTGACTTAACATTGATCGAACCATATCCAACAATGTCTGATTCCTTCACTCGGACACACCATTAAGTTGTGGTGATCCTGGCAGAGTCCACTGAGATAGTATTCCACATTCTATAAGATGACTAAGAAACTCTTCGGATAAGTATTCTCCACCCCGATCAGAACGGAGTGCCTTAATACTTTTTCCGAGTTGGTTTTCTACTTCAGTCCTAAACTCTTTGAATTTATCAAAAACTTCGGACTTATGTCTCATGAGATAGACATAACCACATCTACTGAAATCATCAGTAATTGTGATAAAGTAGCGTAAACCACCTCTGCCTGGTGTACTCATTGGTCCACATACGTCTGAATGTATTAGACCCAATAGATCACATGCCCTCTCACATGTACCGGTGAAGGGCGCTTTAGTTATCTTGCCTATTAATCAAGCCTCGCTAGGGGTGTCCATATCCGGTTAACCGGCACCGGTGAGCATAATGGTTAACCGAACCGGTCGTGTTCGGTTTCCAATATCCATAACCGAAACCGGCCGGAAATAGGCTGACACCGGATTTTCGGTTAACCGTAATTTCCGGTCGGTTTTTCCGGTTAACCGGCTCCGCCGCCGCTCTGCTCCATCACCACTTCCTCCGTCGTTTATGAACAAAAAAACACAATATATTCAGTCCACTGCCTTTTGCATCACACTGTCACTCAACCCATCTTTACATATACAGTATGTAGCACCTGTTGAAACAAAATTTGAGACCTAGTTGCAGATTTTGGGGTAGAGACAAAAAAAACACATAAAAATCCAAACTGTAGATCGAGAAAAAAGATTTTGGAATCACTTTGTTTTCCATTAATTTATGCCACATGAGAAAAAAGGGCAACAAGAGAGAGAGTCTGTAGATCGAGAAGAGAGAGAGTGGAGTAGAGAGTAGATGAAGATGGAGGAAGGAGGAAGGAGAAGGAGAAGAGACTCTATTGGGAAGTAGAAGAGAGTGAAAAAGTTTGATGTTTGAGAAGTGAAAAGGGTAAAAGTTTTGGGGAAATGAAAAAGTGTTGAAAAGTGAAAGGTGTTGGGAAGTGAAACGTGAGTTGTTGGGAAGTGAATGAGTGACAAGAGAGAGGTGGTCAGATGTGGAGGAGAGGTCGCCATGTGCCTTGATCACAGCCACTAATAAAAAAAAAATCAATGGTAAGAATCAATGGTTGGACCATCACCGGTCGGTACCGGTTAACCGCGGTTATCAAAATCAGAAATCGAAAACCGGACCGGCTATTACCGGTTTTGAAAAATTGAAACCGAATCTTGACCGGTTCATCCCGGTTTTGTTTTTTTCGGTCCGGTTTGTGCTGGTTCTGGTCGGTTTGCTGGTTTCTGGGTTTATATGGACAGCCCTAAGCCTCGCACCTTTCAATCGTTTGGAATTCGAATTGACTTAAAAGTCCGCGTTTATGCCAGATAAGAGTTTGGTCTAAATCATCAGTTTTAAACCTCTTAGCATTAACATTATAGAGCATGTTGGATCTCGAGTTATGCATATTTAATATGTATAAACCTTCAACTGTGTGAGCATTTCCATGATACATATTATTGCGCATAATATTAAAAAACCCGTTCTTAATATCAAAATAATAACCTTCTTTTTCAAGAAGGGATATTGATACAATATTCCTGCTGAAAGCAGGTACGCAAAACACATCTAGGAGTTCTATTACAAGCCCACTGGGCAAAACAAGATCAACCGAACCCACAACAGTTGTGGCAATAGGGGGAACGTTGTTCCCAACTCTTAGGTCCACCTCGTTTTTGTGCACATCTCTTCTACTACGCAATACCTACACATCCGTACAGACATGAGACTCAGCTCCAGTGTCTAGTGCCTAAGCATTTATAGTAGAAAGATTTAGCTCTAATGGAATATCTGACGAAGTAGCCGGCCCCAGCGCCCTTCTTCTGATCTTCCTTCAGCTGCTGACAATCCTTTTTCCAATGACCAAGCTTTTGGTAGTAGAAACAGACCGACTCCTTTACCTTCCCCTTGCCCTTCATGGGCATGAACAAAAGGTCGTCTGTTCTTCCCTGCCAGGTGCATTGGGCCTTTACCCTTATCACCACCAGCTTTGAAGTCGGATCCCTTCTTCACCATAAGAACACCTTTGGGCTCACTACCCCTTATGCTCTTCCCGGCAGTCACTAACATGATGTGCAACTCAAATGCGGTCTTTTCCATGTCATGCATGTGATAGTTCATGACGAATCCACCATATGCATGAGGAAGGGATTGCAGAATGAAATCTGCAGCCATCTTCTTTTCCATAGTCATTCTGAGACTAGTTATATGATCGACATGTCCATTCATGCGTAGGACGTGGGACCTACGGAGCTGCCTGCTGACATTTTGCAGGTAAAGAGTTCTCGGAGAATAGTGTATTTTTCAATACATACTTTCTCCTTAAACATATCCTTGATTTGTGCAAACATGGCAAAAGGATCATGGGATAGCTCCATAAACTGTTTCTGGAGGTCCGCCTCCATACAGCCTAGCATGACACCCGCAACGTCGATAGAGTCGCTAAGGTGTTTCTGGTACGCATCCTTAACGACCCTCGTTGCGTTGGCAGCTGGCTCCACCGGGATAGCCTTGTCTAGGACGTACTCCCAACGTTCCAACTATAACACAAGTCGCAAATTTCTATCCCAGTCCAGATAATTTGTTCCATTGAGCTTACACTTATCAAGTGTAGCCCTCAATGACAAATTAGACAAGTTTGTTGAATTACTAGCCATTTTCTACACGAAGAAAGTAAATTTAATCTGAAAAGTTGAATAAATTTACGAAGATCCGAATTAAACACCAACCATCCGCTTCTAAGGTTTAGAATCTTCAAACCAAGATCCCTGATTTGTCAATTGAAGTAGGCTAAGGCGCACCGCTCCAATTGACCCATTTGGGTAGGACGTTCATCCAATTTCAACCTGTGTAATCCTTGGTCAGGGTATGGCAAAAGCACACGGCTTACCCTTCTGATGCCCCAGCTCGACCTCAGGCCGAGAATCGTGGTTGAGTCAACTAACCTTCACATATGCATCAGTTTTGTGCAGATGATACGATAAGACGCACGACATCCCACAAGGTTGACCATTCCATATAGAACCCATTCTATCGGTGCTCCGCTAAGGCGCATGACACCGAAAGAATGTTTCTACATGGGTGTGAATTTGGGTGGCATCTCACATGACTCAAATATGTTGTGATTGGTTGTGTTTAATACTTCCAAAATATTTTGGTACAATTACGAACCCGTCATCAACAACCCGTGTTGTGATGTTTCTAATTGTATCACATTCTATCTTCTTTTGAAGCCGTCATTTGCAACCCGTGCAAACACATTTCAAATTGAACTCATCCATCACAACCCGTTCGATGATGGTTCACAACGCTTTAAACATGCAAATAAATTAAAATCGTTTTTAATCTTTGCATGTGAGATGATGCCTTATAATCTCATAAGCTAAGCATGCAAGCATATAAATTATCATCTAAAAATTCAAGCAAGTATTTTAAAGCGTTTAAATCTGCATCAATAGCCCATCCTATCCTTAAGATTCTACGAGGCATAACATCTTCTCGTCTTCCTCATTCGGGCTGCCACTAGCTCTTGGACTTCCTCCAAGACCATAATTATGCTCGATTTTCCATCCTTCTCGACTTTGAGTAGAAATTACAATTAATACTCGGTTGTTCGTAGACCGGATCAAAAATAATTACACTTTAAGGGCTCGAATGAAAGAATAATCACACGCTAACACTAACGGTGTGCAAACCGTGAAAGCGATAAAATTCTAATGGGCTATTAATGCATCATACATTTCATCACATCATCCAACATGTTATCACACAAACATGTCATCAAATAATATGCAATATTCCGGTTTTAATTTTGCCAAATTACTTGGTCGGGTTTATCGAAACTAGACCTTTTCGAAAAAACGGTTTATCGAAACCGATCAAATTTGAAAGTTTTCGAAATATTGGATCACGGGTTCGTGCCACGGATCAAAAATCACCGTGCACGAACCAAGTCAGGCCCAAGCCCAATGGGTTGAAGCCCATTGGGCCGAAGCCCATTGGGGCGAGCCCAAGCCCACGGCCAGGTTTGGCCTTTGGAAAACCCAAACCCAGGCTTGCCTCCTCTCTCGGCCTCGGCCAATAGGGGGGACGGCCCCGGTCACCGCCGGCCCACCCCGGCCTCCGGTGACCTCCGTCCGGTATCTCCAATCCGGCTCCCCGAGAGTCCTGTCTCAGACCTGACAAATCCAATAAAAATCTGAAAAATTCCAAATTCAATATATTTTCCAAATGAACCCAAAAAACATTAAAACATGTTATCAACAAATATGGCATGCAAATCATTATAAAACCGAAACAAGTTCAACAAGACGAAGATTAAGATTGTTAACCACGCTCTGATACCAATGTAGGGTTTTGGAGCGTTCAAGATCATCGAGATAGCGCAAGCATAAACAATAAGAACTCAAAAAATTGTCCAAGAACATGAACCATTAAATCTCAAGGCAAAATCTATTCCACAAGAGTTTACCTTTTAGTTTTGTTGAATCAAGAAAGAAGAACTATATGATCTTCTTCTCTAGAGCAAGTCCACACCAAGAGCAACTCATAAAGCATGATTGATTAAAGTAACAAGTGATGAAGACACGGGTTAAAGGCAAGTCATCACCTAATCCCCTTAAATCACTCTCCTCTTAATCAACAACACCAACTAAGCATGGTGTGTGGCCCCCACACTTGGACCCAGCAAGTGGTCGGCCATAAGAGGCTTATTGGGCCTTGATGGGCCGGCTTGGTGACCTCATGGGCCGAGCCCAATGGGCTCGCCCATGCGGTCGAGTGTCGTGTCCAAAAATTATCCGACCCTTTTGTCGTCACTTATCAAACAAAATCTGACGCAACATTGACGAAAAACTCAGTTTTGTCGATTCGCTAATCATTCTCACAAAACCGAAACCATTGCCTAAAACCCTTAGTTTTAGCCAATTCTTGCTCCTCAAGAAACGACAATGTTTCCTTGTCTCAAGTTATCCATATTGTATGTGTGTGACCCTCCAGGCTCATGCTACCGTTGGCAGGTCGGCGCAAGAGATCTCTCTTGCCCGATCCATCATAAGTGGTCTCTAGTAAGACATTATGATTACCCAAGGTGCATGATGATCGATGATTTGATTTAACCTTGTGCATACAAGTCACTATCCTATTATCTCTAGACATCCTGATTGATCACAAGGCATAGAGTCGTCATTCTTGTTTAATCAATCATCGTTACTTGATATGCGAGACAACTGAGAACTGATAACTCGTATCACTGGCATGGCCATGCTCTTTCTCTGAGTCACTCTCGATCAAGCGGCCTAAACGGATATCTTTCCCATACCGTAGTACGAGGGATAAATTCCTTAGCCGTCTTTCGTGTCACTCATGCAATCTGTTCCACCACCCAATCATGCCCGTTATTGCAATCCTGTTACGGAAAGCGTTAGGCGCAAGTCAAAGTCGTACGTCGACCGCATAGCGATCACAAAGACTCCTTGGTCTAAGAGTATCGTGACAAGCTATCGCATTTGAATATGTTCGTGGCTTAATCTATGAAACACTATTCAAAGCGGGTCGTCCGATATCAATCACCTCATGATATCTATGATATGATTCCGAGATCCCACATCCCTATGATAAGCAGAACTACATCATTGAGAACCATCCTTATACTGGTCGCTTCGATTGAAGTGTATATTGACCAGGGACTTGTTAAGTGTGATCCGTACAGATTTATGGTTCTACTACTTTAGTGGTCATAAATCAGATCATGCTCAACATATTACTTCAACACATAAGTAATACAAAGTCGTTTGATTTATTACAAACGATGATTAGTATACATAGACATTTATAAACTACTAGCAATTGGACTAGGGCACAAAAATGCTATCATCTCCGACCCTCACTCATGGCCTGCGACCCTGTAGGCCCGTGACCCATTGGCAGCGTGAAACGTCATTTCACCTGATCCATCACTAGTGGTCTCTAGTAAGACATAGTGATTACCCAATGTCCACGAGGTATCGATCGGCTCGATATCTCCTCTTTTTCATTTGTATCACTAACTCTTTGTTTGTTTTAAGGCGTATGAGATCGAATGATGCATAGAGCCGTCATCCTCATGTATTCAATCTAGTTCCTTGAATTTCGAGATGACTGATACGTAATTGGTGCGGCCGCACACTTCATCAGTCATACTCATCAAGGGGTCTAGAACCATACCCTTCACCACGTCTCACCGTGGGGAAACAAATCCCTTCAGACGCAATGTGCTCTCCCACTAAAGTCTGTCCAATAGACAACTATGCCCGTTATGACCACCCTATTCCAGCCAGCGTTGGAGCATGTCAAACTATAGGAGTGACGTGCATGTGAGCCACTCGCTCCAAGGTCTTAAGGCAGTGATCACACGACGACGGAGTATGCGTTGGTGACTTAATCTATGCGCCATACTCCAAGTCGATTTATCCAATATCATCTCTCATATGATATCCGTGATATTTCTTTGGTAATCCCATTACCTCGATCAGCAGAACTTGATCTTAAGTCATCCTCACGCTAGTCACTTATGGATAAGTATTCGAATAGGAATTTTTCAAGCACAATTTCATAGTATCTAAAGGTTCTACTATTAGTGATGACACACTCAATGACTTTAGATGAAATTATCGCTTGACTCATTATTACAACACAATAATAATGAAAATGCCTTTTATTACTAAACAAGAGATTACATTAAAAAGACTTGGACTAGGGCACAAGCTCTTGCATCTGGATCTATCCTATTTTTAGTAACAATCTCTGAATGAACGTGGTTTAAATGTGCTTATTTTTAGTGCGAATCGATGAAGTATCGCGCTTTAAATGCGCAATCATGCTTTAAATGCGCAATCATGCTTTAAATGCGCGATCGCGCCTCATGATCCAATTACGATTTTGACCAAACAACAATAACATAATGGATTGCAGCTCGCATTTATTTTAAGAAGGTGTGATGTCCATCGTGGCAGATCTGACGGTTCTACATGGTTTGGACGTTTTACATGAATGTGAACCATAAGATCTTGTGCAAACCTGTGAGAACCGTGTTTCCATTATTATGTCATGTATTTCCATTGTTAAGCCATGTGTTTCCATTATTATGCCATGTATTTCCATAACTGTATTTCCATTATTATGACATGTATTTCCATAACATTATTATGGCAAACCAAAAAAAAATATTTAAAAAAAACTTTTTTTTTCTTTCAATCCCTCATAACAACCCTCCCCTCGACGGGTAACACTTTTCCCTCTAGGGTATAGAAAAATACACGCCCCCTCGTTACATTTGGGTAGTTCTCACAAGTTCTCATGAAAATCTTAGTTCTCACTTGAATATTCCCCTATATATATATGGATACCTTCCACTACAAACTTTGTGCTTTTTACAAACCATCCAAACCCACTCACAAGCGTTGCTTTATGGAAATCTGCGCGCAGGCTCTCCTAGCGCACGCCACGTGTACAAGAAGACTAGCCCGCAGTAACTTTCTTGGTCACAAAAGTTTCACACTCAGCGCAAAAGTTCCACACATGTCACCTTCAGGTGGAACTTTTGTGCTGAGTGTGGAACTTTTACGACCCCAAAAGTCACTGCGGGCTAGCTCTTGGATACGTGTCGCACGTTGGGAGAACGTGTATGCAGATTCTCATGTCTGCCATGGGTTTGGACAGTTTGTAAATATGCTAAAGTTTTTAGGTGATTTAAATTCTTTACATATATATATGGAAGCATTCCATTGAGAACCAAATGTTTCGTGAGAACAGCTAGACATTCACTTATTTTCAATGGTCACACATTTTTCGTTGGACAGTCACTTATTTTCCATAAACATTCCCTTTCATTGGATATAACCTTTTCCATTGGACATTCACTTATTTTCAATGGACAAACTTTGTTCTCACGTGTATTATAATTGTGGATTTTCAAAACCCAAAACATTTCGGTCTTACTTTGTGTGTGACCATATAGGTTCAACATTAAACCGGTAGTAATTAATCTCATTAATTACTAATAGAGATTGATGTCTATGTTGGGTTCAGGGGCATCCTAATTACGTTTATGGCAGCGGAAACAACCTATAAACCGCCCCTAACCTGCGCAAGATCGACTAGCTAGTTAGATCCTTAGGAAATCGAGTTTTCGGATTTTACCAGAATCTGCCCGGCAGAAAACCGAGACTTTCAAGCTCTATATCTCGAGCTACAGATCTCCAATTGCTTCGGTTCTTTCTGGAGATTACACCCCAGCCAATTCCCTACATCTTTTGTGTTTTGCTCCGAACCCAGTTCGGACGAGAAGACCTCCGTCTGGAGCAAAACATTTTTCTCGTCTCGCTGGACAGACTCTGCGGACCAGTCTGCTTCTCGGCCTTGTATCTCCCAAACCGGTGCTCTTTTGGAGAATCAGTATTTCAAAAAGGTTGTAGCCCTTGGACTTATCTTTCCAACGCCGCCAGTTTCAGGTCAATCGGAGCTCGGTCAAAGCGGCTATGGCTCACGCATTGTCGGTCGCCGGAACTGGACAATCTGGACAGTTTCTCCATTTTGCATTTAGTCTTTGTTGAATCGATAAAGAACTTTCGGATCTTCTTCTCTAGAGCAAGTCCACACCAAGGGGATGATCTTGAAGATCCTTCGCTTAATTGCCTACTAGAACAATTAAATGAAGAACAAGAGAGCAAAGAGAGGAGAGAGAAAGTTGTGAGAGTTGTAGGATTGATGAGAGTGTGTTGTATCTTGAATCCCATTTGATATTTCTCTACTTCATCAATCTCATGAGCATGGGTCAAAAGGTGATTGGTATGGGCTTAAAGGTGCTTTAACCCATACCCCTTAAATCACTCACCTCTTAACCCACAATCACCAACTAAGCATGGTGTTGTGTGGCCCCCACACATGGACCCACCATGTGGGCCGGCCAAGAGGGCTTATTGGGCCCTTAATGGGCCCTTGTTTAGGCTGGCCATGAGACCTCATGGGCCGAGCCCAATGAGCTCGCCCGTGTGGTCTCGGGCCGTGTCCAAAAGTCGCCCGACCCTTTTTGTCGTTACTTATCAAACAAAGTCCGACGCGACATCGACGAAAAAACTCAGTTTTCTCGATTCGCTAATTATTCTCTCAAACCGAACCCATGGCACAAAACCTCCAGTTTTGTCCATGTATTGCTCCTCAAGAAACGTTAAGGTTTCGCTGTCTCAAGTTATCCGTCTTGAATGTGTGTGAGACCCTCTAGGCTCATGCCACCGTTGGCAGATCGGCGCAAAAGATCGCTCTTGCCCGATCCATCATAAGTGGTCTCTAGTAAGACGTTATGATTACCCAAGGTGCATGATGATTGATGATTCGACTTAACCTTGTGCGTACAAGTCACTATCCTATTATCTCTAGATATCCCGATTGATCACAAGGCATAGAGTCGTCACCCTTGTTTATTCAATCATTGTTACTTGATATGCGAGATGGCTGAGAACTGATAACCCGTATCATTGGCATGGCCATGCTCTTACTCTCACCCAGTCTCCATCAAGAGGCCCTTTTAACGGATATCTTTCCCATACCGTAGTATGAGGGATAAATCCCTTAGCCGTCTTTCGTGTCACTCATGCAACCCGTTCCGCCACCCAATCATGCCCTTTATAGCAATCCTGTCACAGAAAGCGTTAGGCGCAAGTTAAAGCCGCACGTTCATTGCATAGTGATCACAAAGACTCATTGGTCTAAGGATGTCGTGACAAGCTATCGCATTTGAATATGTTCATGGCTTAATCTATGAAAACACTATTCAAAGCGGGTCGTCCGATATCAATCACCTCATGATATCTACGATATGATTCTGGGATCCCTCATCCCTATGACAAGTAGAACTACGTCATTAAGAACCATCCTCATACTGGTCGCTTCTAAGGAAGCATATTTTGACCAGGGACTCGTTAAGTGTGATCCGTACAGATTTATGGTTCTACTACTTTAGTGGTCATAAATCAGATCATGCTTAACATATTACTTCAACACATAAGTAATACAAAGCCGTTTTATATATATATGTTACAAACGATGATAATGTACATAGACGTTTACAGGCTAATAGCAATTGGACTAGGGCACAAATGCTATCAATCTCCCACTTGCCCCTAGTTCCAATCTAAGTCCCAGTCTATACCCATTGACCTAACATGTTTATCATGTTTTGCTTGTGGAAGAGGCTTGGCCAAGGGGTCGGCTGTGTTATCATCAGTTGCAACGTAGTAGATCTTCAAGTCATCTCTAGCAACAATGTCGCGGATGATGTGATACTTTCTGAGTACATGTTTGGATCTGTCATGTGCCCTGGGTTCCTTTGCTTGCGCAATAGCCCCGGTGTTGTCACAATATAAGTCTACTGGGTTAGATGGGTTTTTAATTACACCTAACCCAGCCATGAAACTCCTGATCCATACAGCCTCTTTTGCCGCTTCAAATGCAGCAATGTACTTAGCTTCTGTCGTAGAGTCGGCAATGATGTCCTGCTTCTTGCTTTTCAGCTGAAAGCTCCACCGTTCAACATAAACATATAACCCAACTGACTTTTAAAGTCATCGGGGTCTGTCTGGAAAAACTAGCGTCGACATATCCTTTGACGACTAGATCATCATTTCTTCCCCCGTATACAAGAAAAGCGTCTTTGGTTTTTCTCAAAAATTGAGAATCGCCTTGACGGCAATCCAATGTTCCTTACCGGGTTTGGACTGATGTCTACTGGTACAGCTTAGGGCAAACGAGACATCCGGTCTCGTATATATCATGGCATACATTATGGACCCTATAGCCGAAGCATATGGGATCTCATTCATTCTTGCTAGCTCTGCAGGTGTCTCAGCACACTACTTCTTGCTTAGCTTCATGCCATGACGCATGGGCAGCAGTCCTTTCTTTGAATCTTGCATCGAGAATCTTCTCAACACTTTGTCTATTTAGGTGCTTTGACTTAAGCCCAAGACCCGCTTGGCACGGTCTCTATATATCTTGATCCCCAAGATGCAAGAGGCCTCGCCTAAGTCCTTCATTGCGAAACACTCACCTAACCAAGTCTTTGTCAAGAGCAAGGTAGGGACGTTGTTTCTAATGAGCAGTATGTCATCAACATAAAGCACCAAGAAGACTACTTTGCTCCCATCTGCCTTTTTATATACGCAAGGTTCATCATCGTTCTTGATGAAGCCAAACTGTTTCACAACTTCATCAAAACGTTGATTCCAACTCCGAGATGCTTGCTTCAAACCATAAATTGATTTGAGCAACTTGCAAATCTTTCCCTTATTCTTAGGATCCTTAAAACCCTCAGGCTGGGACATATAAAAGTCCTCAGCTAACCTCTCGTTGAAGAAGGCGGTTTTGACGTCCATTTGCCATATCTCATAGTTGTTACGGCAAGTAGAATGTGGATAGATTTGACCATAGCTACTGGAGAAAAAGGTCTCTTCATACTCAATTTTGTGGACTTGCCTATAACCTTTTGCTACCAGTCTTGCTTTATAGGTCTGAGGTTTGCCATCCATGTCCATCTTTATTTTAAAGATCCATTTACACCTAATGATTTTGCGTCAGGGATACGTGGTGTCACCAAGTCCCACACTTGATTATTTGACATGGATTGCATTTCTTCCCTCATGGCTTCCAGCCATTTCTCAGAGTCGGTTCCGTCCTTATTAACTGTAGCTATTGGTTCTTGCTCAACGACTACTTCTGGTGGGTCGTCCAGTGGTTCCCGAGTGACCATCTCATCTATAAATTCATTAAGATGAACAGCCCTCCCACTGACTGTCTTGGAAATAAATTCCCTTTCCAAGAATGTCCCACCTCGATTATGAATGCGGCCGTTTGCAGAGCGTAACCCCAGAAGGAGATCGGGAGATCAGTGAGACTTAACATTAATCGAACCATATCCAACAATGTCCGATTCCTTCGGTCGGACACACCATTGAGTTGCGGTGTTCCTGGCGAAGTCCACTGAGATAGTATTCCACTTTCTGTAAGAAACTCTTCAGATAAGTATTCTCCACCCCGATAAGAACGGAGTGCCTTGATACTTTTTCCGAGTTGGTTTTCTACTTCAATCCTAGACTCCTTGAATTTATCAAAGGCTTTGGACTTATGTCTTATGAGATAGACATAATCATATCTACTGAAATCATCAGTAAACGTGATAAAGTAGCCTAAACCACCTCTAGCTGGTGTACTCATTTGGTCCACATACGTTTGAATGTATTAGACCTAATAGATCACCTGCCCTCTCACCTAAACCAGTGAAGGGCGTTTTAGTCATCTTGCCCATTTAAACAAGCTTCGCATCTATCAATCGTTTGGTATTCGAATTGACTTAGAAGTCCGCGCTTATGAAGCGCTGAGATGCGTTTCTCATTTATGTGACCTAGACGACAATGCCAGATTAGAGTTTGGTCTAAATCATTAGCTTTAAACCTCTTAGCATTTATATTATAGAGCATGTTGGATCTCGAGTTTTGCATATTCAATATGTATAAACCTCCAACAGTGTGAGCATTGCCATAAAACATGTTGTTGCGCATAATATTAAAAAACCCGTTCTTAATATTAAAATTATAACCTTTCTTTTCAAGAAGAGATATCGAAATAATATTCCTGATGAAAGCAGGTACGCAAAACACATCAAAAGGTTCACTTACAAGCCCACTGGGCAAAACAAGGTTAACAGAACCCACGGCAGTTGGGGTAACTCTCACGTTGTTCCCAACTCTTAGGTCCACCTCGCTTTTCCCATTATCTCTTCTACTATTCAACACCTGTATATCCGCACAGACATGAGACTCAGCTCCAGTGTCTAGCACCCAAGCATTTATAGTAGAAAGATTTAGCTCTAATGGAATACCTGACGAAGTAGCGGCCCCACCGCCCTTCCTCTGATCATCCTTCAGCTGCTGACAGTCTTTCTTCCAGTGACCAGGCTTTTGGCAGTAGAAACAGACAGACTCCTTTGCCTTCCCCTTGCCTTTTACGGGCATGGAAGGTTTAGGAACAAATGGTCTGATCTTTCTTGCCAGGTGCATTAGGCCTTTACCCTTGCCACCACCAGCTTTGAAGTTGGATCCCGTGCTGACCATAACAACACTTTTGGGCGAACTGCCCCTTATGCTCTTCTCGGCAGTTACCAACATGCTGTGCAACTCCGATGCGGTCTTGTCCATGTCATGCATGTGATAGTTCATGACGAATCCACCATATGAATGAGGAAGGGATTGCAGAATAAAATCCGCAGCCATTTCCTTTTCCATAGACATACCGATACTAGTCATATGGTCAAAATGTCCCTTCATACATAGGACGTGCGGACCTACGGAGCTGCCTGCTGACATCTTGCAGTAAATGAGTTCTCGGAGAACAGTGTATTTTTCAATACGTACTTTCTCCTTGAACATATCCTTGATCTGTGCAAACATTTGCAAGCGGATCATGGGATAGCTCCATAAACTGCTTCTGGAGGTCCGCCTCCATGCAGCCCAGCATGACACACGCAACGTCGATAGAGTCGCTAAGGTGTTTCTGGTACGCATCCTTAACGACCCTCGTTGCGTTGGCATCTGGCTCCACCGGGATAGCCTTATCAAGGACTTACTCC
Organism: Geranium rotundifolium; assembly: GCA_963920655.1. Taxonomy (NCBI): domain Eukaryota; kingdom Viridiplantae; phylum Streptophyta; class Magnoliopsida; order Geraniales; family Geraniaceae; genus Geranium; species Geranium rotundifolium. The sequence goes on along the minus strand of OY987311.1, from coordinate 33,063,734 downwards.
CTACGTTCCAACTTTAACACAAGTCGTAAATTTCTGTCCCAGTCCAGATAATTTGTCCCGTTGAGTTTACACTTTTCGAGTATAGTCCTCAACGACAAATTAGACGAGTTTGTTGAATAATTAGCCATTTCTACACGAAGAAAGTAAATTTAATCAGAAAAGTTGAATAAATTTACGAAGATCCGAATTAAACACCAACCATATGATTCTAAGGTTTTAGAATGTTAAACCAAGATCCCTTATTCGTCATTTGAAGTACGCTAAGGCGCACCGCTCCAATTGACTTATTTAGGTAGGACGTCCGTCCAATTACAACCCGTGTAACTCTTGGTCAGGGTATGTGCATAAAACACACGGCTTACCCTTCCGATGCCCCAGCTCGACCTCAGGCCAAGAATCGTGGTCGAGTCAACCAACCTTCACTAACGAGTTAACTTTGTGCAGATGCTCCGCTAAGGCGTACGACATCCCACAAAGTTTACCATTCCCATCTAGAACCCATTCGATCGATACTCCGCTAACGCGCACGACACCGATAAAATGTTTCTACATGGGTGTGAATTTGGGTGGCATCTCACTTGACTCAAATTATCTTGTAAATTGGTTGTGCTTAATAATTCGAAAGTATTTGGCACAATTACGAACCCGTCATCAACAACTCGTGTTGTGACGTTTCTAATTGTATCACATACTATCTTCATTTGAAACCGTCATTTGCAAACTGTGCAAACACGTTTCAAATTTGAACTCATCCATCACAACCCGTGCGATGATAGTACACAACGCTTTAAACATGCAAACAATTAAAGTCGATTTTAATCTTTGCATGTGAGGTGATGGCTTATAAACTTATAAGCTAATCATGCAAGCATGTTATTAATTAAACAATTCAAGCAAGCATTCATAAAGCGTTAAATATGCCTTTTATAGCCCATCCTAATCTTAGGATTCTACGAGTCTTCACATCTTCTCGTCTTTCTCATTCGGGCTCCCACTAGCTCTTGGACTTCCTCCATGACCGTCATTGTGCTTGATTTTCCATCCTTCTCGTCTTTGAGTAATAATTACAATTAATACTCGGTTCGTAGACCGGATAAAAAATAATTACACTTTATGGGCTCGAATAAAAGAATAATTACACGCTAACACTAACGGTATGCAAACCGTGAAAGCGATAAAATCTAATGGGCTACTAATGCATCATACATCTCATCACATCATCCAACATGTTATCACACAAACATGTTATCAAATAATATGCAATAATTCCGGTTTTAATTTTGCCAAGTTGCTTGGTCGGGTTTATCGAAACTAGACCTTTTCGAAAAACGGTTTATCGAAACCGATCAAATTTAAAAGTTTTCGAAATATTGGATCGCGGGTTCATCCACGGACATAATCAATGTACACGAACAAAGTCGGGCCAAACCCAATGGGCCGAAGCCCATTGGGCCGAGCCCAACACCACGGCTCGGTTTGGGCCTAGAAAAGCCCAAACCGAGCTTGCCTCTCCTCTCGGCCTCGGCCAAGAGAAGGGACGGCCCCGGTCACCGCCGGCCTCTCCCGGCCTCCGGTGACCTCCGTCCGGTACCTCCGATCCGGCTCCCCGAGAGTCTCTTCTCGGACCCGACAAATCCAATAATTTCCGAAAAATTCCAAATTCAATATATTTTCAAAAATAACATATTTCATGCAATTATCCCAAAAAGCATTAAAATCATGTTATCAACAATTATGACATTTATATCATTACAAAACCGAAATAACAAACAAGGATCTCGGAGTGGTAGACCGGCTCTGATACCATTGTTGGGTTCCGGGGCATCCTAATTACGTTCATGGCAGCGGAAGCAACCTATAAACCGCCCCTAACCTGCGCAAGATCGACTACCAAGTTAGATCCTTAGGAAATCGAGTTTTCGGGTTTTACCAGAATCTGCCCGGCAGAAAACTGAGACTTTGAAGCTCTATATCTCGAGCTACAGATCTCCAATTTCTTCGGTTCTTTTTGGAGATTACACCCCAGCCAATTCCCTACATCTTTTGTGTTTTGCTCCGAACCCAGTTCGGACGAGAAGACCTGCGTCTGGAGCAAAACATTTTTTCCGTCTCGCTGGAGAGACTTTGCGGACCAGTCTGCTTCTCGGCCTTGTATCTCCCAAACCAGCGCTCTTTTGGAAAATCAGTATTTCAAAAGCGTTGTAGCCCTTGGACTTATCTTTCCAAAGCCGCCAGTTTCAGGTCAATCGGAGCTCGGACGAAGTGGCTATGGCTCACGCATTGTCGGTCGCCGGAACTGGACAATCTGGACAGTTTCTCCATTTTGCATTTAGTCTTTGTTGAATCGATAAAGAAGAACTTTCGGATCTTCTTCTCTAGAGCAAGTCCACACCAAGGGGATGATCTTGAAGATCCTTCACTTAATTGCCTACTAGAACAATTAAATGAAGAACAAGAGAGCAAAGAGATGAGAGAGAGAGTTGTGAGAGTTGTAGGATTGATGAGAGTGTGTTGTGTCTTGAATCCCATTTGATATTTCTCTACTTCATCAATCTCATGAGCATGGGTCAAAAGGTGATTGGTATGGGCTTAAAGGTGCTTTAACCCATACCCCTTAAATCACTCACCTCTTAATCCACAATCACCAACTAAGCATGGTGTTGTGTGGCCCCCACACATGGACCCACCATGTGGGCCGGCCAAGAAGGCTTATTGGGCCCTTAATGGGCCCTAGTTTGGCCGACCATGAGACCTCATGGGCCGAGTCCAATGGGCTCGCCCGTGTGGTCTCGTGCCGTGTCCAAAAGTCGCCTGACCCTTTTTGTCATTACTTATCAAACAAAGTCCGACGCGACATCGACAAAAAAACTCAGTTTTCTCGATTCGCTAATTATTCTCTCAAACGGAACCCATGGCACAAAACCTCCAGTTTTGTCCATGTATTGCTCTTCAAGAAACGTTAAGGTTTCCTTGTTTCAAGTTATCCGTCTTGAATGTGTGTGACCCTCTAGGCTCATGCCACCGTTGGCAGATCGGCGCAAAAGATCGCTCTTGCCCGATCCATCATAAGTGGTCTCTAGTAAGACGTTATGATTACCCAAGGTGCATGATGATCGATGATTCGACTTAACCTTGTGCGTACAAGTCACTGAGAGTAAACCTTGTTTAATAGGATAGTGACTTGTACGCACAAGGTTAAGTCGAATCAACAAGTATCCATCAACGATTGATCACAAGGCATAGAGTCGTCACCCTTGTTTAATCAATCATTGTTACTTGATATGCGAGATGGCTGAGAACTGATAACCCGTATCATCGGCATGACCATGCTCTTACTCTCAGTCAGTCTCCATCAAGAGGCCCTTTTAACGGATATCTTTCCCATACCGTAGTATGAGGGATAAATCCCTTAGCCGTCTTTCGTGTCACTCATGCAACCCGTTCCGCCACCCAATCATGCCCTTTGTAGCAATCATGTCACAAAAAGCGTTAGGCGCAAGTTAAAGCCGCACGTTCATTGCATAGTGATCACAAAGACTCCTTGGTCTAAGGATGTCGTGACAAGCTATCGCATTTAAATATGTTCATGGCTTAATCTATGAAAACACTATTCAAAGCGGGTCGTCCGATATCAATCACCTCATGATATCTACGATATGATTCCTTGATCCCTCATCCCTATGACAAGTAGAACTACGTCATTAAGAACCATTCTCATACTGGTCGCTTCTAAGGAAGCATATTTTGACCAGGGACTCGTTAAGTGTGATCCGTACAAATTTATGGTTCTACTACTTTAGTGGTCATAAATCAGATCATGCTTAACATATTACTTCAACACATAAGTAATACAAAGCCATTTTATATATATATATATATATATATATATATATATATATATATATATATATATATATATATATATATATATGTTACAAACGATGATAATGTACATAGACGTTTACAGGTTAATAGCAATTGGACTAGGGCACAAATGCTATCAGTCTAAAGACACTCTTTGATGATCGGATAACATAAATATCAATATCCAATAAAGACGAACCTGACTGAGGGCAATGTTTCTTTTCATTCCATCGTTACAACTCCGGATCATCCTAGGGTATGGTTATATTTGTCAAATCTTAATAGATAGTCACTGTACTTCACGTGAATCTCGATTATTGCGGAATAACTTTAAGAAACTCTTTTCTTAAATTATTCATCTGCCTTGGCCAAGATATTTGTTCAACCATAGGATTACTGACAGTATAGAGTTCAAACTCATTACCTAAAGTTGATGGATTCCCTCTTGACTCGTCATTAAATATATATGTACTCAATTATACCAAATGACATTTCAACTAGTATTATCATACACTAGATTTCCAGAGTCAAAGTACAACAAGCATTCTATTAATTACTATGACGATCTCATATCAAAGGAAAATGATATACATTTTTTTAAAAGAGAATTTCCGTATTGACAATATATGTAATATCACCATCTAGGAAATCTCACTTTTTGTCAGTTCAATGATCATATCTCGATAACTTAATGAACGAGATCCATTAATACTCATTCGATGAGTACCGTCATACATATACTGATCTTTCTGGATCATCATAGTCCTAGTACGATTATTTTACGATCAAGAACAGTTCTGATCAAGTTTTATAATACATGACCTCATTATTGTAATCTATATTACAATGTCATGTATAACAACTTAATCAATGACCTATCATACTACGATATCAACAAGTATCCATATATGATAACATTATAAGTCATTTATTAATCTCTATTAATAAAACATTATGTGTAATATGCTTAACAATTACGCACAATGATTGGGTCTAGGGCATAATTCCAACAGTTACTACCCAGTTTCACGTTCAACGTTTTCTATAAGCAGCCAATATTCAAAAGAAATATTGGGTTACATGGTAGAGCTATCAAATTCCAATATCGGGTCCTTGTGATGTTTTTGTATATCCCAAAGTTATTTTCGTTATTCTTTTCACGAGCCACTGTCTTTGGAGTTTATATTTTCAAAATTAGATTTTATAATATTATTATTTAGTACACAACACTCAGTCATGTATAAATTATCAAGAGAGAAACAAAAGTAAACAAAACTATAAACAACAGTTGAATTTCTGTTATTTAATGTAAAAAAATAAAGTGGGACAATCTTGGTAAGAAAATAATAAGGTGCTCAAAAATACGAGAGACGATGGCAAGATGAAAAGAGAAAACGGGCGCAAAAACAAATAAGAAAATGAAAGTCTTCATCAAAATTTGCCAAAAGAATCTCTATTTCACCTAGTTTTTTAAAGGAGTTGAAATCTAGGGCGCCAAGCCTTTTCTTGGAAGTCGTGATGCCACAATCAACTTCTGTTGAAGGGATTGAAAGTGATCTTAATTTTTCTTTCACTACATGCAAAAATTGTAGTGCCGATGTGATGTAAGGTTAGAGAAGATCTAAAACGTGCCAGATCCCTCTTCCGAGAACATTTCCTTGTTTCATTTGACCGACTAACTTGTTGACGTTCGTTAACTTTTCTTCTCCTTGTTTGAATAGTCTCAGTATTTGCTTGGCTTTAGTCATTTTTCCCTCACGCACATTTGAGGATGAATAGTTGTAAAAGCATGAGCCATTTGAGTTCTGAAAGATACACATTTTTAGTATCAAATACAAATTGATCAAATCTTAATTCAGATATTCCATCCTAAATTTGATCAGCTTTGAGTATAATTTTATCAATTCTAAATGCAAATCCATCAAAAGATAATTCAAATAGAATGAGTCCAAGCTTTACATTTAAGAGTTGGTGCCTCTGCTCGTACTAGTTCCTAGAGAGAAATATTTAACAGATAGGCCTCGTGTAGGTCACAATGTGTTTGACCACCCATCCCTTATACTTAGTAGCAATAATAGCAATCAGTGCATCCTCAGACCCTGCACTACAAAGGAGAACAGATTCCAAACACATACATACGGTAGAATAGAACACCAAACTCTGCAAATTGTATCAGTTCAGATAGATGTCTCTATCGAGTAAAATGAAAACAGTAGATCAACAACTACATGTATGTCTCACTAATGTCTTCAATCATCGAGCAGTCTTTTCTTCTCTTGCTTCCAGAGCATGCAGTTACTCGCTCGATAGAAGATCGACAATTGGTTCATATACTTCCCATTCCTTTCTTTTGCTGGGTACATTACACAACAGATAGAGCAAATCACTTGTATGTTTTCATTTGCCAATATTCAACATAATGATTTTAATAATAAATAAAAACAAAGAAAGAGACAATCATATGTAATGGAGTATTATACTTAACATCAGAATATGAATCACAAGATAATCAACGCAACAAAAAGCCTCTAAATTTAATGTCAGAATTCTATTTATAAGAATGAGGGATGATCTGTTATCATTTAGGGCTTCTGTTGCCTAATTATATTTATAACGATTGGTTTTGGTGAGATGCTATAACCAGATGTAGGTGTTCCAGTTTTTATTGATGATTTATAAGAGTCCCCAATGGTTTTATGAGAGCGTAGAGAGCAAATCATCAGCTTGCTATCTCCTTTGCTCGCTTGATCATAATATCATCAGATCTCTTACTGTATAAAGGAGAGTGTACGATGAGGAACCCATTCATGAGTGCAGATTATGCATGATCTTCTTGTGCTGAAGTTGGCGTACTAATTTATTTTGATTTGGATGATAAACTAGATATAGAGGGTTAAAATCAAAATACACAACGACTCTTGAAGCATTACACAAACAGGCATCTGCGCAATTTTACACTGTTTTACTAATTTTATTACTGATTCTTGCATAAGATATTGTACTTTTTTTCTGGAATTTGTTCTTAGGGTTGAAGAATCTGGCCTAGAATATTAAAGTTTGTATGGGGCCCAATGTCTCCCAAATCTTCAGTAGCTTGTGTTAAAAATAATACGTGGTGTCACCAACTAATATGGAAGATTTTAATATCAAAGTGAAAGAGAAGTTAATCGGCATGCAAATTACATCAAGAAGTTGAGGATTGCAGAATGAGCCAATGCACTCTAGCAGAGTGCAACAGCAAGGTAATGAGATAATGAGTAAGGTCAGCCCATAGTGCCAAACTTTCAGTTTGTTTTGGGTTTGAAATCAAGAATTAGCTACCATGGGAAGCTAGAGTTCTGCACTAAAAATAAGGGCTTCTAAGATTTATAGTTGATCTTCCATCCCTGAACTCTATAATACCGTGTTCGGCTAATTTCTGAACTATATGTTATTCATTGTATAAACTTTGATAGGTTTGTAGGATAAGATATAATTTTGGGATGACTTTAGCTAAGTACTAAATGTACAATTTGTGCTGGTATCACAATGAGCATAGCAGCTTAAAATTTGAAAAAACCAACTCACCATTTATTGTTAGCCTTACGCCGATAACATATTAGTGGGTTATCAAACCAATGCAAAGAGTAACTTCAATCTAATTAGACAATATAATAAATAAATCATCCAAGTTTAAACTGAAGCGAAAAATAAATTCACTTACCGAATGGCACTAGCTTTGAAACCAAACAACTTCATCACGTCCAATGAAACACCACTTGGTTTACTGAGAGAGAGAGAGAGAGAGAGAGATCATGGATCATTGACAAGATTATCTGCATGAAATGATCAACCTTCTCTTCTTCATATAACTAACATTCAGTGAACTGGACTAAATAATAACATACATGGCAGGCACATTGTCAGTACCCCAGCGACCCTTCTTAGCTATTCTTCTTTCCCTTGTAGATGTTACGCTTTGAATGGCAATCTATGCTCAAATACACATAAAACTATGAACATATTATACCCATAATATGTTCAACAGCACGAGGATATTATGCATAGGTCAACTAAAGAAATAAAATTTCTAACCTCATAAAGTTGTTTCCTTATTTCAAATGCAACAGCAGGCTGCAAAAGAATAAAGAGAGACACTGTCATGTGATGAAAAGATGTTTACGTGTTTTTACAAGTGGTTGGAGAATGACATTTCATTCACATATGATTAAGGATTTTGATGTTTTAAGAAATATCATAAATATTCGGCATTGATGATTAAAGTTCTAGATGGATGTATACATAATCTGTGAAATGAGTTTCCTTGATGACAAATGATGTAGTAGATTAGAGTTTGCTTACTCCAACTTCAGGGTCTTCAATGCCTAAATCCTTACAGAAGGTTCTAGCAAACTCTTCAGGATCACCCTCATAGTTGTTCAAGTCCTGAAATCAATTAGTTTTAGATGTGTTCAAATTAGAAATGAATGATTGAGGGAGCAAATACTCACAATAAACAAGTTTTTTTTATTTCATGACAGTGCATATTTTGCACTTACCCACAAAAACTGGTCTCTGACGAGGGTATTATTGACTCGTAGATTAAGCTGAAAAGAAGAATGCACCATTACACATCAATACATATAATTTTAATAAAAGCTAGAGAATGAGATGAAGGTATGAGATATACCTTGATTGGGATAATCCTCTCACCAGTGTACATATCCTGCCCTTCATATGAGCGAAACTCAGCTAGCTGTGACTGTCGAATGAAGAAAACTTAATAGCCACTAAATAAATGGAAAGAGTAAAATTCAAATTTGTGCTTTCAGAGTTGCTTTAAGTCTACCCCAGACATTCTTTTTACACTGTAAGTTTAAGATCAAAGTTGAGTACAACTTATTTTATCTCATAATAATGCTTAAAGCCAATAAATTCAAATGGCTTTCAATTTACCAACTGACGTCTAAATCCAATTTGCTTTATTTTAATTATGATTGCATTCAAGTTGTGTGTACAATCTTGCATACATAAACACAATTTTAAATAGGTATATCATCGTCAAGCATGTTGAAGTAATTGGTAAGAAGCCAATAAGCGTCAATGTATCCTAATAGAGAGCTCCCATGAGACTAGAATATGAAATATTATTCGAAAAGATTACAAGCAAGTCCCACCAGTCCAGCTCAAGATTTAAGACAGACAGTTGACTTACTTGAATGGACTGAGCAATTTGTGTGATAAATGCTGGAGGAAGCCTCAAATCTTTAACCGTCCTTTTCGCAAAGACCACTATTTCTGAATCAGGATCTGAAAATACATGATAAGAACTCAGCCCTAATCAACATAGGAAGCAAAGAGGTGGGAAGAGTACCGGAAGGGTTCCAAGTAAAAGCGTCTTTGTAGCGGTGGGAGTCGATTTCAATATCCAGATGAATAGGCACCAAATTGTCGGCAGTGGGTCTGCAACAATAATCGTTATATATGGGAGCGTATGAAAAGAAGCGAGAAGCAGAGAAGCTTACATACATGCGGAACTTCACCGGACCTTTCGAAGACGTCGCCGGAACTTTCATTCTCGCCCTCACGCTCCCTATATTTAATTGAAATTATATTCACAACTCCAAACTCTAAACCCTCCCCTACCCCTGCTACCTTGTTCCTTGTTGCGTTTCTTATTTTTTTTTGGGTAAATTCTCCTTTTGTTATTTCAGTTTCGCAAAAAGTTTATGTTCATATTTTATTGCAAAAACTTTTCTTTATTTTGTACTTGTTTGCACCGTCAGTGCAATTATGTTAAAATTAACCGAAATTTTTAAAATATTTTTATAATCTCGAAAATACTCTTACATCTTATTATGTAAATGTGCAAAAAATAGTTATATATTACTGCATTTTTGCAGAGTCTCCTCGTACAATACATTTTTTTACAATCACAATGATAAAAATAAGAAAAAATTTCAAATGACTCATCTTAACTATATACGAGTTTCAATTAAACTCCCTTAACTTAAAACTCATCTTGTACAGTCTCCGAAATTTGAAAAGTTTAACTTTACTATATTTCGTTAACTTTTAAAAAAGTTATATTTACTTTTTTTCTATAACGAAAATACTCTTGTATTAAAAAATTAAAATAAAAAAGTAAAAATGATTTGAACTATTCTTTCCTAATTTTTTCGTTGTAAAATATAAAGAATGAAATCATGTTAGCAGTAAAAATAATTTTTAAAGTTTTTCTTTGTAAAAAATTTTTTTTTAAATAAAATTGATTTTTTAAATATCGTTTTTTATTTTGATAAAGAAATTAATACCAAAATATTGTTTTTATTCTTTTTTTTTGTAAGTAAGTAGAAAAAAAAATTCAAAATCATATTTATTTATTTATTATTGTTTAATGAATGATATTTTTGTCATTTCACATAAAGTTAACATAAATTTCAAAAAAGATAATGGTGAACTTTTTTAAATTTAATGGACTCCACAAGTTGATTTTGAAGTTTATGGGGTTTAAGTGAAACTCGTGTATAGCTAAGAGGGTCATATGAAATTTACCCTAAAAATAATATACATATGCAATCAAAATTGAATTATCTTATATAAATATAAGGGAAAATTCCACATAAATATTATTAATTATAAACGAGTTTCACTTAACCCTCATTACCTTTAAAATCAATTTGTGGAATTGTTTAAGTTTGAAAAGGTTTCACTTTACCATTTTTAGTTAACTTTCTAAAAGTTTTGTTAACATTTTTGCGAAATGACGAAAATACCCTTGCATTAATAAAATAAATAAAAATGATTTTGCATTTTTGTTTAAAATTTTCTTTTAGGGTAAATTCAACTCTTTTGTCAATCGATGTTTAAATTTTTTTTAAAAGTTGTTATAAACAAAAATTTTAAAAAATTATTTCTTACTAATAAAATTTTATTCTTTATTTTCTACGACAAAACAATTATAGTTAACAGAAAGGATTTTTTAAACAATTATACTAATAGAATTTTTTCTTACCAATTATGGTTTTATTTATTTATTATAATTTTTTATACAAGAATATTTTTGTTATTTTCACATAAAGTTAATACAATTTTAAGAAAAAGTTAATGAAAAAGAATAAAATGAAACTTTTTCAAAGTTAAGGGACTGCACAAGTTTATTTTGAAGTTAAAAGGGTTAAGTGAAACTTAGTCATACTTAAGAGGCGTTATGTGGAATTTTTCCTAAAAATAAAATTGAAATATTTTAATATTTGTTATTTATATACTCAATATTATAAATATATCAATAAAAGTACATCGTAGATTCAAAATAAAATTTCAAAACCCGATTATTTTTTTATTTTTTGTATAAAAATTCATATTTTGATTGTATATTATTTTTATTATTCTAATTGTGCAAAAAATATATTGTGTACCGAGAGTCTCTACAAAAGTGTAATAATATATGAAAAGTTTTTTACAATTTTATATATTAAGTGGTGAGGTAATTTCGGGATTACGAAAAATTTCAAATTTTCCATTTATTTTAACTGAATTACTCTAACAATGCAAAAAAATACAAGGTGGATGGAGAGTTTTTGCAACAAAAACAACGGATTGAGACTTCCTCCAAAACCGAAATAATATAGGGAGAGTTGTTGCAATTTTCCTAATTTTTATAAGGGAAAAGGTCTCTTTAATACAAGTATTTTTAGGTAATTATACTTGATATTTTTAGTCTAGAATGTTCTAATAATTTTTTGAGAAAATTGGTTAAAGTCACGGTAAACTTTTCTCCTCATATGATAATATAAAACCACGTTAAATTATTATTTTTATATAAAATTACGGTTAACTTTATTTTCAGAGCATATTGTTAGTTATTTTTTATTAATTATGGAATGATTAAAATGCCCCTTCAAATTCTTCAAGTTTTTTAAAAAGTGTGATTTAATCCGTTTTCTCTTTTTCTCCAATCTCTTTTTCTTCAATCAACTACTAGCCGGAGTTGAAGGAGATGACGTTTTTCTCTGAACTCTCATGCTCGACTCCATTAATGCCACATAAATTAAATATAAAGAACTTATGGGAATATGAATGAAAAAGTGATTATATATAATTATCATTTCGGAGATCCCATAATCTAATGGTTGTGTCATGAGACCCGATAACAATCTAAGGATGCTAAAAATACACGAAGCAAAATTCAATTAATCATTAAGTGGTACAAAAAATAAATAACTAGAATCTAAAATTGGCACGGGACGAAATTCGGAGGTAGGGAACGCTTGGTGCCGGAGATTTTCTTCACGTTAGCAGGAGGTTACCTCTGAACAGGTATAAATAACCTTTGCATGATTCCACTTCTCCCTAATTTTAGGAGCAGATCCAATTGAACAAAATTGTCATGTTTGAATAAATTTTATTTGAATTTGGATGATACACATAATAAATAATTAGAATAAAAATCACAGAAAAGGAACAACTAATTTGGGAATTGATAATTGTGTGTTCCTTCCCATTTTGACAGCAATTGTTTTGGGAAGTGCACGACGGAGAAGATGTATTGAAGTCGCCAGGTCGTGTTGGGCGATCTGGCGTGAAGGAGGACTATCAATCCATAAGTAAAACAACTACAACTACACCCTTTGATTACGGTCTCTCAAATTTTTAAAGCACACTACTGCTCCTGCTTAGTAAGTAACTCTTTCTTACACTAAACATTATTCAAAACGAGAGTGGGATCATCACCTCAATACCTGCCATACCTATCTATGCACACAAAATCGTCGCACGAAGTTATGATGGCAGACATGGGCCATGGCAGATTTCCTTTTTTGTATGTTTAATTTTTTAATATAAATTAATTTACATATGTAATAAAAATACACATTATGCTACATGTTTTCTTAAAAAAAGTTAGTTAGTTTGGACAGAACCGGCCAAATTGGTCGAAAATTATCTCAAATCAGTACAAAACCGGTTCAAAACAACCAAAACGATACGGTATTGCGCCTGTTTGGTTTTCGGTGCCATGGCGTCACCATTTACAACACTGACTCGAACACTATCAATTGCAACTTTTGGATCACCGGCAACAATATTTCCTTTGGCACTGGACTACCTTCTTCTTCGACCAACACACCCATTTCATTTGGACCACCCGCCACCACTGCTGTCTTTCCCACAAAATGATAACTGCTTTAAATAATGCATCTGTTTTATAGTTTTTGGATTTTTAACTTATTCATATCCGACAAATTTCTCTTCCAGTTTTCTGTTATCAAGTACTAATTCAATAAAACTAAAGAACCATACTATTGCATCATCATTTTCAAGTTCATACAAAAGTGAGTTATATAAAGTACATGAACATCAATAACTATGATACATTTATTGGATACAAGGTTGTTCCATGGATGCACATCCTAGAATAGAACCGCGAGCGGAGCCATACATAGGTCGGGTTTCTCTCCATTCGAGCGGCGTAACTGAAGGATCACATACTCTCACCAGACCTAACCTCACTATGTCAAATCTTCCGGCTCCAGCTTCTTCCCACTTGAGAACTTTCCCTCCAAGGACATACAGTTCATTTCTTAAGGCAGCAAAACCATAACCAAAGGCTTCCAACGGCCTCGAGTGGGTAGGAAGAATCACCGGAGGAACTGATCCCACATTGTACCACTCCTCCTTCTCAGTATCCCTCGTTTTTATCAAGCTCTCACCCCAATCCACCACAGTGTATACTCGATCGTCCACCATCACCTGAACCGCAAATTGCATTGCCTTTGAGAAAGGCCAGATGTCCTCCACAGTGCACCATTTTCCAGTCGATGGGCTAAAGACTTCAGATGTGTTCTGGTCAGGCAAACCTGCCTGGTCACTCAGAACATGGAATTTGCCTTTATATGCTAAGCCTAGGCAGTCCATCTGTGGATTGGGCATCGGTGGCAATTCCTCCCACCTGCAAAATTTCAAACAAGAAAACAAAATTAAAATTTGGCACAAATTTGATTTTGTGAACATAATCGGGGACTGTTAGCTCAAACAACTTCTTAACATTTAAATTAGCAAAAACTTCCTAGCCATAGAAAGGAAGACATGATGGGAAGGCAGGTAACTTAACATTTCATGCAAGGAAAAGCTCATAAGCAATAAAACATGTAGCATGCTCACAGCGCCGTATATCAGAATGGGTATATAGCAAAGAAATGATGAGCATTAATCTTGTGACTAATGAGACAATAATGATGACGTCAGATCATAAGATATAAAATTAAATGAGTGGTTTTGACAGTATCACTCAAGTGTCGGCATACTGAAGAGGGCAAATAAGATATGAAATAAAAGACTAGATGCATCTATATTAGGATGATGAAATTATTCATACTGAAAATCCATCACTAGTTGTTTGAAAGGAGAAAATTTATCATATATATCATAGAATGACTGCATGATTCCTTTACTTCATCTTAAAAGAAAGTAAAATAAAAGAAACATTTTGTGTTTGTGTACCCTATCATAAAAGTATGTGGTCAAAATTAGCCTTGCATCAGTTGACACGAGAACAAATTTTGCTGAATACAAGTTTCAGTGAGAACCTTCTACTGTAATTTCTATGCAGACATAAAATAAATGTTCAGTCAAGATCAAAGTATTCAAAATAAATCTATTTTATGCTAGTTTTGATGTGTTTTAGAAGATTGAAAATATATACATATGAAGAGAATAAATACATATGAAAGTATTCAGAAGATAAATACTATTGATGGGCAAATGAACATACTTGTCAGTTACTGGATCATAAACCTCGGCAAAAGAAAGCCCCCTCGGGCAAGCTAAGTTGCGTCCTCCAGCCACATAAACCTTACCAGAGATAACACTGCATGCAAAATGTGATCGTGGCCTTTGCATACTTGCGAGAGTAGTCCACTGTTTTCTAAATGGATCAAATTGCATCACCTCGTGGGTTACAGTGGGTTTCAAGTGAGAAAGAGCAGGGTCATTCGTTACATAACACCCGCCAATCACTAAAAACTTTTTGTGAACACAAACACATGAAAACCCATAATGTTTTCCATCAACATCAGCCCTCGAAATCTTGGGCAGAGGATGCCATATGTTAGCTTTGGGATCGTATGCAACCCACTGGTTGTTAGATCTTTCTGTAAGAATGAATAGCCAATCTCCACTCCATCCCTCCATAGCTTTATAGTTGCCATAATCCAAGCCACGGATTAAATCTCTCCACCTCTTACATACAGATTCAAGTTGTCCATGGTAACCATGGGACACTCTTGCCAAACACCTCAAACCCAAGTCATCTGGCAACCCTGGAATTATGGGTTGGACATGCTCCCTGGAATGCAGAAGAGTAAAAGCTAAGAACATCAAAGATGCAGATGGAACCCAAAAGGGTGCAAAACAACATAGCTACCATGCAAAAGGCTGTTGGTTAAATAGAAATTTTCCAATCGAAAATTAAGCAAAGCAACACAATCATACAAATACTTATATATTCTTCCTCAATACCTCCTCCTATTGCCAATGGATTTCAAGAAGCCAATATAAATAATTAGCATAAAAAAGCAAACTAAGAGTGACTTACATGAATCAATAGCCTGGGGCACTCATCCAGAACAAAATGGGTTTATTGAAATTAGAGCTTCTGGATCAGTAGATCTCAGCTGGTTTGAAAATGAAAACTAAACAAAAAAATCAGAAACCGAGGGGACGATAACAATTTAACCTTGGCAGCGCATATTGATTGATTCAGATGATGGTAGAAGAGAAGATAGGCTTTTCCAATTTGGAATATCTGTTTTTAGCCCTGAACCCAGAGGTAGAGGACGAAACAGAACATTGGAATTGGATGAGCCACAAATACGAAGAAAATGAAGAAGAAATTAATTGGGAGAGAAACTCGAATCGCAGGTAGGTCTGGTGATTTTTTATGCAACGGAACGAGACAAAAGGAATCACTTTGAAACATATACTATACTTGTCATTTCATTTGTTTTTTTTTTCAAAATAATTTTGTTAATTACTTACAAATTGAGATTTATGTAATTACCTTTAGGAAAAATCTCACGTACCTCCCTCGTGTTTTACGCGTTTTTCATTTACCTTCTCGCTTGACAAATGCGTTATGGCAGGTCCTCGAACTGTTACAAATTCTCACAGAAGCTTAACACTGTTAGTTTTGGTCAAAAGTGAACTAGTTTTTGAAAAAATGGCAAAAATACCCTTTGTAGAAACCCTCACTCTCTCCATTTCCTTCTCATTGTCTCTCTTTCATTCATATTATGGGATTGTTGCTTATGTTTCTGATCAATTCGTGGTGTGGTCTTGTCGGAGTGGTTGGAGTGGTGGTCTCGGCGCCGCCATCTGGCCGGAGCGTCCCGGAATGTAGATGAACCCTCAGATGGAGCAGATCCACGACAAGATTCGCGATAATTTCAGAGCCCTCGCGTAAGTGACTACTCCGTCGCGTAGAGCCTCTTCCCGGTACTAAACATCGCCGATTTGGGTATTTTAGACTTGTGGCGAGGAATAGAGTCTCCGCAACTGAAGTACCCAATGCTGAAAGGGAGGGACCGAGCGATAGAGAAGGATTTGAGCTCGAATTGGGGTTTTGCAGATGGTAGCGAATATGGAGAAATGGGGTTCTAGGGTTTGTGGAGCTTTTGTTGAATGTGTGAAGCAGATAAAATGGTTTTCAGACTGAAGAACAAAAGCATTTGTTGCATGACAAGACACATCTTAAACAATACGTCCCCCAAACTAAAACTCATTGATAAGCTGTTTTGAGGAAGACGATGAAAATCAATCATAAAAAGGAAAAGGGAAAAAAGGTTATGGTACCTTATTATAATATGAATTCAAAATAAAAGAGTAGAAAAAATGATAATAAGTCAAGTGAAGGAATTCATGGGGTCCAAACAATTAAACTCATGTATAGCGGAAACGAATTTAACCATGGATTTGATAAAAAAATGTTATCATGTGATAAAAATTGAAATTTTGATCAGCTAGTCGTGCAAAATGCCACACACAATGTTACGTAAGAAGCTATAACATCGTGTCTGACTTCTTGTGTAGATAATGCAAGACAATAAATATAAAGCTATAAACAATGACACAGCAGATTGTTTACCCAGTTCGGTGCAACGTCACCTACGTCTGGGGGCTCTTAGCCTAGTGGAAAGATTTCACTTATCAGTAATTCGTCAGAACATACAAGTACCTGTGATCATCCATAGATCTATACTTTATGCTACGTCTTACAGTGCAATCTATCTCAGGGTTAAATTTTTTTTTTTGTTTACCCAGTTCGGTGCAACGTCACCTACGTCTGGGGGCTCTCAGCCTAGTGGAAAGATTTCACTTATCAGTAATTCGTCAGAACATACAAGTACCTGTGATCATCCCTAGATATATACTTTATGCTACGTCTTACAGTGCAATCTATCTCAGGGTCTCCCCCTGAATCCAAGACTCCGTCTTGATTCCACTCTTCGAGCAATCGCCTTGCTCTGTCAGTTCAAGTCTTCGTACAACTTGGTGGTTGCGTGCAGTCTTCACTCACGCGCTCAGTAAACCCTCAATCACCTAACTCTCAATAGTTATGTGATGCACAATATCCTTAGCTCAATCTGCAATTTCTCAGCCCGCAAACCTTCACGTCTAAGAACCTTGCAAATAGTTGTTAGAAAACAAATAAAGAACCACACGATTGCTAAGGGGGTAGCCTAAGCTTTTATAGCAATCGAGGATGAGTACTAACCCTAATGGGTTTTCTCTTAAGTACTGTCTTTCTTCTTTCCAGATTTGAAGTCGTTTCTGGAATTTCCTAATCGTCTTCGAACTTTCTGCAGAAAACTGCACTTTCCTGATTTCTGTCGATCAAGATGTTTGCCGAGACGCCGTTAACAATGTTACACAAGATGTCACAGAAGATGCTTCGACATTCTTTGTAACATGTTCTTCAGTTCCTTTAAAAATCTACCAATCTCTAAAACCGTCGTAACTACAATCTCTCCCTTTGGCTATTTTTAAGGACAACATTCTTCTTTGCATTCTGCGTCGCATTTGTCGTCGATGCAGATGATTGGCAGTCATAAGGTCTTTGTTTGCGTTTTGCGTCTCGTACGTCTCTCGCGCGTATCATCGTGTCTTTTCGTCGTCGCGTCGTCTCTATCTTTCTTGTATAATCGCGCGTATCTATCTTACTCTTACTCCCCCTTGCTGGCTCAAAAAGAGCCAAAATTTAAACAAATATTTGTAACAGAGCAGGGTAATAAGAACCAAATCCAAACGTAACTCACGCTTACTCCCAATCAGCAGTCGAGAGTAATTGTGAAACAGTGTTCAACAAAAAATTACAAAATAAAGATGTTCGGTTGTTCTGTAATCAGAAAGTTCATAAAATTAAACAGAGCTGCTGGTGGAACTAGCAGTCTCTTCTTCAGTCGCTTCAGTGGAGACATCTTGAGTAGATTCCTCTGAATCATTTGGCAGAGAGGTGGTGTCATCATCTTCGGAGCCAGGAGGAGACATGGATTTTAGCAGGTTAGCGCAACGTGATCGTCGCTGGGAGAGATGCTTCAGGGTTGTCTTCAGATTGATGATGTCCTTATCTAGCACGGCTATCTCTCTTTCAAGCATCACTGCATCTCGGCTGGTGGTCTTGGTTGGAGGGGCGGCACTTGTGGCTCGACTGGTCGTTGCCTTGGCTTCTGGCCTGACAAGATCAGGAGCATGCTTGCCCTCAAACAGCTAGTGGCTCACCACAATCAGTCCTCCGGGTTTGCCAATCTTATCCGTTGTTTTCAACACTCCGGGGTGTTGATGTACAAGTAGCTCAGAGATAAGGGATGGAAAGGCAATAGGTATTTTTACAGCAAGTGATCTGTCATGTCGAATAAGATGATCAATAACAAATTGCCCAAAATCAAGTGTAGACCTGGTACCTATTTGGAAGATAAGTATCGCCAGCTCTGGTTTAATAGAAGATGCGTGTGTGGAGGGAGCCCAATTTTCTACTCCGATACGAAAGAGAATGGAGTACTTGGATGTAAGGTCCGATGCTGCCACAGTGCCTTTGGTCGGCCACTTTATGCTTTTGTCTCCGGTAATCTCACGGAGTACCTTGTGCAGGTCAGGTGGAGGCATAGATCGAACCTGCTTTCTCCCCAGGAAGTCATTTATGATGTTAGAGGAGATGTTGAAGTGAATGCCTCTGACATACACCTTCTCAAAATTCGGATCATCCGGAGTCCCAAACCCAGTAGGCAAATTGGCAATAAATTCCTTGACCAAGAGGGGATAGTGGTTACCAATGTTTGTGACGGTTTTCATAAGTTCTGCCTTCTCCAGGAGTTGGACAATGGCTTCTAGTCCTAGCAGCTTCGATGACAGGGTCTTTTCCGGATACGCCGTTCTTTGGAACACGTATTCCCATCTTTTCACACCGTCTGCCGAGTGAAATGACACATTTTCATAAGGAACACTCAACGTGTTTTTGACCGTCTTCAGGATCTTTTTCTTCTTTTCTTCCTTTGCAGTAACCTCCTCTACTTCATCATCAGTTGCTTCATCTACCAATCTCCTCTTGGAGACCATTTTCTTCCCTTTTTCCTTGACATACATCTTCTTCTTTTTGTTGCTGGGGCCTCCAGCATCTTTCACCTCCTTCCTCTTCTTGGTTTCTTTGAGTTTTTCAACCATCGCAGCTTGACTCTCATTTTCTTCAAGTACCTTCTTCTTCAGGGATGACAACACCGTGTGTGCTGCCTCAGTAGCATCTTCTTTCGCATCTTCTTTGGCATCTAGAGGAACTTCTTCTGTGTTATTTGTGGCGACACTGTTGTCCTTCTCAGCTTCTTCCTCGGCTTCTTCCGAGTCAGCGACTTCTTCTTCTACTACAGCCTTCTTTGTGGCTTCAGGAATGACATCTGTTGTACCTTCTTCCTCTCATTCTCCTTCAGCAATACGCTCCAACCCATGACTGACCGGGGTCAAGTCTTTCTCTTCTCCTCCAGGATTAATCAGTTCCTCCACCACTCCTTCTTGAGGTGGTTCTTGGTTTTCTAGAAGCGACTCCAACAAGTCACTATTTCTGGAGGTATCGGTGTTTGAGATAATGGAAGAGTCGATACATGGGACATTTGTTGGTACTGGAACATGAACAATCTGCATGGACGCTTCTCGACTTCCTTGGGCAAGATCAGTCTCCCTTTCTGGCCCTGTTAGGTCTGTCATGGAGAATGCAGAGCTTCCGGTTCGAGATCGTTTAGGAACTCGAGAAAAAGTGGGCATTGGGGCTTTCTCTGGTGAGGTTTCTTTGAGAGATTCTTCAGCTTTCTTCAGCGTCTTTGGTCCTTTGATTCGGACTCCATGCTTGTTGGTTTTTGGATTGCTGCTCTTGGAGCTTTTGGCTTCTGCTTTCTTGGGTACGGATCGTTTACTCCCAGTGGCCTTCTTTGGTGCTAAAGTGCTTCGAGTTTTCACCATATCTGTGGTTTTTTTTTTCGTTGCAGAGTGTGAAGGTGAGGGAGATGAGAGCGAAAGCGAGAAGAGGCAGACTAGGTTTAGATTTTGAACACAGGTTGATTCAAATCAAATCTGTTGAAGTCCGAGCGTATCTTTTGTGACTTTTCCTTCCTTTATATGAGCTTTTTGTATGCTTGGCCCAATGGCATGTGTTGGGATTTTGGACCGGTTCATGAAGAGGCACCAACTAACTCCTCTCAACCGATTCTGCAACTTCTATTGTTCGTTGATGGTGCACAGACCGAGTGATGATCTGAGGTTCTCAAATCTGCTCGCATCTAATGCCTTTGTGAAAATATCAGCAAGTTGCTTTTCTGTAGGGATGTGTTATAGAATGATCTTCTTATCTTCGACCAGCTCTCGAATGAAGTGGTGTCTAATGTCAATGTGTTTGGTCTTACTATGTTGGACAGGATTTTTGGAGATGTTGATGGCACTGACATTATCACAATATACATTCATGGCTTCCTGTCTGACATTGTATTCGACTAACATTTGCTTCATCCATAGTAGTTGTGTGCAGCTACTCCCAACAGCAATATACTCCGATTCGGCAGTGGAAAGGGCAACACAGTTTTGCTTTTTACTAAACCATGATATGAGGTTGTTGTCAAGGAAGAAGCATCCTCCAGATGTGCTTTTCCTATCCGCTGTGTTTCCAGCCCAATCGGCATCACAATACCCCACCAGGGTAGAGGATGTGTCGAATGAGTATGATAAACCCAAGTCTGTAGTCCAAGAGATATATCTTATAACTCTTTTAGCTTGGGAGAGATGACTAACCTTGGGATTAGCTTGATATCATGCACATACTCCTACAGAGTAGGCAATATCTGGTTGACTTGCAGTCAGGTAGAGAAGACTACCGATAATGCTTCATTATAGGTGTTGGTCGACAGCTTCTCTTGGATCATTTTTAGTTAGCTTTATATGTGTAGCTGGAGGTGTCCTTTTATGTGAGGCTTTCTCTAGCCCAAAATTCTTGACAATATTCTTCGCATATTTGCTCTGAGATATGAAGATGCTATCTTTTAGCTGTTTAATTTAGAAGCCTAGGAAATAGGTAAGCTCTCCCACCATGCTCATCTCGAATTCTGATTGCATCTGTTGAATAAATTTCTCTACCATCTTGCTTGACATCCCTCCAAAGACGATGTCATCAACATAAATTTGAGCTATCATCAAATTCCCGTCCTCATTCTTCACAAATAGAGTCTTGTCGACTCCCCCTCTAGTGTAGCCGCTTTGAATCAGGAATTTTGTGAGCCTTTCATACCAAGCCCTTGGTGCTTGTTTCAACCCATAGAGAGCCTTCTTGAGTTTATACACATGGTCAGGTGAGTGTGGATCAATAAACCCTTTAGGTTGTGATACATATACTTCTTCGTTGAGATCTCCATTCAGGAAAGCACTTTTGACATCCATCTGGTAAAGCTTTATCTGTAGATGACATGATATCCCTAGTAGGAGACGGATTGCTTCAAGTCTTGCTACAGGAGCAAAGGTCTCATCGAAATTGACTCCCTCAATTTGAGTATACCCTTGAGCAACTAACCTGGCTTTGTTGCGAGTGATGTTACCAAGCTCATCGGACTTGTTCTTGAAGATCCATTTTGTGTCAATAATATTTCCTTCACTTGGTTTGGGGACCAGTTCCCACACCTGGTTTTTCTCAAATTGAATCAGCTCTTCTTGCATGGCATTGACCCAATACTCATCATTGATGGCTTCATTGATATTTTTGGGTTATGTCTTTGAAACGAAGCAAATATTGCCTATCATCTCGTTGTAGTCTTCAGGAGTTCTTGACCGAGTCTGTATGCCTTCATTCAGGTCTCCAATTACTCCAGAGATAGGATGATTAGTCTGGATTCTTCGTGAGGGATTCTTGTTGCTGGTTTCAGGAACTACTTCGTCATTTGGACTAGCATCATCATTTTCTGTTTTGCTGCTAGCATCTTCTCTGACATCAGGAATAGCATTCTTCCTGACATTGTTGGGCGGATAGGCTCCGTCTTCGTCCGTCGCATCTTCTGAGGCATTTTCACAGTCATCATCAACAACAACATTGATTGATTCCATCATGATTTTGGTTCGTTTGTTGGAGACTCGGTACGCGCGACTATTCCTTGAGTAACCAAGGAAGATGCCTTCATCACTCTTTTGATCAAGCTTTCGACGAGGCTCTCTATCAGCCAGAATATAACAAGTGGAGCCAAAGATATGGAAGTACTTAACATTTGGCTTTCTCCCCCTCCATATTTCATAATGAGTTATTGACATACCTGGTCGGAGAGTGACTCGATTGTGGATATGGCAAGCAGTGTTAAGTGCTTCTGCCCAAGAGTTAGTTGGTATGTCCTTAGCCAGCATCATAACTCTAGCCATCTCCTGAAGAGTCCTGTTCTTGCGCTCAACAATGCCATTCTGTTGGGGAGTGATTGGTGCTGAGAATTCATGAGCTATCCCTTATGAGTTGCAGAATTATGCAAACTTGCTGTTTTCGAACTCTCGACCATGATCACTACGAAGGCGGATTATTTTTCCAATTGTCTCTCCTTTTTCTCGTTGGACCTGGATGCACAGATTTTTGAAGATCGAGAAGGTGTCTGATTTGTCACGAGGGAAGTCAACCCAAGTGTATCGTGAGTAATCATCTACACATACAAAGACATATCGTTTTCCTTCAATGGTTTCAATTTGCATTGGTCTCATGAGGTCAACATGTATCAGCTCAAGTACTCGAGAGGTGGTGATATGCTGTAGATTCTTGTGTGACATCTTGGTTTGCTTACCAATCTGACATTCTCCGCAGATCTTTCCTTCCACTATTTTCGGGTTCGGAATTCCTGTAATTGCCTGCTCGGAGATTGCCTTCTGCATACTTCTAAGATTTAGATGTCCAAGCTTTCTGTGCCACAGTTTGGTTTCTTCTGCTTTGGAGCAAGGCATTTGGCCGCTTCGATATGTGATTCGGGCGACCAGATATAACAATTATCCGTTGAGCGAACTCCTTGTAGAATAGTGACTTGATCGACTTCTGAGCCCAGATCACAGATCTGGCTGATGCTAATCAGGTTTGCCTTAAGTCCTTCTACAAGTAATGCTTCAGTTAGGCAAGTGGCTCCTGGATGCTTGAGTACTCCTTTTCCAATGATTCGAGCTCGAATCCCATCTCCAAAAGTAACAAAGCAGTTTGTATATAATTTGAGATTGGAAAGAAACTCTGGAGTACCTGTCATGTGTCGAGAACATCCACTGTCGAGATACCAGTCTTTGTTTGTTGATGCACTTAAGGATGTATATGCAACATTAGCTCGATAGACTAGGTTCTTAGGTCTCTATTCAAGGCGGGAGCTGAGCTTTGATGTCTTTGTGGTAGCTGAGCTTGCTTCCTCCCAAGAAGTTGAAAAAAAAAGGTCTGATGTGACCTTGTTGACCACAGTAATGACATATCCATTGATATTGACAAGCTGGTCTTCCGTAGTATTGTTGTCTGCGTGGAGGATGTCTTCTGACAGTTTCTTGACACGAACATGTTGTAGATGATGTCATGACATTTGTTGTAGGTTGTCCTGTAGGATGTGTTGGGGCATCAAGTGGTTTCTTGTCAACCATGGCTTGTTGTGGGACAAACTTCGTCACTGCTGTTGAGGGGATATCGTGTGTGTACCCTAGTCCCGTCGTATCCTTGGACTGCTTTCCCACTGATAGAATCTTGTCAAGGCTTTCCGTGCTAGGATTCATCATCTTTACCGATTTAGTCATAAGACTAATTTCTCCGTTAAGTCTGGTGATTTCGCGTTTTAGCTCCACGGTCGTCTCTAGAAATCTAGACTTGTCGTTGGTAAGACTGATAATCCGTTCACCTTGTTGATCTAGTATCAGAGTTTCCTTGATCCATCTGGTATGTAAGCCTTTGTATGCCTCGACTAGTTGCTCTTTAGTCCAATTCTCATTTGGAGTTGGATGGTGGTGATCATCATTGATATTGGCAGAATTATCAATGTTACATACAAGAGTAGTAGTAGTGAATGCAACAAAGTTGCTTACCTCTTCAGATCCACTATCTTCATTGTCATCATCTGATAGGGTGGCATTATATCCTCGTTTTTGTTGTTTGAGGAAATTTGGACATTCTCTGCGAAGATGACCGAATCCTTCACATTCATGGCATTGAAGTCCTTTGTTCTTGTTGTTTCTTCTCCACTCCTGTTTGGTCTGTCAAGACTTCCTCCTGGTTGAGCTTTTTGTGGAGCTTTATGTCTGGCATTTGTTGTGACATTTCGTCCACCCATTCGACTGAATCTTCTCATGACTTTGTTGTAATTTTTTGCGAGAAGGGCCATTGTAGCATCGATGTCTTCTTCGTAATCAGAATCCTCAGGTTCTGGTTGCTTGTGGGTTGAGCTTTTGAAAGCAACTCCTTTATTCCTTTTGTCGATGTTGGGCAGAGACAACTCATAGGTTATTAGAGACCCCATTAACTCATCGAATTTAAATATCTTGAGGTTATGAACTTCTTCAATTGCAGTGATCTTCATCTTAAATCTAGGGCTAAGAGCACGCAGGGTTTTTCTAACCAGTTTTTCATCAGACATTGGTTCTCCCAAAGAATAAGATTCATTGGCTAGATCACGAATACGAACATTGAATTCTGCAATTGATTTGTCTTCTTTCATGATGAGGGCTTCGAAGTTGGTTGTCAGGTATTGGAGTTTTTGTTCTCGAACCTTGGTTGTTCCTTCATATGCAACAGCAAGGATGTCCCATGCGGATTTGGCAGTTGTGCATGTGTTGATTAGTCTGAATACGTTCTTGTCAACGCCGTTGAATATAGCATTAAGAGCTCGAGAGTTTCCTAGTGATTCCTCGTCTTCATCATCAATCCAATCTTTTTCTGGTTTTGGACCGATAGGATTACCATCGTTGTCACTGAGTTGTGGGGCATTCCAACCATTGATCACAGCCTTCCATGTTTTGTTGTCAAGTGACTTCATGAGGGCACACATTCGAGCCTTCCAATAGCCCTAGTTACTTCCATCTAGAACAGGTGGTCGATTGATGGATCCTCCTTCTCTGGTATTGTTCATCTTGATCAAAATATTTGTTTTAGAAACTCACCTAAAGCTGTAGGTGCCTCCTCTGATACCAATTGAAATTTTGATCAGCTAGTCGTGCAAGATGCCACACACAATGATATGTAAGAAGCTATAACATTGTGTCTGACTTCTTGTGTAGATAATGCAGGACAGTAAATATAAAGCTATAAACAATGACACAGCAGATTGTTTACCCAGTTCGGTGCAACGTCACCTACGTCTGGGGGCTCTTAGCCTAGTGGAAAGATTTCACTTATCAGTAATTCGTCAGAACATACAAGTACCTGTGATCATCCCTAGATCTATACTTTATGCTACGTCTTACAGTGCAATCTATCTCAGGGTTAAATTTTTTTTTTGTTTACCCAGTTCGGTGCAACGTCACCTACGTCTGGGGGCTCTCAGCCTAGTGGAAAGATTTCACTTATCAGTAATTCGTCAGAACATACAAGTACCTGTGATCATCCCTAGATCTATACTTTATGCTACATCTTACAGTGCAATCTACCTCAGGGTCTCCCCCTGAATCCAAGACTCCGTCTTGATTCCACTCTTTGAGCAATCGCCTTGCTCTGTCAGTTCAAGTCTTCGTACAACTTGGTGGTTGCGTGCAGTCTTCACTCACGCGCTCAGTAAACCATCAATCACCTAACTCTCAATAGTTATGTGATGCACAATATCCTTAGCTCAATCTGCAATTTCTCAGTCCGCAAACCTTCACGTCTAAGAACCTTGCAAATAGTTGCTAGGAAACAAATAAAGAACCACACGTTTACTAAGGGGGTAGCCTAAGCTTTTATAGCAATCGAGGATGAGTACTAACCCTAATGGGTTTCCTCTTAAGTACCGTCTTTCTTCTTTCTAGATTTGAAGTCGTTTCTGGAATTTCCTAATCGTCTTCGAACTTTCTGCAGAAAACTGCACTTTCCTGATTTCTGTCGATTATGATGTTTGCCGAGACGCCGTTAACAATGTTACACAAGATGTCGCAGAAGATGCTTCGACATTCTTTGTAACATGTTCTTCAGTTCCTTTAAAAATCAGCCAATCTCTAAAATCGTCGTAACTACAAAAATTCCATCAAGTATAAACATGAAATTAATCTGAAAATATATCTTTTTAAACCCGAATCAATCCGACACAAAATGCTTTTGTATTCTCTAGACGTATCCACACAAGCAAGATTCCTTTTCCATAACATTTCTTCACTAACTTTTGCTAGAAATCTAGAGAAGAAGAAGTAGCAAAAATGATGGAATGAAGATGAGAGAGAGGGTTCGGCCACAAGAGGGAGAGAGACCAAAAATAGGTGAGGAATTATGGGAAAATTAAATTGAAAATCAATTCATTTGATTTTCAAATTCATTTGACTAAATCAAAAAGCGGATTCTCACAATTTCCACCCAAGCATGTTTTTCTATATAATGTACTTAAAGTGTGTGACCCTCTAGGCTCACGACCCGTTGGCGGACTGGTAAAATTACTATTTTACCCTTTTCCATCATAAGTGGCCTCTAGCAAGACATTATGATTACCCAACGTCCGTGATTATCGACGATTCGACTTAACCTGTTATCGTACATGTCACTATCCTTTTATCAAACCGATATCCAGATTGATCAATAGGCATAGAACCGTCATCCTAATTTATCAATCCCTGTTTCTTTATATCTGAGATTACTGAAAACTGATACAAAGGTATCACCTGCATGGCCATGCTATTCTTTCAGTCATACTCATCAAGTGGCCTAAACAGATATCTTTCCCATACCGGAGTATGAGTGATAAATCCCTCACTAATGTAATTCATAACCAAGCCAATCAGAGCCGTTATGGCTACCCTTTTACAGGTAACGTTAGACTAGGTCAAACTTAGAGATTCATTACATAGTGCACACAAAGACTCCTTGGTCTAATGATATAATGACAAGCTACGATCTGTGAGTATCTCCTGACAGTATCTATGCTGCATACTCATCATCGGGTCGTCCAATACCATTGTTCTGATGATATCTACGATAAAACTCCGGTGCTGACTTTGCCATGATCAGTAGAGCGTGATCACAAGGAGTTAGTCTCATACTGATCGCTTCTTAAGGAAGCTTAGCTGATCAGGGACACATCAAATGTAATTCTTTCCGATCTACAATTCTACTATTAGTGATTATACACATAATGATATAGATCAAATTACATTCGATATATTACTACAACACATTAGTAATATATGTCGATTTATTTATTCGGAAAGAGGATAAAACATTACATCTGTAGATCACTTTTATATTGGACTTGGGCATTACTCTAACAATCTCCCACTTGCCCCTGGTTCTAATTTAAGTTATGATCTACTCCCATAGACCTTGCATGTTCCTCATGCATAGGCTGCAGCTGAGCCTTTTTCAAGGGATCGGCCATATTATCATCAGTCGAATCGTGTTTAATCTCCACATCACCTCTATCTGTGATAACTCTAATGAGGTGATGTCTGCTGAGTATATGTTTGGATCTGTTGTGGAATCTGGGCTCTTAAGCAATAGCTACGGCACTTGTGTTGTCCCAGAATAAGCTTATCGGATCAGACGCTCGCTGCGTTGCATCTGATCCGATAAGAAAGCTTCTAATCCATCCGTCCTCTTTAGCTGCTTTCGTTGCAGCTATATACTCAGCTTCCATTGTAGAGTTGGCAATTTTTTCTTACTTAAAGCTTATCCAGTTGAAAGCGCCACCACTTAACACAAAATATATCCTGACTGAGTTTTGAAGTCATCTGGATATGTCTGAAAACTAGCATCGACCTATCCTTTGACTACTAGTTCTCTATCTACATCCCCACACACTAGAAATGCATCCTTAGCCCTCCTCAAATATTTGAGGATGGCCTTTGACAGCAATCCAGTGTAATTGGCCGGGGTTAGATTGAAATCTGCTAGTACAACTCAGTGCGAACGAGACTTCCAGTCTCGTGCATATCCTGGCATACATGATGGATCCCACAACCGAAACATATGGGATCTTACTCATCTTGCTCACCTTATCAGGAGTACTAGGACTCTGTAGCTTGCTGAGCTTAATGCCATGGCGCATGGGTATGTATCCTTTCTTAGAATCAAGCATTGAGAATCTTCTCAACACTTTATCTATGTAAGTGCTCTGACTTAGGCCCAATATCCTTTTGGGACGATCTCTGTAGATCTTGATGCCCAAAATAAAAGTAGCATCACCTAAGTCCTTCATCGAGAAGCACTTCCCTAACCAAGCTTTAACCTCAAGCAAGGTTGGAATGTCATTTCCGATGATCAATATGTCATCGACATACAACACTAGGAATACAATGTTACTCCCACTCGCTTTCTTATAAACGCAAGGCTCACTTTCATTCTTGATAAAGCCGAATTCTCTTACAACTTCATCAAAATGAAGGTCCCAACTCCGTGAAGCTTGCTGCAATCCATAAATGGATCTTTGTAGCTTGCACATCTTTCTAGAATTCCTTGGATCTACAACCCATAGGCCGTGTGATATACACACCCAATAGTAAGTTCCTGCTAAGGAAGGGGTTTTGACAACCATCTGCCATAGTTATGGCTAAGAATAATCTGGACCGATCTGACCATTGCTACTGGTGAAAAGGTGTCATCATAATCCATGCATTGAATCTGACGATCACCTTTTACAACCATCCTAGCGTTATTGGTCTGAGGATTTCCATTCATGTCGGTCTTGATCCTATAGACCCACTCAGAATCGATGGGTTTTATCCCAGGGGTTTGATCAACCAAGCTTTATACTTGGTTGTCATACATGGATTTCATTTCCTCATTCATGGCATTCTGCCATTTTTCAGAGTCTGGACTGGCCAAAGCTTGTCTGAAGGTTTCTAGATCATCCTGATCCACCAATATCAAGTCATTTCCCTTAGTGGATGTGAAGCCATATCTGACGGGAACATGACGAGATCTTTCAGACCTCCTTAGACCATCTGGAATTTTTGTAGGGATTGATTTTTCATCTACGACCATCTGAGGCTCTAGTACTTCTACATCTTGCATAGTAGGCTCCTAAATTGCTTCAGGCTGTTACGTACCCTCTCGAATTTCTTCGAGATGCACGAGACTCCCACTAGCTGTTTTTGAAATAAATTCTTTCTCCAAAAATATCTCTCCTTTGTGCAACAAAAACTTTATTCTCGCTGGGTATGTAGAAGTTGTGTCTCTTAGTTTCTTAAGGATACCTTACAAAGACACACTTGTCTAATTTCGATGCATGCATCTCTGCTACCCAAATCTTTAGAAAAAACATATTAGGATGTTTCCCACACCATATATGACTATGGTTCATTTCTTATTTGGGTACTACGCGAAGGCGCATGCATCCAAATAGAACTGACCATCTCATCCCGCTCCCATCCTAATGAATACTACGCAAAAGCGCACGCATCCACGGTAACGGGAGTCCTAATGAGTGTCATGTGGTGTACCTTCTATGACTTTGGTCCAGTTCTTATTTCACTACTACGCGGAGGCGCACACATCCAAATAGAACTGATCTGCCCTGCAAGGTACTCATGAGCCTTACCCTTACCCTCATAAGCTTTCTTGAAGCTGACCTTCTTATTGACCATAAGGACCTCCTTCGTCTTGCCCTTGAGGTTCTTTTAAGCGGTCATAAGCATCCCATGATGCTCTGTCAAGGACTTGTCAATGTCATGCCCAATCTGAGTATTTCACGCCCTTGAGTCTGTCCTTCTCAATCTGGACTCTCAATGCGCTATTACTACTTTGTGTGTGTTTGCCATTTAGTTCTACATGGTAAAATGAATTAAAATTCAAGTTGGAGATTCAATTATAAAACACTTGTCTGATTCTAACATTATAATCTGAACCAGGATCCTCGCATACCCTCAATTGAAATGAACGGAGGCTCACCCCTCCAATTCAAAGCACAAAGGTAGGAATACATCCATCTACAAAACAGTGTAATTCCTGGCTAGGGTCTGTACTGAAAAGTACACGGCACACCCTATACTAATACCCTAGGTAAGCCCTACATGACAATCGTAGACAAGTCTACCAAGTTTGAACTATGGACATAACTAATGTGGCTACTACGCGGAAGTGCACGCACCCACATATAACTGCCCATCTCATCCAGACTTCTCCACTATGAATGTTATGCGGAGGCCTACCGACATCCATAGGCTCAAAGCCCTTTTGAGCGCCCAAACTTGGATGGCATCACGCTTGACTTGTAATTATTTGCGTATAAGTGAATTATTACTGCCTGATTGTGTATCGATACAATATTAATTGGAATAATCAATTACAATTCCATGCAAAGATGATCCCTTAACCAATTATATGCAAGTCTAATTAAATACCGTTTTTAATCTTCGCATGTGGGTGATAGCTACACATACATAAAATGATGCATATAATAACTATCCATACATTCATACATTCTCAATATATAATGTAACTGTAAAACATGCATAGCTAAGCCCACCCTAAGGATCCTAGGATTCTTGCAAAACTGATCCTACAGACTAGGTGTTTAAGATCCAGGCTTGCTCCATCCTTGTGGACTCCCCCTAGCTCCGAGTCTCCTCCAGACATTGAATCTCCCTCTTGACTTGTATTTTGCGTCGGTCTTCGTAATTACAAATTTAAAGTAAATAAATAAATGCATAGCAACTCGCAGGTTATAAAACGAAATTTAAATCACAAGTCTAGAGGGCTTAGCTATACATCATGTGGAAAGCAATATGTTGTCAAAGATCATGTGATCACTCATCATGCTTATCAAACAACAAATTTATTCCAAATTTTATCTTTCTTAAATGTAGAAAAATTTCCGGTTTATCGAACTTGAACTGGTTTCCGGTTAATTAATTGAACTTGAACTGGTTTCCGGTTAATTAATTGAACTTGAACTGGTTCACTCTGGTTTATCGAAACCGAGCCGAATCTGAAAATTAAAATTTTTATTGGGAAATATCTCGGGGAATCGCCACGAGCCAAAACCGACCCAAAAACCCCAAAACTGATCAGCCCGCCTCGGACTGTTTTAAAGTGGCCCGTGGGCACCGATCTGGTTGCCCAAGAGATGACCGGTCTGGTCACCCGCGACAGCGACCATGGACGGCCGTGGGCCATTCATGGTCGAGCCAAGGGCCGACAGATCTGGTCGCCCGCGGCAGTGACCATGGACGCCCGTGGGCCTTCCATGGTCGAGTCGAGGGCTGGCCAATCTGGTCACCCGTGGGCCATGCATGGTCGAGACAAGGGCTGACCAATCAGGTCGCCCGCGACAGCGACCATGGACGCCCGTGGGCCATCCATGGTCGCCCGAGGCGACCTGGTCGGCCCTTGGTGCTAACCACGGTCGGCCCGAGGGCTCTCCATTGTCCATCAAGGGGCTTGACCTCGGTTAGCCATGGTTAACCTAAAACAGCCCCAAAAATAATTTTCTAACCTTCAAAATTAATAAAATCTGATTTTTTTATATATTTTCATGCATAGTTAAATCCGAACAATACATGAAAAAAATTAAGGCATAAATTATAAACCCTAATCATGCTCAAATCAATCACAAACAACCATCATCTGATACTACTGAGGAATTCCATGGGTTCCAAACAATTAAATTCATGCAGCGGACTTGAAAATAACCATGGAATTTGAAGATTAAGATCTTATGTGAAAATTTCAACATGCAAATAATAAAATCAAATTTGAAAATAACTTTTGCAAATCGATCAAAACACAAAGTTTATGTGTTCTCTAGATCGTCCACACAAGCACAACACCTCTACCAAGGTTTCTACAGACAAGTTTACTACATTCGTGTGTAGAAGAAATGCAAAAAGTCAACAATGGAGGAAGAGGGGAGAGGCGGCTAGAGAGAGAAGAGGGGCCGAAAAAAGGGTTTAGGGTTAAAATTATGTGAAAAAAAACTGATTTTTAATATCTTTTAATTCACATAATTAAATCACCTTACAACCTCTTATTTACACTTAAGCCCCATTCTTAATTAAAACCAAGAATAGGCTTTAAGTCCAATTAGCTAAAATTTAATTAAACCCATTTGAGTTGGGTTCTAATTAAATGGTTTAGCTAAACCGGTCCAATCTCTTTAATTTGATTTCCTCAACCGTCTGGTTAATAAACCTAGGCCAGAAATCAACCGAATCGTTTTCAATTTGACTAAATCGAAAAGCGGATTCTCCCAATTTCCACCCAAGCTTGTTTTGCAATATACTGTACTTAAAGTGTGTGACCCTCTAGGCTCACGACCTGTTGGCAGACTGGTAAAATTATTATTTTACCCTTTCCATCATAAGTGGCCTCTAGCAAGACATTATTATTTCCCAACGTCCTTGATTATCGACGTTTTGACTTAACATGTTATCGTACATGTCACTATCCTTTTATCAAATCGATATCCAGATTGATCAATAGGCATAGAACCGTCATCCTAATTTATCAATCATTGTTTCTTGATATCTGAGATGGCTGGAAACTGATACAAATGTATCACCTGCATGGCCATGCTATTCCTTCAGTTATACTCATCAAGTGGCCTAAACGGATATCTTTCCCATACTGAAGTATCAGTGATAAATCCCTCAGCCATCTTTCGAGTTCACTAATGTAATTCATAACCAAACCAATCAGAGCCGTTATGGCTGCCCTTTTACAGGTGACGTTAGACTAGGTCAAACTTAGAGATTCATTACATAGTGCACACAAAGACTCCTTGGTCTTAGGATATAATGACAAGCTAGGATATGTGAGTATCTCATGAAAGTATCTATGTTACATACTCACCATCAGGTCGTCCAATACCACCGTCCTGATGATATCTATGATATAAGTCCGGCACATACTTTGCCATGATTAGTAGAGCGTGATCACAAGGAGTTAGTCTCATACTGATCGTTTCTTAAAGAAGCTTAGCAGATCAGGGACACATCAAATGTTATTCTTTCTGATTTATAGTTCTACTATTAGTGATTATATGCATAATGATATAGATCAAATTACATTCGATATATTACTACAACACATTAGTAATATATGTCGATTTATTTATTCGGAAAGATGATAAAACATCACATCTGTAGATCACTTTTATATTGGATTGGGGCATAACTCTAACAGTACCATGTATAACATGCGGTTATACACAGTGTTGGAACTTTGGGGCTACCAAGAACACCATGGAAACAGAAGCAACAATATATAAACCCCAAAAACTGTCCAAGGACATCAAACCGTTAAATCCCAAGGCAAAACCGAAATCACAAGTTTACCTCCGATTTGTTCGAATCGGTTGTGAAGAACGCATCGGATCTTCAACTCTAGCCAAGTCCAAATGGATAGGATCATCACAAGGGATCCTACACTCCTCTACCTACTGATAGCATTTGTGCCCTAGTCCAATTGCTATTAGCTTGTAAACGTCTATGTACATTATCATCGTTTGTAACATATATATAAAACGTCTTTGTATTACTTATGTGTTGAAGTAATATGTTAAGCATGATCTGATTTATGACCACTAAAGTAGTAGAACCATAAATCTGTACGGATCACACTTAACGAGTCCCTGGTCAAAATATGCTTCCTTAGAAGCGACCAGTATGAGGATGGTTCTTAATGATGTAGTTCTACTTGTCATAGGGATGAGGGATCCCGGAATCATATCATAAATATCATGAGGTGATTGATATCGGACGACCCGCTTTGAATAGTGTTTTCATAGATTAAGCCATGAACATATTCAAATGCGATAACTTGTCACGACATCCTTAGACCAAGGAGTCTTTGTGATCACTATGCAATGAACGTGCGGCTTTAACTTGCGCCAAATGCTTTCTGTGACAGGATTGCAATAACGGGCATGATTGGGTAGCGGAACGGGTTGCATGAGTGACACGAAAGACGGCTAAGGGATTTATCCCTCATAATACGGTATGGGAAAGATATCCGTTAAAAGACCTCTTGATCGAGACTGACTGAGAGTAAGAGCATGGCCATGCCGGTGATACGGGTTATCAGTTCTTAGCCATCTCACACATCAAGTAACAATGATTGATTAAACAAGGGTGACGACTCTATGCCTTGTGATCAATCGGGATATCTAGAGATAATAGGATAGTGACTTGTACGCACAAGGTTAAGTCGAATCATCGATCGTCATGCACCTTGGGTAATCATAACGTCTTACTAGAGACCACTTATGATGGATCGGGCAAGAGCGATCTTTTGCGCCGATCTGCCAACCGTGGCATGAGCCTAGAGGGTCACACACATTCAAGACGGATAACTTGAGACAAGGAAACCTTAACGTTTCTTGAGGAGCAATACATGGACAAAACTGGAGGTTTTGTGCCATGGGTTCGGTTTGAGAGAATAATTAGCGAATCGAGAAAACTGAGTTTTTTTGTCGATGTCGCGTCGGACTTTGTTTGATAAGTAATGACAAAAAGGGTCAGGCGACTTTTGGACACGACACGAGACCACACGGGCGAGCCCATTGGACTCGGCCCATGAGGTCTCATGGTCGGCCCAAACAAGGGCCCATTAAGGGCCCAATAAGCCCTCTTGGCCGGCCCACATGGTGGGTCCATGTGTGGGGGCCACACAACACCATGCTTAGTTGGTGATTGTGGATTAAGAGGTGAGTGATTTAAGGGGTATGGGTTAAAGTACCTTTAAGCGCATACCAATCACCTTTTGACCCATGCTCATGAGATTGATGAAGTAGAGAAATATCAAATGGGATTCAAGACACAACACACTCTCATCAATCCTACAACTCTCACAACTCTCTCTCTCATCTCTTTGCTCTCTTGTTCTTCATTTAATTGTTCTAGTAGGCAATCAAGTGAAGGATCTTCAAGATCATTCCCTTGGTGTGCACTTGCTCTAGAGAAGAAGATCCGAAAGTTCTTTTTTATCGATTCAACAAAGACTAAATGCATAATGGAGAAACTGTCCAGATTGTCCAGTTCCGGCGACCAACAATGCGTGAGCCATAGCCGCTTCGTCCGAGCTCCTATTGACCTGAAACTGGCGGCGTTGGAAAGATAATTCCAAGGGCTACAACGTTTGTGAAATACTCATTTTCCAAAAGAGCACTGGTTTGGGAGATACAAGGCCGAGAAGCAGACTGGTCCGCAGAGTCTGTCCAGCGAGACGGGAAAAATGTTTTGCTCCAGACGGAGGTCTTCTAGTCCGGAATGGGTTCGGAGCAAAACACAAAAGATGTAGGGAATTGGCTGGGGTGTAATCTCCAAAAAGAACCGAAGAAATTGGAGATCTGTAGCTCGAGATATAGAGCTTCAAAGTCTCGATTTTCTGCCGGGCAGATTCTGCTAAAACCCGAAAACTCGATTTCCTAAGGATCTAACTTGGTAGTCGATCTTGCGCAGGTTAGGGGCAGTTTATAGGTTGCTTCCGCTGCCATGAACGTTATTAGGATGCCCCGGAACCCAACACCTACTAGAATAGAAGAGAGAGCAAGAAGGGTTGAAGGGAGGGAGGATTAGGCCGAGTGTCTTGAGATGGAGAGAGAGAACACCAACCTATTGAACTTGAGTGATATTTTAAGTTGTGTTGGTGATTTTGTTATGAATTGTTGTGTGTTGGGTTAAGAAAAAATGATGATGGTCATTGGGTGGCCTCCATTAGATCACACTTACCCAACAAGATTAGGATAATGTGTATCTAGTCATCATCAACTTAACCAAACTTAGTGGAGAAAGGAACCCACCCTTTGCTCCACTATTGGGCCTTTGTTGGGTCGGCCACTTAGGGCCTCGTGGCTCAAAGCCCAATGCTTCAGCCATGAGGTCCCTTGCCGCGTCCAACTAACCCCCGAACTTATTGTACAAAGTCCGCGCGACACCGATAAAAGATTTCGTCTTTCTCGATTCGCGTGTCACATTCGATTACACATATCCATGGCCCAAAACGGCCAGTTTTGCCCATGCCTCTCTCTCGATTATCGCCAACATTTCCTTGTCTCTCATAATCCATATCCTATGTGTGTGACCCTCTAGGCTCATGCCGACGTCAGCCGATCGGCATAAAATTCCATTTACCCGATCCATCATAAGTGGTCTCTAGTAAGACGTTATGATTACCCGATGTGCATGATGATCGATGATTCGATTCAACCTCATGTAGTACATGTCGCTATCCATTTATTACCCGGTATCTAGATTGATCATAAGGCATAGAGACGTCACCCTTATTTAATCAATCTTTGTTTCTCGATCTGTGAGATTAATGAATACTGATAACCCGTATCATTGGCATGACCATGCTCTCCCTTCAATTAATCTCTATCGAGTGGCCTAAACATATACCTTTCTCATACCGTAGTATGAGGGATAAATCTCTTAGCCGCGTTTCGTATCACTCATACAATCCGTCCCCGTGTCAATCATGTCCGTTATGGTTGTCTTGTTACGGACAACATTAGGAGCAAGTCAAACGAGGTTCTTTACTGTATAGCGACCACAAAGACTCCTTGGTCTAAGGATACGACGAGAAGCTACCACAATTGAATGTGTTCATGACTTTATCTATGCAACACCATTCAGTGCGGGTCGTCCAATATCACTCACCCGAGTGATATCTATGATCTGATTACAGGAGCCCTTCCCAATGGTAAATAGAACTATACCATAAAGAATCATACAGGGCACAAAAAGAATCATACCCCTTCCCAATCATTGAAGCATATTTGACCAGGGACCCGTTAAGTGTGATCCGTACAGATATATGGTTCTACTACTTTGGTGGACATATATCAGATCATACTTAACCTATTACTTCAACACATAAGTAATATAATACCGATTTTATATATTGAAAACGATGATTAATATATAAAGACATTTATAGACTAATACAATTGGACTAGGGCACAAAAATGCTTACAATCTTCCACTTGCCCCTAGTTCCAAGTCTATACCCATTAACCTCACATGCTTTTCCTGCTTAGGTTGAGAAAGAGCCTTGGTCAAAGGGTCGGCTGTGTTATCATCTGTTGCAACGTAAGTGATCTTCACATAACCCCTCTTGATGATTTCTCGTATTAGGTGATATTTTCTGGGTACATGTTTGCATCTGTTATGTGCTTTGGGCTCTTTAGCTTTGACAATGGCCCCTATGTTGTCACAAAATAAGCTTACTGGATCAGAAGTGTTTGGCATTACGCCTAATCCAGTTAGAAAGCTCTTGATCCATACAGCCTCCTTTGCTGCTTCCGAGGCAACAATGTACTTAGATTCCGTTGTAGAGTCAGCTGTGGAATCCTGCTTCTTGCTCTTCCAGCTAAAATCTCCTCCATTCAACATGAACACATATCCAGAATGACTTTTATAGTCATCAGGATCCGTCTGGAAACTAGCGTCAACAAAACCTTTGACGACTAGTTCATCATCTTCTCTTCCCCCGTAAACAAGAAAAGCGTCCTTGGTTCTCCTCAAGTATTTGAGGATTGCCTTGACTGCAATCCATTATTCTTCACCGGGGTTGGATTGATGCCTACTGGTACAGCTTAAGGCAAACGAGATGTCCGATCTCGTATATATCATGACATACATGATGGATCCAATAGCCGAAGCGTATGGAATTCCACTCATTCTTTTCAGCTCATCAATTGTCACCGGACGTTGAGTCTTGCTTAGCCTTATGCCATGACGGATGGGTAAGAATCCTTTCTTGGCATCAAGCATTGAGAATCTCCTAAACACTTTATCTATGTAGGTGCTCTGACTTAAACCCAAGACCCGCTTGGTGTGATCTTTCTATATCTTAATACCCAAGATGTAAGAGGCTTCGCCTAAGTCTTTCATTGCGAAACACTCACCTAAACAAGCCTTTGTTGAGTGCAAGTTTGGGATGTCGTTTCCAATGAGTAATATGTCGTCAACATATAGCACCAAAAAGACTATCTTACTTCCATCCTCCCTTTTGTAAACGGAAGGTTCATCATCGTTCTTGATAAAGCCGAACTATTTCACAGCTTAATCAAAACGTTGATTCCAACTCCTTGAAGCTTGCTTCAATCCATAAATGGACTTGAGCAACTTACAAATCTTTCCCTTATTCCTTGGATCTACAAAACCTTCAGGTTGCGTCATATAAACGTCCTCAGTTAAGTTCCCATTAAGGAAGGCGGTTTTGACATCCATCAACCATATCTCGTAGTCATGATATGCTACGATAGCAAGAAGAATTCGGATAGATTTGACCATAGCCACTGGAGAACAGGTTTCCTCATAGTCAATCCCTTGAATTTGTTTATAACCTTTTGCTACCAGACGTGCTTTATAGTTCTGAGGATTGCCATCCATGTCTGTCTTCTTCTTGAAGACCCATTTACAACCAAAGTTTTTAATACCAGCGATTGGATCAATCAAGCTTCAGACTTGATTATCGTACATGGATTGCATTTCCTCCTTCATGGCTCCAAGCCATTTCTTGGAGTCAGTACTGTCCACGGCTTCTCGGAAGGTGGTGGGTTCATTATCTTGATCCACCAATACCAGCTCATCACCTTGAGTCACACAGAATCACTATCTCACAGGTGGATGGTTGGTCCTTTCAGACCGCCTTGGACCGTCCTGAAGAACTGCAGTGATCGGTTCCTGCTCTACTACCTGCTCTGGCTCCATATTTTCTACTGGGCTTTCAGGTGGATCCTGAGAAGCTACATCCTCTGGAATTTCATCCAGATCTATAGTTCTCCCACTGTCTGTTTTGGAAATGAACTCCCTTTCCAAAAATACCCCACCGCGAGCAACGAAAAATTTGTTCTCGCTCGGTTTATAGAAGTAGTATCCCCTTGTTTCTTTGGGATACCCAACGAAGATGCATTTGTCTGATTTTGATTCGAGCTTGTTTGAGAGCATACGCTTCACAAAAGCCTCGCAACCCAAAATCTTTAGGAAGGAAATAACGGGTTTCTTCCCGTACCATTGCTCACAAGGTGTACCTTCCACTGTCTTTGTTGGAGCCCTATTCAATATGAATGCGGCAGTTTCAAGAGCATAACCCCAGAAGGATATTGGCAAATCAACATGATGTAGGGATTTGGAGCTACCAAGATGAATAAAATAGTGGAAGCAACAACAATATAAACTC
The DNA here is from genome assembly GCA_963920655.1 of Geranium rotundifolium. Taxonomy (NCBI): domain Eukaryota; kingdom Viridiplantae; phylum Streptophyta; class Magnoliopsida; order Geraniales; family Geraniaceae; genus Geranium; species Geranium rotundifolium. The sequence goes on along the minus strand of OY987311.1, from coordinate 33,024,085 downwards.
CAAAATCTGTCCAAGAACATAAACCATTAAATCTCAAGGCAAAAACTATTTCACAAGAGTTCACCTTTGGTTTTGTTAAATCAAGAAAGAAGAACAAGATGATCTCCTTCTCTAGAGCAAGTCCACACCAATAGGATGATCCTTTTTGATCCAACACACTTACCCCACTAGAACTAGAGTGTGAAGAACAAGAGAGAAAAGGAAGGAGAGGGGAGGGGGGGGGGGGGGGGGGGGGGGAGTTGTTCGGCCGACATCTTCAATGAGAGAGAGAGAGAGTTCCAATTTTTTATTTTTTTTGTCTTATGATTTGTGTGTACTAAATGATATATTATAAGTTGATTTGATAAAGCAACAAATGATGAAGGCATGGGCTAAAGTCATTCCACCACCTAATCCCACAATTTGTTCTTCATCAAAATCAACAACATCAACTAAGCATGGTGTGTGGCCCCCACATATGGCCCCACCAAGTGGGCCGGCCAAGACATGCCCAATTGGGCCTATTGTTGGGCCTTTAATGGGCCGGCCTTGTGGCCTCATGGGCTAAGCCCAATGGGCTCGCCCATGTGGTCGCGTGCCGAGTTCACAAATTATCCGACCCTTGTCGTCACTTATCAAACAAAGTTCGACGCGATATCAACGACAACTGCAGTTTTCTCGATTCGCTAATCATTCTCACAAATCCAAACCTATGGCCTAAAACCCTTAGTGTTGGCCATGTCTCGCTCCTCAAGAAAAGCCAACCTTTCCATGTCTCAAGTTACCCTTATTGTATGTGTGTGACCCTCTAGGCTCATGCCACCGTTAGTAGATCGGCGTAAGAGATCTCTCTTGCCCGTCCATCATAAGTGGCCTCTAGTAAGACATTATGATTACCCAAGGTGCATGATGATCGATGATTCAATTTAACCTTGTGCGTACAAGTCACTATCCTATTATATCTAGATATCTTGATTGATCACAAGACATAGAGTCGTCATCCTTGTTTAATCAATCATTGTTACTTGATATGTGAGACGACTGAGAACTGATAACTCATATCACTGGCATGGCCATGCATTTCCTCTCAGTCACTCTCGATCAAGTGGGCTAAATGGATATCTTTCCCATACCGCCTTCTTATATACGCAAGGTTCATCACCGTTCTTGATGAAGCCAAACTGTTTCACAACTTCATCAAAACGTTGGTTCCAACTCCGAGATGCTTGCTTCAAACCGTAAATTGATTTGAGCAACTTACAAATATTTCCCTTATTCTTTGGATCCTCAAAACCTTCCGGCTTGGACATATAAACATCCTCAGCTAACCTCCCATTAAGGAAAGCGGTTTTGACATCCATTTTCCATATTTCATAATTATGATAAGCTGCTATGACAAGTAGAATGCGAATAGATTTGACCATAGCTACTAGAGAAAAGGTTTCCTCATAGTCAATTATGTGGACTTGTCTATAAGCTTTTGCTACCAGACGTGCTTTATAGGTTTGAAGTTTACCATCCATGTCTATCTTTATTTTAAAGATCCATTTACACCCAATGACTTTTACGCTAGGGGTTTGATCTACCAAGTCCAACACTTGATTATCCGACATGGATTGCATTTCTTCCCTCATGGCTTCCAGCCATTTCTCAGAGTCGGGTTCGTCCATGGCTTCTCGAAAGGTAGCTGGATCATTGTCCACTAACACCAATTCATCACCTCCAGTTACAAGAAAACCGTATCTAATAGGTGCATGACTGGTCCTTTCAGACCGCATTGGACCGTCCTCAATAACTGCAGCTATTAGTTCTTGCTCAACGACCACTTTGGGCTCCACTTCTTCTATGGGGTCGTCCAGCGGTTCCTGAGTGACGATCTCATTCAGAACTTCATTGACTGTCTTGGAAACAAATTTCTTTTCCAAGAATATCCCACCACGGGCGACGAACACTTTGTTCTCGCTTGGTTTATAGAAGTAGTATCCCTTTGTTTCTTTGGGATATCCGACGAAAATGCACTTATCTGACCTTGGTTCGAGTTTGGTTGCTAGCAATCGTTTTACAAAAACCTCGCAACCCCAGATCTTTAGGAGTTCCCTCCCGTACCATTTCTCGAAGGATGTCCCTTCCACTTCTTTCGACGGAGCCCTATTTAATATGAATGAGGCCGTTTGTAGAGCGTAACCCCAGAAGGAGATCGGGAGATCAGTGTGACTTAACATTGATCGAACCATATCCAACAATGTTTGATTATTTCGCTCAGACACACCATTTAGTTGTGGTGTTCCTGGCGGAGTCCACTGAGATAGTATTCCACATTCTATAAGATGACAAAGAAACTCTTCGGATAAGTATTCTCCACCCCGATCAGAACGGAGTACCTTAATACTTTTCCCGAGTTGGTTTTCTACTTCAGTCCTAAACTCTTTGAATTTATCAAAAGCTTCAGACATATGTCTCATGAGATAGACATAACCATATCTACTAAAATCATCAGTAAATGTGATAAAGTAGCCTAAACCACCCCTGGCTGGTGTACTCATTGGTCCATATGTTAGAGTTATGCCCAAATCCAATATAAAAGTGATCTACAGATGTAATGTTTTATCATCTTTTCGAATAAATAAATCGCCATATTTTACTAATGTGTTGTAATAATATATCAAATGTAATTTGATCTACGTTATTACGTGTGTAACCACTAATAGTAGAACTGTAGATAAGAAATAATTACATTTGATGAGTCCCTGATCAGCTAAGCTTCTTTATGAAGCGATCAGTGTGAGACCAACTCCTTGTGATCACGCTCTACTGATCATGGCAAAGTATGTGCCGGAGTTATATCATAGATATCATCAGGCCGATGATATCGGACAACCCGATTGTGAGTATGCAACATACATACCGTCATGAGATACTCACAGATCGTAGCTGGTCATTATATCCTTAGACCAAGGAGTCTTTGTGTGCACTGTGTAATGAATCTCCAAGTTTGACCTAGTCTAACGTTATATGTAAAAGGGTAGCTATAACGGCTTCTATTGGCTTGGATATTTATTGCATTAGTGAACTCGAAAGGCGTATGAGGGATTTATCACTCATACTCCGATATGTGAAAGATATCCGTTTAGGCTATTTGATGAGTATGACTGAACGAATAGCACGGTCGTGCAGGTGATACCTTAGTATCGGTTTTCAGTCATCTCAGATATGAAGAAACAGTGATTGATAAATTAGGATGACGATTCTCTGCCTATTGATCAATATGGATATCGTTTGATAAAAGGACAATGACATGCATGATAACAGGTTAAGTCGAATAATCGGTAATCACGAACGTTGGGTAATCATAATGTCTTGCTAGAGACCACTTATGATGGAAGGGGTAAAATAGTAATTTTACCCGTCTGCCAACTGTTTGTGAGCCTAGAGGGTCACACGCATTAAGCACGATTCATGACAAATAAGCATGGATGGAAATTGGGAGAATTCGGTTTTCAGTTTAATCAAATTGAAAACGATTCGGTTGATTTCTGGCCTAGGGTTTTAACCAGACGGTTGAAAAAATCAAGTTGAGGAAATTGAACCGGTTCATCTAAACCAAAATTTGAACTCAATTTTATGGGTTTTAATTTGGATTTAGTTAAACGGGCTTGAAGCCCATTTGGAGTTTCAATTCATGAAATAGCAAGAGTGCAATTATGAGTTTAAAGGGGTGATATGTGTAATTATTTTATTTGAATTTAAAATCAGATTTTTCTTTATAATTAATTCAATTAATTATACATTATCTCTTTCCTTTATTTTCCCATAATTTTGGCATCCTCTTTCTCCCTTCCTTCTTCATTTGGCTGACCCTCCCTATAACATTCCTCCATTGTTTTTCTTTTGTTCATACTTCTAAAAACATCATTAGCAAGAGTATGAGAGAAAATCATTCGGTGATTGTTGTGCTTGTGTGGACTCGATAGATAAACACTATCTTGTGTTTTAATCGATTATACAAAGGTAATTTTTCAGATTATAAAGTTCATAAACATGCTGAATTTTTCATTAAGATCAAGTATTCATTTCGATCACCATGGTTACATAAAGCTCCGTTGCATGAATTTATTGATTGGAACCCATGGTCATCCCTTTCACCAAATACGTCCGAATGTATGAGACCCAATAGATCACCCGCCCTTTAACCTGTTCTGGTGAAGGGTGCTTTAGTCATCTTGCCCATCAAACAAGACTGTCACCTTTCAATCATTTGGAATTCGAATTGACTTAAAAGTCCGCGCATGTGAAGCGCTGAGATGCGTTTCTCGTTTATGTGACCTAGACGACAATGCCATATAAGAGTTTAGTCTAAATCAGCAGTTTTAAACCTCTTAACATTAACATTATAGAGCAAGTTGGAATTCGAGTTTTGCATATTCAATATGTATAAACCTCCAACCGTGTGAGCATTTCCATAATACATATTATTGCACATATATTAAAAAAACCCGTTCTTAATATCAAAATAATAACCTCCTTTTTCTAAAAGAGATATAGATACAATGATCCTGCTGAAAGCAGGTACGCAAAACACATTAAGGAGTTCTATTACAACCCAACTAGACAAAACAAGATCAACCGAACCCACAGCAGTTGCGGCAACACGCACGTTATTCCTAACTCTTAGATCCACCTCGTTTTCGCCCAAGTCTCTTCTACTGCGCAGAACCTGCACATCCGCACAGACATGAGACTCAGCTCCAGTGCCCAGTACCCAAGTATTTTTAGTGGAAAGATTTAGCTCTAAGGGAATACCGGACGAAGTAGCGACCCCACCACTTTTCTTCTGATCTTCCTTAAACTGCTGACGGAACCGGTTCAAAATTCAATTAATAAATTAAACCGTCTAGTTTCGATAAACCAGAATTTTCCACACTTAGGATAAAACTTGGAAAATTTTGTTGTTTGATAAGCATGTTGAGTGTTCACATGATCTTTGATAACATGATGTTTTCCACATGATGCATAGCTAAGCCCTCTAAGACTTGCATTTTAAATACGGCAATTTTTGGGTTGTAGTAAATACGGCATGCGTGTCGTGATTCGTATTTCATTTTATTTTATTTAAACTTGTAATCACGAAGACCGACGCAAGAAGCAAGTCAAGATGAAGACTCGGAATTTTGAGGAGGCTCGAAGCCAGTAGGAGTTCACAAGAATGGAGCAAGTCTGGACCTTGAAGACCAAGTCTTTAGGATCAGTATTGCTAGATTCTTAGGAATTTAAGATGAGCTTAGTTATGCATAAATTTACCGTTACATTTGTATGTATTAATGTATGATAGTTTAATATACAAGTTCATGTATGATTTGCTATCACCCACATGCAAAGATTAAAAACCGGTATTTAATCAGACTCACATGTAACCTGAAAGGGATCACTCTCACGAGGCTATAACCTGCATGTTCCTCATGCCTAGGCAGCGGCTGAGCCTCTGTCAAGGGATCGGCCATATTATCATTAGTCGAATAGTGTTTAATTTCCACATCACCTCTATATGAGATAACTCTCACGAGGTGATGCATGCTGAGTATATGTTTGGATCTGTTGTGGAATTTGGGCTCTTGAACAATAGCTACGGCACCTCTGTTGTCCCACAACAAGTTTATCGGATCAGACGCTCGCGGCGTTTTATCTAATCCAATCAGAAAGCTTCTAATCCATACGGCCTCTTTAGCTGCTTTTGTTGCAGCTATATACTCAGCCTCCGTTGTAGAGTTGGCAATTTTGGCTTGCTTAAAGCTTATCCAGCTGAAAGCGCCACCACTCAACACAAAATACATCCTGACTGAATTTTGAAGTCATCTGGATATGTCTGAAAACTAGCATCGACTTGTCCTTTGACTGCTAGTTCTCTATCTACATCCCCATACACTAGGAATGCATCCTTGGTCCTCAAATATTTGAGGATGTTCTTTGACAGCAATCTGGTGTAATTGGCTGAGGTTAGATTGGAATATGCTGGTACAGCTTAGTGCAAACGAGACTTCCAGTCTCGTGCACATCCTAGCATACATGATGGTCCCGACAACCGAAGCATAAGGGATCTGACTCATCATGCTCAGCTTATAAGGAGTACTGGTACTCTGTAGCTTGCTGAGCTTAATGCCATGACGCATGGGTATGTATCCTTTCTTAGGTTCAAGCATTGAGAGTCTTCTCAACACTTTACCTATGTACATGTTCTGACTTAGCAACATGTTCTGACTTAGCAACATGTTCTGACTTAGGCCCAAAATCCTTTTGGAATGATCTGTACAGATCTTGATGCCTACATTAAATGTAGCATCACCTAAGTCCTTCATCGATAAGTACTTCCCTAACCAAGCTTTGGTGGCAAGGTCGGGATGTCATTCCCGATGAATAAATACCAAGAATACAATATTACTCCCACTCACTTTCTTATGTACGCAAGGCTCACTTTTGTTTTGATGAAGCCGAGTTCCCTTACAGCTTTATCAAAATGAAGGTTCCAACTCCCTAAGCTTTCTTCAATCCATAAATGGATCTTTGCAGCTTACATATCTTTCCAGGATTCTTTGGATCTACAAAACCCACAGGTCGTGTGATATACACGCGCTCTAGTAAGTTCCTGCTAAGGAAGGGGTTTTGACATCCATCTGCCATAGTTATGGCTAAGAATAATCCGGATCAATCTGACCATTGCTGCTGGTGAAAAGGTGTCATCATAATCCATGCATTGAATCTGACGATAACTTGTTACAACCATACTAGCCTTATTGGTCTGAGGATTTCCATCCATGTCGGTCTTGATCTTATAGACCCACTCAGAACCAATAAGTTTTATCCTAGGAGTTTGATTAACCAAGCACCAGACTTGGTTGTCTTACATGGATTTCATTTCCTCATTAATGGCGTTCTACCATTTCTCGGAGTTTGGACTGGTCAAAGCTTATCTGAAGGTTTCTGGATCATCCTGATCCACAATCATCAAGTCATTTCCCCTCAGTGGCTGTGAAGCCATCTCTGTCTAGAATATGACGAGATTTTTCAGACCTCCTTGGACCATCTGGTATTTCTGTAGGGACTGATTCTTCATCTACGACCATCTGAGGCTCCAGTACTTCTACATCTTGCATAGCAGGTACTAAATTGCTTTAGGCTGTTCCGTATCCTCTTGAATTTCTTCGAGATGCACGGGACTCCCACTAGCTGTTTGGGAAATAAAATATTTTTCCAAAAATACCCCTCCTTGAGCAACAAAGATTTTGTACTCGCTGGGTATGTAGAAGTTGTATCTCTTAGTTTCTTAAGGATACGTTACGAAGACACATTTGTCTAATTTGGATGCATGCATCTCTGCTACCCAAATCTTTTAGGAAAAACATACTAGGATGTTTCCCACACCTATATGACTATGGTCCATTTCTTATTTGGCTACTACGCGAAGGCGCACACATCCAAATAAAACTGACCATCTCATCGTGCTCCTATCCCAATGAATACTATGCGGAGGCGCACGCATCCACAGTAACGGGAGACGTAATGAGTGTCATGTGGTGTACCTTCTGTGACTCTGGTCCAGCTCTTATTTGGCTAGTACGCGAAGGCGCACACATCCAAATAGAACTGATTACCTTATTCAGCTTGCATCCCAATGAATACTACGCGGAGGCGCACGAATCCGAAGTAATGGGAGACATAATAACTGTCACAAGGTGTACTATCGTTGTCTTCATCGGAGCCCGATTCAAAATGAATGCAGCCGTTTCCAGAGTCAAGTATAAGTTGAACTCTCTTCTGGCCTGAGTACTCATAGGTCCACAAACGTCGGAATGTATTAGACTTAACAAGTCACTCGCCTTTCACATAAACCTCTGAAAGGTGCCTTTGTCATTTTGCCCATTACGCGAGACTTGCATCTTTCAGTTTGAGTGAATTCAAACGGACTTAAAAGTCCACACTTGTGAAGTGTTGAAATGTGTTTCTCGCTTATTAGGTAAGACTAGCATCTTTCAGTTTGAGTGAATTCAAACTGACTTAAAATCCACACTTGTGAAGTGTTGAAATGCTTTTCTCGCCTATGTGCCTTAAATGTCAATGCCAGATCATAACTTGGTTTAAATTATCAGATTTAAGGCTTTTTTTATTTACGTTATAGCGATTAAGCTTACCAGCGTAAATATCTGATCCTGAAGTCGTGGATACCTACTCTTCTTCACTTGATCCTTGTATTACTTACAATCCCTTATTCCTGTGTACTGGCTCATTGCAGTGATAGCAGATCTCCTCCATTTTGTCCTTAATCTTCACAGCAGCTTTGGGAGCTGCTTGAACCTTTGGACGCTTGGGGTGTCTGATCTGTCCTGCAAGGTGCTCAGGAGCCTTACCCTTACCCTGATTAGCTTTCTTGAAGCTAACCTTCTTGTTGACCATAAGGACCTCATTGGTCTTGCCCTGAGGTTCTTTTCAGTGGTCACAAGTATCCCATGAAGCTCTGTTAAGGACTTGTCCATGTCATGCATATTGTAATTTACTATGAAATCACTATATGTATCTGGAAGTGACTGCAACATAAAATCTACAGCCATTTCCACCTGATCATCAAAACCGAGTTTGGTTAGATGTTCCTGAAGACATTAAATCTTCGTGACATGGGGACTAACAGGGCTCCATCCTTAAGTTTGCAAGAGTTAAGTTCTATGAAAGTATCATCTGAAACGTTTCCTGAAACGTCTCCTTGAACATTTCCTTGACCTCTGCCTTACATGTATGAGGGTCATTTGAAACGTTCCTGAACAGCTTCTATAACTCTGGCATCCTACTGCCCACCATAATGCATGACACGTCGATTTGGTTACTAAGGAACTTTGATAAGTATCCTTAGTGCCCTAGCGGCGTTCAGCGGTGGCTCAACAGGAGGTTCCTTGGTAAGGATATACTACTTGCGTTCATGCTTGAGTACAAGCCTCAAGTTTCTATTCCAATCTAAGTAATTCACGCTCTTGAGTCTATCGTCAATCTGGACTCTCAGTGCGCTATTACTCCTTTGTGTTGTGTTTGCCTTTTAGTTCTACATGGTAAAATTAATTAAAATTCAAGTTGGAGATTTAGTTATAAAACGCTTGTCTGTATCTAACATTAGAATCTGAACCAGGATCTTATCATACCCTCAATTGAAGTGAACGGAGGATCACTGCTCCAATTGAGAGCTTTGCATGTGGGTGACAGCAAATCATACATAAACTTGTATATTAAACTATCATACATTAATACATACAAATGTAACGGTAAATTTATGCATAACTAATCCCATCTTAAGTTCCTAAGAATCTAGAAATACTGATCCTAAAGACTTGGTCTTCAAGGTCCAGACTTGCTCCATTCTTGTGAACTCCCACTGGCTTCGAGCCTCCTCCAATCCGAGTCTTCTTCTTGACTTGCTTCTTGTTTCGGTCTTCGTGTTTACAAATTTAAATAAATAAAATGAAATACAAATCACGACACGCATGCCGTATTTATTACAACCCAAAATTAAGCAACACACAGGTCGCTAAACCGAAATTAAAATGCAAGTCTAGAGGGCTTAGCTAGCATCATGTGGAAAACATCATGTTATCAAAGATCATGTGTACACTCAACATGCTTATCAAACAAATAAAATTTTCCAAATTTTATCTTTCTTAAGTGTGGAAAAATACCGGTTTATCGAAACCGGACGGTTTAATTAATTAATTGAATTTTGAATCGGTTCTCGCTGGTTTATCGAAACCGAACCAAATCTGAAAATTAAATTTTTTTAGGGTTTCAAATTATTCTCGCGAACCGGCCCAACCAAGGTTGCCCGCGGAGGCAACCACGGTGGCCCGCGAGGGCGGCCATGGTCGCCCGCGGTGCTGACCGTGGTCGACCACGGGAGCGACCATGGTAGCCCGCGAGGGCTTTCACGGTCGCCCCTAGGGCAGACCCTGGTCGCCCGCGAGGCTACCATGGTGGCCCGCGGCAGCGACCATGGTCGCCCACGAGGGCTGCCATGGTCGCCTGTAGGCCCGAAACACCAGAAAAAAAATTATTTTCCAACTTTTCCAAAATCAATTAAATCTGAATTTTTTTTTCAATTACATGCACACAAAGGTGATGAACACATAAACAAAATAAAATTCAGAATTAAACATGCTGAATAAAGTTCATAACAAACATTCTCTGATACCACTGAAAGAGATCACCATGGGTTCCAAACGTTAATTTCATGCAGCAGAGCCATATATAACCATGGTGATCGAAATAGATGAAAATCTTAATGAAATATTCAGCATGTTCTTAAGCTTTTCAATATGAAAATTTACCTTTGTCAATCGATTAAAACACAACGTAGTATTTCTCTATTGAGTCCACACAAGCACAACAACCACGAATCGGTTTTCTCTCACACTCTTGCTAATGAATGTTTTGAGAATTATTTGACAAAAACAATGGAGGAATGGTTGATGAGGGAGTCGGCAAAGTGGAGAGGGAATAGAGGGAGGTTACCGAAAATTAGAGAGAAAAATAAGGGAAAATATTTTGCAATTAATTTGAAATTAAAACAAAAAAATCTGATTTGAATTTCAAAATCAATTAATTACATATCTTACCCTCTTAAACTCTTAATTGCACTTTTCCCCCTTCATCACTTAAAACCCTAAATGGGCTTTAAGCCCGTTTAACTTAAGCCAAATTAAACCCATTAAATTGAGTTCTAATTTCGGTTTAGATAAATCGGTTCAATTTCCTCAACTTGATTTCTTCAACCGTCTGGTTAAAACCCTAGGCCAGAAATCAACCGAATGGTTTTCAATTTGACTAAATTGAAAACCTTATTCTCCCAATTTCCATCCATGCTTATTTTTCATGCATCGTGCTTAATGCGTGTGATCCTCTAGGCTCACGAACAGTTGGCAGACTGGTAAAATTACTATTTTACCCTTTCCATCATAAGTGGTCTCTAGCAAGACATTATGATTACCCAACGTTCGTGATTATCGATTATTTGACTTAACCTGTTATCGTACATGTCACTGTCCTTTTATCAAACAGATATCCAGATTGATCAATAGCCATAGAATTGTCATCCCAATTTATCAATCACTGTTTCTTGATATCTGAGATGATTGAAAACTGAAAACTGATACTAAGAAGAGTGGGTATCCACGTCTTCAGGATCAGATATTTACGTTGGTAAGCTTAATCGCTATAACGTAAATAAGAAAAGCCTTAAATCTGATAATTTAAACCAAGTTATAATCTGGCATTGACATTTAAGGCACATAGGCAAGAAAAGCATTTCAACACTTCACAAGTGTGGACTTTTAAGTCCGTTTGAATTCACTCAAACTGAAAGATGCAAGTCTTGCCTAATGGGAAAAATGACAAAGGCACCTTTCAGAGGTTTATGTGAAAGGCGAGTGACTTGTTAAGTCTAATACATTCCGACGTATGTGGACCTATGAGTACTCAGGCCAGAAGAGAGTTCAACTTATACTTGACTCTAGAAACGGCTGCATTCATTTTGAATCGGGCTCCGATGAAGACAACGATAGTACACCTTGTGACAGTTATTATGTCTCACATTACTTCGGATGCGTGCGCCTCCGCGTAGTATTCATTGGGATGCAAGCTGAATAAGGTAATCAGTTCTATTTGGATGCGTGCGCCTCCGCGTACTAGCCAAATAAGAGCTAGACCAGAGTCACAGAAGGTACACCACATGACACTCATTACGTCTCCCGTTACTGTGGATGCGTGCGCCTCCGCATAGTATTCATTGGGATAGGAGCAGGATGAGATGGTCAATTCTATTTGGATGCGTGCGCCTTCGCATAGTAGCCAAATAAGAAATGGACCATAGTCATATAGGTGTGGGAAACATCCTAGTATGTTTTTCCTAAAAGATTTGGGTAGCAGAGATGCATGCATCCAAACCAGACAAATGTGTCTTCGTATGGTATCCTTAAGAAACTAAGAGATACAACTTCTACATACCCAGCGAGGACAAAGTTTTTGTTGCTCGAGGAGGGGTATTTTTTGAGAAATATTTTATTTCCAAAACAGCTAGTGGGAGTCCCGTGCATCTCGAAGAAATTCGAGAGGATACGGAACGACTTGAAGCAATTCAGGAGCCTGCTTTGCAAGATGTAGAAGTACTAGAGCCTTAAATAGTCGTAGATGAAGAATCAATCCCTACAGAAATTCCAGATGGTCTAAGGAGGTCTGAAAGATCTCGTTATGTTCCAGACAGATATGGCTTCATAGCCACTAAGGGAATGACTTGATATTGGTGGATCAGGATGATCTAGAAACCTTCAGACAAGCTTTAACCAGTCCAGACTCCGAAAAAATGGCAGAACGCCATGAATTAGAAAATGAAGTCCATGTATGAAAACCAAGTTTGTTGCTTGGTTGATCAAACCCCTGGGATAAAACCCATCGGTTCTGAGTGGGTCTGTAGGATCAAGACTGACATGGATGGAAATCCTCAGACCAATAAGGCTAGGATGGTTGTAAAAGGTTATCGTCAGATTCAATGCATGGATTATGATGACACAATTTCACCAATAGCAATGGTCAGTTTGATCAGGATTATTCTTAACCATAACTATGGCATATGGATGTCAAAACCTCTTCCTTAGAAGGAACTTACTGGAAGGTGTGTGTATCACATGGCCTGTGGGTTTTGCAGATCCAATGAATCCTGGAAAGATATGTAAGCTACAAAGATCCATTTATGTATTGAAGCAAGCTTCTGGGAGTAGGAACCTTTATTTTGATAAAGCTGTAAGGGAACTCGGCTTCATCAAAAACGAAAGTGAGCCTTGCGTACATAAGAAAGCGAGTGGGAGTAATATTGTATGCTTGGTATTTATTCATCGGGAATGACATCCCGACCTTGCAACCAAAGCTTGGTTAGGGAAGTACTTATCGATGAAGGACTTAGGTGATGCTACATATATTGTAGGCATCAAGATCTCTACAGATCATTATAAAAGGATTTTGGGCCTAAGTTAGAACATGTTGCTAAGTTAGAAGATGGACATAGGTAAAGTGTTGAGAAGACTCTCAATGCTTGAATCTAAGAAATGATACATACCCATGCGTTATGGCATTAAGCTCAGAAAGCTACAGAGTCCTAGTACTCTTGATAAGCTGAGCATGACGAGTCAGATCCTTTATGCTTCGGCTGTCGGGATCATCATGTATGCTAGGATGTACACGAGACTGGAAGTCTCGTTTGCACTAAGTTGTACCAGCAGATTCCAATCTAACCCCGGTCAATTACACCAGATTGCTGTCAAAGGTCATCCTCAAATATTTGAGGAGGACCAAGGATGCATTCCTAGTGTATGGGGATGTAGATTGAGAAATAGCAGTCAAAGGACAAGTCGATGCTAGTTTTCAAAATTCAGTCAGGATATATTTTGTGTTGAGTGGTGGCGCTTTCAGCTAGATAAGATTTAAGCAAGCCAAAATTGCCAACTCTACAACGGAGGCTGAGTATATAGCTGCAACAAAAGCAACTAAAGAGGCCGTATGGATTAGAAGCTTTATGATCAGATTAGATGCAACGCCGCGAGCGTCTGATCCGATAAGCTTGTTGTGGGACAACACAGGTGCCGTAGCTATTGCTCAAGAGCCCAAATTCCACAACAGATCCAAACATATACTCAGCAGGCATCACCTCATGAGAGTTATCACATACATAGGTGATGTGGAGATTAAACACTATTCGACTGATGATAATATGGCTGATCCCTTGACGAAGGCTCAGCCGCAGCCTAGGCATGAGGAACATGCAAGGTCTATGGGAGTAGATCAGAAGTTAAATTGGAACCAGGGGCAAGTGGGAGATTGTTAGAGTTATGCCCCAGTCCAATATAAAAGTGATCTACAGATGTAATGTTTTATCATCTTTTCGAATAAATAAATCGGCATATATTACTAATGTGTTGTAGTAATATATCGAATGTAATTAGATCTATGTCATTACGTGTGTAACCACTAATAGTAGAACTGTAGATAAGAAATAATTACATTTGATGAGTCCCTGATCAGCTAAGCTTCTTTATGAAGCGATTAGTATGAGACCAACTCCTTGTGATCACGCTCTACTGATCATGGCAAAGTATGTGTCGGAGTTATATCATAGATATCATCAGGTCGATGATATCGGACAACCCGATTGTGAGTATGCAACCAAGATACCGTCATGAGATACTCACAGATCGTAGCTTGTCATTATATCCTAAGACCAAGAAGTCTTTGTGTGCACTGTGTAATGAATCTCCAAGTTTGATCTAGTCTAACGTTATCTGTAAAAGGGTATCTATAACGGCTTTGATTGGCTTGGATATTTATTGTATTAGTGAACTCGAAAGGCGTCTGAGGGATTTATCACTCATACTCCGATATGAGAAAGATATCCGTTTAGGCCACTTGATGAGTATTGTAGTTACGTTTATTTGTTGGCATGATTTTTTAGCGCAAATGTAAGAAGTCGTGCAACATGTTACATGACATGTGGAGCGACTTGTTGCGATTTGGATTAGGAAAGAACTGAAGCTTTCCTATTTCGACGAAGCTTGGAGCGAAAGAAGAAAGGCGCCACGAAGACTTGGAGCGCAAGAGAGTGACGTCGACAAGTCAGGCGACTTCTAGCTGGCAGTTACACGTCAGCAATAGGCGGCAACTCGACTTGCCTGATTTCATCAGGAAGTCAGAACAGGCAAGACGACTTCCAGCTGTCATGGAAGGCGGCAACAACTTGCCTGACTTTCCTGTTCCTGGTCCGAGAAGGATTAGGAATGTGAGCTGCAATAAAAAGCCCTTGGCTTCCCATTAGCAGATTATCCGTTCTTGTTCTAACACTTGTAAGATTTCTCAGATCTCTTAACCGTGCACCATCGGTGAGTTGAGAGGCTGATGAATATTCAATAGAACGGATCTTTGCTCTGATCAAACCTTGAGTCGCGAAGACTAAGTGTTTGGATCGGTTAGGGTTTTTGTTTGTGATTGAAGATTCACAACGCTGTCCAAGAAGACAACGACACCGAGCATAGGCTTGCTCGAAGGGTGGAATTGAGGGAATCTCAAAGACAGGGGGGGAGGCTCCTGGTCGAGGTGATTCACGGTGAGATCTATAGTAGCTTAGGACAATAGCTTGTGTGATAGCTAGTTGGTGCTTGAAGTTGTACTATTGACTACCTGATAGTGAAAAACTTTTCCACTGGCAGAGTGCCCCCAGACGTAGGTGCGGAGTCACCGAACTGGGTAATCATCTCTGGTGTCATTATTATCTGTTTACAGTTTACACTTACGGTTTACTTTTTAGGCAAGTAGTCGATACACAAGTTACGACTACGTGTTCGACTTCTTGACTCGGCTACGAATTCAGAATTTCAAGTATGACCGAAGGAATAGCACGGTCGTGCAGGTGATACCTTAGTATCAGTTTTCAGTCATCTCAGATATCAAGAAACAGTTATTGATAAATTAGGATGGCGATTCTATGCCTATTGATCAATCTGGATATCGGTTTGATAATGTAGGATTTGGAGCGTTCAAGATCATCGAGATAGCGGAAGCATAAACAAAAGTAACTCCAAAAACTGTCCAAGAACATGAATTATTAAATCTCAAGGCAAAATCTATTCCACAAGAATTTACCTTTTAGTCTTTGTTGAATCAAGAAAGAAGAACTAGATGATCTTCTTCTCTAGAGCAAGTCCACCCCAAGAGGATGATCCTTATGATCCTTCACAAGTAGCCTACTAGAACTAATGTGTGGAGAACAAGAGAGCAAAGAGAGGAGAGAGAGGGATGTGGCTGGCCACAATTGTGAGAGAAGAGAGTAAGTGAATTATTATTTCTTTTCTCTACTTCATCAACTCATAAGGCATGGGTGATTAAAGTAACAAATGATGAAAGCATGGGTTAAAGGCAAGTCATCACCTAATCCCCTTAAATCACTCTCCTCTTAAACAACAACACCAACTAAGCATGGTGTGTGTCCCCCACCCTTAGACCCACCAAAGTGGCCGGCCATGAAGGCTTATTGGGCCTTGTTTGGGCCCTTTTTGGGCCGGCTCGGTGACCTCATGGGTTGAGCCCAATGGGCTCGCCCATGCGGTCGCGTGCCGTTTCCAAAAGTTATCCGACTCTTTGTCGTTACTTATCAAACAAATTCCGATGCAACATCGACGGTGAAATTCTGATCAGCTTAGTCATGCAAGAAGCCACACACAATGTTACGCAGAATGCTATAACGTTGTGTCTAACTTCTTGCGTAGATAATGCAGGACAGTAAATATAAAGCTATAAACAATGACACAGCAGATTGTTTACCCAGTTCAGTGCAACGTCACCTACGTCTGGGGGCTCTCAGCCTAGTGGAAAGATTTCACTTATCAGTAATCCGTCAGAACATACAAGTACCTGTGATCAACCCTAGATCTATACTTTATGCTACGTTTTACAGTGCAATCTATCTTAGGGTCTCCCCCTGAATCCAAGAACGTCTTGATTCCACTCTTCGAGCAATCGCCTTGCTCTGTCGTCTTCAAGTCTTCTTCAAGCTTGGTGGTTGCGTGCAGTCTTCACTCACGCGATCAGTAAACCCTCAATCACTCAACTCTCAATAGTTATGTGATGCACAATATCCTTAGCTCAATCTGCAATTTCTCAGCCCGCAGACCTTCACGTCTAAGAACCTTGCAAATTGTTGCTAGGAAACAAATAAAGAACCACACAATTGCTAAGGGGGTAGCCTAAGCTTTTATAGCAATCGTGGATGAGTACTAACCCTAAAGGGTGTCCTCTTAATCACCGTCTTTCTTCTTTCCTGATTTGCAGACGTTATGGAACTTTGCATAATTCCTAATCGTAATCGTATTTCCTGCAAAATCTGGACTTGCCTGATTTCCGTCGATCAGGATATTTGCCGAGACGCCGTCAACAATGTTACACAAGATGTCGTAGAAGATGCTTCGACATTCTTTGTAACATGTTCTTCAGTTCTTCCAAAAATCAGCCAATCTCTAAAACCGTCGTAACTACAATCTCCCCCTTTGGCTATTTTTAAGGACATCATTCATCATCGTATTCTGCGTCGCATTTGTCATCTCGTCGATCGGCAGTGTCGCGCGTATCATCGCGTCTTGCGTCTTCGCGTCGTCTCTATCTTTCTTCCTTGTATTATCGTGATCGCGCGTATCTAACTTACTACTTACTCCCCCTTGCTGGCTCAAAAAGAGCCAAAATTTAAACAAATATTGTAACAAAGCAGGGTAATAAGAAATAAACCAAACTTAACTCACACTTATTCCCAATCAGCAGTCGAGAGTGAGTGTGAAACAGTGTTCAACAAAAATTACAAAATAAAAGTGTTCAGTAGTTCGAGAATCAGAAAGTTCATGAAATTTAAACAGAGCTGCTGCTAGAGCTTGCAGTCTCTTCTTCAGTCGCTTCAGTGGAGGCATCTTGAGTAGATTCTTCTAGATCATTAGGCAGAGAGGTGGTGTCATCATCTTCGGAGCCAGGAGGAGACATGGATTTCAGCAGGTTGGCGCAATGTGATCGGCGCTGGGAGAGATGCTTCAGGGCTGTCTTCAAATTGACGATGTCCTCGTCAAGCACGGCTATCTCTCTTTCAAGCATAACTGCATCCCTGCTGGTGGTCTTGGTTAGAGGGGCGGCACTTGTGGCTTGACTGGTCGTTGCCTTGGCTTGTGGCCTGACAAAATCAGGAGCATGCTTGCCCACAAACAACTTGTGGCTCACCACAATCAGTCCTCCTCTTTTGCCAACCTTATCCATTGTCTTCAACACTCCATGGTGTTGATGTACAAGCAGCTCGGAGATAAGGGATGGAAAGGCAATGGGTATTTTTACAGCAATTGATCTGGCATGACGAATAAGATGATCAATAACAAATTGCCCAAAATCAAGTGTAGACCCAGTACCTATTTGGAAGATTAGGATCGCCAGCTCTGGTTTGATAGATGATGCGTGTGTGGAGGGAGCCCAATTTGCTACTCCAATGCGAAAGAGAATGGAGTACTTGGAAGTAAGATCTGATGCTGCCACAGTGCCTTTGGTTGGCCACTTTCTGCTTTTATCTCCAGTAATCTCACGGAGTACCTTGTTTAGGTCAGGTGGAGGCATAGATCGAACTCGCTTTCTTCCCAAGAAGTCGTTTATAATGTCAGAGGAGATGTTGAAGCGAATGCCTCTGACAAATACCCTCTCAAACTCCGGATCATCCGGAGTCCCAAATCTAGTAGGCAAATTGGCAATAAATTCCTTAACCAAGAGGGGATAGTGGTTACCAATGTTTGTGACGGTTTTCATTAGTTCTGCCTTCTCGAGGAGCTGGACAATGGCTTCTAGTCCTAGCAGCTCCGATGATAGGGTCTTTTCTGGGTACGCCGTTCTTTGAAACACGAACTCCCACCTTTTTGCACCGTCTGCCGAGTGAAACGACACGTTGTCGTAGGGAACACTCGACGTGTTCTTAACCATCTTCAGGATCTTTTTCTTCCTTTCTTCCTTAGGAGTAACCTCCTCTTCTTCGTCATCAGTTGCTTCATCTGTCAATCTCCTTTTGGAGACCACTTTCTTCTCTTTTTCCTTGACATACATCTTCTTCTTTTTGTTGCTGGGGCTTCCAGCATCTTTGACCTCCTTTCTCTTCTTGGTTTCCTTGAGTTTCTCGACCATGACAGCTAAACTCTCATTTTCTTCAAGTACCTTCTTCTTCAGGGATGACAACACCGTGTGTGCTGCCTTAGTAGCATCTTCCGTCGCATCTTCTCTGGTATCCAGAGGAACTTCTTCTGTGTGATTTATGGCGACATTGTTGTCCTTCTCAGCTTCTTTCTCGGCTTCGTCCGAGTCAGCGGCTTCTTCTTCTATTACAGCCTCTTTTGTGGCTTCAGGCATGACATCTGTTCCTCCTTCTTCTTCTCCTTCTCCTTCAGCAATACGCTCCAACCCATGACTGACCGGGGTCAAGTCCTCCTTTTCTCCTTCAGGATTTATCAGTTCCTCTACCACACCTTCTTGAGGTGGGTCTTGGTTTTCCAGTAGTGATTCCAACAAATCACTATTTCTAGAGGTATCGGTGGAGAAATCGATACCTGGAACACTTGTAGGTGTTGGAACGGGGACAATCTGCACGGAAGCTTCTCGACTTCTCTAGCCAAGATCAGCCTCCCTTTCTGGCCCAGTTAGGTCTGACATTGAGAATGTAGAGCTTCCAGTTCGAGATCGTTTAGGAACTCGAGAAAAATTGGCATTGGAGCTTCCTCCGGTGAGGTCTCCTTAGGGATTTCTTCTGTTTTCTTCAGCGTCTTTGGCCCTTTAATCCGAACTCCATGCTTGTTGGTTTTTGCTTTGCTGCTCTTGGAGCTTTTTGCTTCTGCTCTCTTTGGTTCGGAGGCCTTCTTTGGAGCTATCGTGCTCCGAGTTTTCACCATGTATGAGTGAGATTTTTGTTTGCAGAATGTGAAAGGTGAGGGAGATGAGAGTAAACACAAGAAGGGGCAGACTAGGTTTAGATTTTTAACACTGGTTGATTTAAATCAAATCTGTTGAACTCCGAGCGTATCTTTTGTGACTTTTCCTTCCTTTATATGGGCTTTTGGTATGCTTGGCCCAATGGCATGTGTTGGGATTTTGGACCGGTTCATGAAGAGGCACCAACTAACTCCTCTCAACCGTTTCTGCAACTTCTTACTGCTCGTTGATGGTGCACAGACCGAGTGATGATCTGAGGTTCTCAAATCTGCTCGCATCTAATGCCTTTGTGAAAATATCAGCAAGTTGCTTCTCTGTGGGGATGTGCTCTAGGATGATCTTCTTATCTTCGACCAGTTCTCGAATGAAGTGGTGTCGAATGTCAATGTGTTTGGTCTTACTATGTTGGACAGGATTTTTGGAGATGTTGATAGCACTGACATTATCACAATAAAAAGTCATGGCTTCTTGTCTGACATTGTATTCGACTAACATCTGCTTCATCCATAGTAGTTGTGTGCAGCTACTCCCAGCAGCAATGTACTCTGATTCGGCAGTGGAAAGGGCAACACAGTTTTGCTTTTTACTAAACCATGATATGAGGTTGTTGCCAAGGAAGAAGCATCCTCCAGATGTGCTTTTCCTATCCGCTGTGTTTCCAACCCAATCGGCATCACAGTACCCCACCAGGGTAGAGGATGTGTCGAATGAGTATAACAAACCCAAGTCTGTAGTTCCAGAGACATATCTTATAATTCTTTTAGCTTGGGATAGACGACTAACCTTAGGATTAGCTTGATATCGTGCACATACTCCTATAGAGTAGGCAATATCTGGTCGACTTGCAGTAAGGTAGAGAAGACTACCGATGATGCTTCTGTATAGGTGTTGGTCGACGGCTTCTCCTAGATCATCTTTAGTTAGCTTGACATGTGTAGCTGCAGGTGTCCTTTTATGTGAGGCTTTTTCTAGCCCAAACTTCTTGACAATATTCTTCGCATATTTGCTCTGAGATATGAAGATGCTATCCTTTTGCTGTTTGATTTGGAAGCCTAGAAAATAGGTAAGCTCTCCCACCATACTCATCTCGAATTCTGATTGCATCTGTTGAATAAATATCTCTACCATCTTGCTTGACATCCCTCCAAAGACAATGTCATCGACATATATTTGAGCTATCATCAAATTCCCGTCTTCATTCTTCACAAATAGGGTCTTGTCGACTCCCCCTCTAGTGTAGCCGCTTTGAATCAGGAATTTTGTGAGCCTTTCATACCACGCCCTTGGTGCTTGTTTCAATCCATAGAGAGCCTTCTTGAGTTTATACACATGATCAGGGTAGTGAGGATCAACAAATCCTTTGGGTTGTGACACATATACTTCTTCATTGAGGTCCCCATTCAAGAATGCACTTTTGACATCCATCTGGTAGAGCTTTATCTGTAGATGGCATGATATTCCTAGTAGGAGACGAATTGCTTCAAGTCTTGCTACAGGAGCAAAGGTCTCATCGAAGTCGACTCCTTCAATTTGAGTATACCCTTGAGCAACTAACCTGGCTTTGTTGCGAGTGATGTTACCAAGCTCATCGGACTTGTTCTTGAAGATCCATTTTGTGTCAATAATATTTCCTTCACTTGGTTTGGGGACCAGTTCCCACACCTGGTTTTTCTCAAATTGAATCAGCTCTTCTTGCATGGCATTGACCCAATACTCATCATTGATGGCTTCATTGATATTTTTGGGTTATGTCTTTGAAACGAAGCAAATATTGCCTATCATCTCGTTGTAGTCTTCAGGAGTTCTTGACCGAGTCTGTATGCCTTCATTCAGGTCTCCAATTACTCCAGAGATAGGATGATTAGTCTGGATTCTTCGTGAGGGATTCTTGTTGCTGGTTTCAGGAACTACTTCGTCATTTGTACTAGCATCATCATTTTCTGTTTTGCTGCTAGCATCTTCTCTGACATCAGGAATAGCATTCTTCCTGACATTGTTGGGCGGATAGGCTCCGTCTTCGTCCGTCGCATCTTCTGAGGCATCTTCGCAGTCATCATCAACAACAACATTGATTGATTCCATCATGGTCTTGGTTCGTTTGTTGAAGACTCGGTATGCGCGACTATTCCTTGAGTAGCCAAGGAAGATGCCTTCATCGCTTTTTGGGTCAAGCTTTCGACGAGGCTCTCTATCAGCCAGAATAAAACAAGTGGAGCAAAGATATGGAAGTACTTAACATTTGGCTTTCTCCCCCTCCATATTTCATAATGAGTTACTGACATACCTGGTCGGAGAGTGACTCGATTGTGGATATGGCAAGCAGTGTTAAGTGCTTCTGCCCAAAAGTGAGTTGGTATGTCCTTAGCCAGCATCATAACTCTCGCCATCTCCTGTAGAGTCCTGTTCTTACGCTCAACAATGCCATTCTGTTGGGGAGTGATTGGTGCTGAAAATTCATGAGCTATCCCTTCTGAGTTGCAGAAATCTGCAAACTTGCTGTTTTCGAACTCACGACCATGATCACTACGAAGGCGGATTATTTTCCCAATTGTCTCTCCTTTTTCTCTTTGGACTTGGATGCATAAATTCTTGAAGATCGAGAAGGTGTCTAATTTTTCACGAGGGAAGTCAACCCAAGTGTATCGTGAGTAATCATCTACACACACAAAGACATATCGTTTTCCTCCAAGGCTTTCAACTTGCATTGGTCCCATGAGATCAACATGTATCAGCTCAAGTACCCGAGAGGTGGTGATATGCTGTAGCTTCTTGTGTGACATCTTGGTTTGCTTACCAATCTGACATTCTCCGCAGATCTTTCCTTCTACTATTTTCAGATTTGGGATTCCTGTAATTGCCTGCTCTGAGATTGCCTTCTGCATACTTCTAAGATTTAGATGTCCAAGCTTTCGGTGCCACAGTTTGGTTTCTTCTGCTTTGGAGCAAGGCACTTGGTCGCTTCGATGTGTGTGTCTTGGGTGACCAGATGTAGCAATTATCTGTTGAGCGAACTCCTTGTAGAATAGTGACTTGATCGAAGTCTTTAACTATACAGGCTTCTTTAGTGAATTTCACTTCTGAGCCCTGATCACAAATCTGGCTGATGCTAATCAGGTTTGCCTTAAGTCCTTCTACAATTAATGCTTCAGTCAGGCAAGTGGCTCCTGGGTGCTTGAGTACTCCTTTTCCAATGATTCGAGCTCGAATCCCATCTCCAAAAGTAACAAAGCAGTTTGTATATAACAAAGCAGTCATGTGTCGAGAACATCCACTGTCGAGATACCAGTCCTTGTTTGTCGATGCACTTAAGGATGTATATGCAACATTAGCTCGATAGACTAGGTTCTTAGGTCTCCATTCAAGGCGGGATGTCTTCTGAGGAGTTGAGAGATGCCTTTGATATCTCTTTTGTGGTAGCTGAGCTTGCTTCCTCCCAAGAAGTTGAAAACAAAAAGGTCTGATGTGACCTCGTTGACCACAGTAATGACATATCCATTGATATTGATAAGCTGGTCTTCTATAGCATTGTTGTCTGCGTGGAGGATGTCTTCTGGCAGTTGCTTGACAATAACATGTTGTAGACGATGTCATGGCTTTTGTTGTAGGTCGCCCTATAGGATGTGTTGGGGCATCCAGTGGTTTCTTGTCAGCCATGGCTTGTTGTGGGACAAACTTCGTTACTGTTGTTGAGGGGATATCGTGTGAGTACCCTAGTCCCGTCGTATCCTTGGACTGCTTTCCTACTGATAGGATCTTGTCAAGGCTTTCCGTGCTAGGATTCATCATCTTCACCGATTTAGTCATAAGACTAATTTCTCCGTTGAGTCTGGTGATTTCACGTTTTAGCTCCACGATCGTCTCTAGAAATCTAGACTTGTCGTTGGTAAGAATGATAATCCGTTCACCTTGTTGATCAAGTATCAGAGTATCCTTGATCCATCTGGTATGTAAGCCTTTGTATGCCTCGACTAGTTGCTCTTTAGTCCAATTCTCATTTGGAGTTGGATGGAGGTGATCATCATTGATATGGGTAGAATTATCAATGTTACATACAGGAGTAGTAGTAGTGAATGCAACAAAGTTGCTTACCTCTTCAGATCCACTATCTTCATTGTCATCGTCTGATAGGGTGGCATTGTAACCTCGTTTTTGTTGTTTGAGGAAGTTTGGACATTCTCTACGGAGGTGGCCGAATCCTTCACATTCATGACATTGTAGTCCTTTCTTGTTGTTTTCTTCCCCACTCCTGTTTGGTCTGTCAAGACTTCCTCCTGTTTGGGCTTTTTGTGGAGCTTTGTTTCTGACATTTGCTGTGACATTCCGTCCACCCATTCGACTAAATCTTCTCATGACTTTGTTGTAATTTTTTGTGAGAAGAGCCATTGTAGCATCGATGTCTTCATCAGAATCAGAATCCTCAGGATCTGGTTGCTTGTATGTTGAGCTTTTGAAAGCAACTCCTTTGTTCCTTTTGTCGATGTTAAGCAGAGACAACTCATAGGTCATTAGAGACCCCATCAGCTCATCAAATTTCAAGATCTTGAGGTCATGGACTTCCTCAATTGCAGTGATCTTCATCTTAAACCTAGGGCTAAGAGCACGCAAGGTTTTTCTTACCATTTTTTCATCAGACATTGGTTCTCCCAGAGAGTAGGATTCATTGGCTAGATCTCGAATACGAACATTGAATTCTGCAATCGATTCGTCTTCTTTCATGACGAGGGCTTCGAAGTTGGTTGTCAGGTATTGCAATTTTTCTTCTCGAACCTTAGTTGTTCCTTCATATGCAACAGCCAAGATATCCCATGCAGATTTGGCAGTTGTGCATGTGTTTATCAGTCTGAACACGTTTTTGTCAACACCATTGAAGATAGCATTTAGAGCTCGAGAATTTCCCAGTGATTCTTCGTCTTCATCATCAGTCCAGTCTTTTTCTGGTTTCGGACCGATAGGATTGCCATCATTGTCACTGAGCTGTGGAGCATTCCAACCATTGATTACAGCCTTCCATGTCTTGTTGTCAAGTGACTTCATGAAGGCACACATTCGAGCCTTCCAATAGCCGTAGTTGCTTCCATCTAGAACAGGTGGTCGATTTATGGATCCTCCTTCTCTGGTATTGTCCATCTTGATCAGAATATTTGTTTAGGAACTCACCTAAAGCTGTAGGTCCCCCCTCTGATACCAATTGAAATTCTGATCAGCTTAGTCGTGCAAGAAGCCACACACAATGTTACGCAGAATGCTATAACGTTGTGTCTAACTTCTTGCGTAGATAATGCAGGACAGTAAATATAAAGCTATAAACAATGACACAGAAGATTGTTTACCCAGTTCGGTGCAACGTCACCTACGTCTGGGGGCTCTTAGCCTAGTGGAAAGATTTCACTTATCAATAATCCGTCAGAACATACAAGTACCTATGATCAACCCTAGATCTATACTTTATGCTACGTTTTACAGTGCAATCTATCTCAGGGTCTCCCCCTGAATCCAAGAACGTCTTGATTCCACTCTTCGAGCAATCGCCTTGCTCTGTCGTCTTCAAGTCTTCTTCAAGCTTGGTGGTTGCGTGCAATCTTAACTCACGCGATCAGTAAACCCTCAATCTCTTAACTCTCAATAGTTATGTGATGCACAATATCCTTAGCTCAATCTGCAATTTCTCAGCCCGCAGACCTTCACGTCTAAGAACCTTGCAAATTGTTGCTAGGAAAAAAATAAAGAACCACACAATTGCTAAGGGGGTAGCCTAAGCTTTTATAGCAATCGTGGATGAGTACTAACCCTAAAGGGTGTCCTCTTAATCACCGTCTTTCTTCTTTCCTGATTTGCAGACGTTCTGGAACTTTGCATAATTCCTAATCGTAATCGTATTTCCTGCAAAATCTGGACTTGCCTGATTTCCGTTGATCAGGATGTTTGCCGAGACGCCGTCAAAAATGTTACACAAGATGTCGTAGAAGATGCTTCGACATTCTTTGTAACATGTTCTTCAGTTCTTCTAAAAGTCAGCCAATCTCTAAAACCGTCGTAACTACAGACGGAAATCTCAGTTTTCTCGATTCGCTAATTATTCTCACAAAACCGAACCCATGGCCTAAAACCCTCAGTTTTAGCCATGTCTTGCTCCTTAAGAAATGCCAACGTTTCCATGTCTCAAGTTATCCATATTGTATATTAGACTGGGCATAACTCTAACATAACCTGCGAAGGGATCATCTTTGCATGAATTTGCAATTGATGATTCCAGATTAAGATTGTATCGATATACAATCAGACTATTATAATTCACTTAAACGCAAGTAATTACAAGTCAAGCGTGATACCATCCAAGTTTGGGCACTCAATCGGGCTTTGACCCTATGGATGTCGGTAAGCCTCTGCGTAACATTCATAGAGAAAAAGTCTGGATGAGATGGGTAGTTCTGTGTGGATGTGTGCGCCTCCGCGTAGTAGCCACATTAAAACTATCCATAGTTCAAGCTTGGTAGACTTGTCTATGATTGTCAGCTAGGGCTGACCTAGGGTATCAGTATAGGTTATGCTGTGTACTTTTAGTACAGACCCTGGCCAGGAATTACATGGTTTTGTAAATGGATGTATTCCTACCTTGAAGCTCTCAATTGGAGCAGTGAGCCTCCGTTCACTTCAATTGAGGGTATGATAAGATCCTGGTTCAGATTCTAATGTTAGAATCAGACAAGTGTTTTATAACTGAATCTCCAACTTAAATTTTAATTAATTTTACCATGTAGAACTAAAAGGCAAACACAACACAAATGAGTAATAGCGCACTGGGAGTCCAGATTGAGGACAGAACCAAGGGCATGAATTACTCATATTGGAATAGAAACTTGAGACTTGTAATCAAGCATGAACGCAAGTAGTATATCTTTACCAAGGAACCTCCTGCTGAGCCACCGCTGAACGTCGCTAGGGCACTAAGGATACTTATCAAAGTTCCTTAGTAACCAAATCGACATGTCATGCATTATGGTGGGCAGTAGTATGCCAGAGTTGCAGAAGCAGTTCAGGAACGTTTCAGATGACCCTCATACTTGTAAGGCAGAGGTCAAAGAAATGTTGAAGGAGAAAGCTCGTGTCGAAAGATATGATACTTTAAGAGAACTTAACTTCTGCAAGCTTAAGGCCGAAGCCCAATTAGTCCCCATGTCACGAAGATGAAATGTCTTCAGAAACATCTAACCTAACTCGGTTTTGATGATCAAGTGGAAATGGCTGCGAATTTTATGTTGCAGTCACTTCCAGATACATATAGTGATTTCATAGTAAATTACAATATGCATGACATGGACAAGTCCTTAACAGAGCTTCATGGGATGCTTTTGACCGCTGAAAAGAACCTCAAGGGCAATACCAAGAAGGTCCTTATGGTCAACAAGAAGGTCAGCTTCAATTTACGAAGATCCGAATCAAACACCAACCATTCGATTCTAAGGACTAGAATCTTTAAACCAAGATCCCTGATTTGTCAATTGAAGTACGCTAAGGCGCACCGCTCCAATTCACCCATTTGGGTAGGACATTTGTCCAATTACAACGTGTGTAATTCTTGGTCAGGGTATGTGCAAAAGCACACGGCTTACCCTTCTGATGCCCCAGCTCGACCTCAGGCCGAGAATCATGGTCGAGTCAACCAACCTTCACATATGCATCAGTTTTGTGCAGATGCTCCGCTAAGGCGCACGAAATCTCACAAGGTTGACCATTCCATATAGAACACATTCTATCGGTGCTCCGCTAAGGCGCACGACACCGAGAAAATGTCCCTACATGGGTGTGAATTTGGGTAGCATCTCACATGACTCAAATTAATGTGTGATTGGTTGTGTTTAACAATTCGAAAGTATTTTGGCACAATTACGAACCCGTCATCAACAACCCGTGTTGTGACGTTTCTAATTGTATCACATACTATCTTCTTTTGAAGACATTATTTGCAACCCGTACAAACACGTTTCAAATTGAACACATCCATCACAAACCGTGCGATGATAGTTCACAACGCTTTAAACATGCAAATAAATAAAACTGATTTTTAATTTTTGCATGTGAGGTGATGCGTTATAATCTCATAAGCTAAGCATGCTAGCATATAAATTACCATCTAAAAATTCAAGCATGCATTTTAAAGTTTTTAAATATGCATCAATAGCCCATCATATCCCTAACAGTCTACGAGATATAACATCTTCTCTTCATCCCCATTCGAGCTCCCACTAGCTCTTGGACTTCCTCCAAGACTGTCATCATTCTCGACTTTCCATCCTTCTCGACTTTGAGTAGAATTTACAATTAATACTCGGTTCGTAGACCGGATAAAAAATAATTACACTTTTAATGGCTCGAATAAAAGAATAATTACACGCTAACATTAATGGTGTGCAAACCGTGAAAGCGATAAAATTCTAATGGGCTACTAATGCATCATAGATTTCATCACATCATCCAACATGTTATCACACAAACATGTCATCATACAAGATGCAATTTTCCGATTTAAATTTTGCCAAGTTGCTTGGTCGGGTTTATCGAAACTAGACGTTTTCGAAAAACGGTTTATCGAAACCGATCAACTTTGCACCGTGCACAAACCTATTTGGGCCGAGCCCAAGCACACGGCCCGATTTGGGGTTTGGAAAACCCAAACCGGGTTGTCGCCACTCTCGGCCTCGACCAAGGGCGGGGACAGCCCCAGTCACTGCCGGCCAACGTCGGCCTCCGGTGACCTCCGTCCGGTATCTCCAATTCGGCTCCTCGAGAGTCCTGTCTCGGACCCGAAAAATTCTATAAAATTCCAAAAAATTCCAAATTCAATATATTTTTTTAAAATTAACATATTTCATGCAATTAACCCATAAAAGCATTAAAATCATGTTATCAACAAATATGACATGTTAATCATCGGAAAAAAAAAAGTTCAAGAGAGTTAACCACCCTCTGATCCCACTGTAGGGTTTTGGAGCTACCAAGATGAATAAAATAGCGGAAGCAACAACAATATAAACCCCAAAATCTTTCCAAGAACATAAACCATTAAATCTCAAGGCAAAAAATATTTCACAAGAGTTTACCTCTCGTTTTTTTGAATCAAGAAAGAAGAACAAGATGATCTCCTTCTCTAGAGCAAGTCCACACCAATAGGATGATCCTTTTTGATCCAATACACTTAGCCTACTAGAACTAGAGTGTGAAGAACAAGAGAGCAAAGGAAGGAGAGGGAGAGAGAATTCCAATTTGTTTTGTCTTATGATTTGTGTGTACTAAATGATATATTATAAGTTGATTTGATAAAGCAACAAATGATGAAGGCATGGGCTAAAGTCATTCCACCACCTAATTCCACAATTTGCTCTTTATCAAAATCAACAATACCAACTAAGCATGGTGTGTGGCCCCCACATATGGCCCCACCAAGTGGGCCGGCCAAGACATGCCCAATTGGGCCCATTGTTGGGCCTTTAATGGGCTGGCCTTGTGGCCTCATGGGCTCACGTGCCGAGTCAAAAAATTATCCGACCCTTATCGTCACTTATCAAACAAAGTTCAACGCGATATCGACGACAACCGCAGTTTTTTCGATTCGCTAATCATTCTCAAAAATCCGAACCCATGGCCTAAAACCCTTATTGTTGGCCATGTCTCGCTCCTCAAGAAACGCCAACTTTTCCTTGTCTCAAGTTACCCATATTGTATGTGTGTGACCCTCTATGCTCATGCCACCGTTGGTAGATCGGCGTAAGAGATCTCTCTTGCTCGGTCCATCATAAGTGGCCTCTAGTAAGACATTATGATTACCCAAGGTGCATGATGATCGATGATTTGATTTAACCTTGTGCGTACAAGTCACTATCCTATTATCTCTAGACATCCTGATTGATCACAAGGTATAGAGTCGTCATCGTTGTTTAATCAATTATTGTTACTTGATATGTGAGACGACTGAGAACTGATAACTCGTATCACTGGCATGGCCATGCACTTCCTCTCAGTCACTCTCGATCAAGTGGCCTAAACTGATATTTTTCCCATACCGCAGTATGAGGGATAAATCCCTTAGCCGTCTTTCGTGTCACTTATGCAATCCGTTCCGCCACCCAATCATGCTAGTTATTGCAATCTAGTAACGGAAAACGTTAGGCGCAAGTCAAAGCCGTACGTCGACCGCATAACGATCACAAAGACTACTTGGTCTTAGGATATTGTGACAAGTTATCGCATTTGAATATGTTCATGACTTAATCTATGAAACAATATTCAAAGAGGGTCGTCCGATATCAATCACCTCATGACATCTATGATATGATTCCGGGATCCCACATCTATGATGTGAACCATCCGCATACTGGTCGCTTCAATAGAAGCGTATTTTGACCAGGGACTTGTTAAGTGTGATCCGTACAGATTTATGGTTCTACTACTTTAGTGGTCATAAATCAAATCATGCTCAACATATTACTTCAACACATAAGTAATACAAAGCCGTTTTATTCATTACAAACGATGATTAATATACAGACATTTATAGACTACTAGCAATTTGACTAGGGCACAAAAATGCTATCACGTGACTCATCATGGATCGAACCATATCTAACAATGTTCGATTCCTTCGGTCGGACACTCCATTTAACTAAGATGTTCCTGGCGGAGTCCACTATAATAATATCCCACTTTCCACAAGATGATCTAGAAACTCTGGGGATAAGTATTCTCCACCTCGATCCGAACGAAGTGCTTTTATACTTTTCCCGAGCTGGTTCTGCACTTCAGTCTTGAACTCTTTGAATTTATCAAAAGGATCAGACTTATGTCTCATTAAATAGACATAACCAAATCTACTGTAATCGTCAGTAAAAGTGATGAAGTAACTATAACCGCTCCTGGCAAGTGAACTCATAGGTCCACACACATCCGTGTGTATTAGGGTCAATAGGTCACCCACCCTTTCACCTCTTCCAATGAAGGGCGCTCTAGTCATCTTGCCCATCAAACAAGTCTCGCATTTCTCAATCGAATGGAATTCTAATGGACTTAACAGTCCGCACTTGTGAAGTGCTGAGACGCGCCTCTCATTTATGTGGCCTAGACGACATTGCCACATTAGAGTTTGGTTCAAATCATCGGATTTAAATCTTTCCATATTAACGTTATAGAGCTTATTAGAATTGGGGCTTTCCAAATTCAAAACATACAAACCACCAATTGTACTTGCACTTGCATAATGTACGTCATTACGTTTTATATTAAAACTTCCATTTTCGATTACAAAAGGAAATCCTTCCTTATCTAGTAAGGAAATAGATTTAATGTTTCTATTGAAAGTAGGTACAAAATACACATTATGAAGTACAAGAACAAGGCCACTAAGCAACACAAGTCTAACGGATCCTACAACAGTTGCGGCAACCCGAACTTTGTCCCCAACTCTTAGGTCCATCTCGTTCTTCCCCAAATCCCTTCTATTTTCCAACACCTGCACATTTGTACAGATATGAGATTCAGCTCCGGTATCTAATACCCATGAATCTAAAACAGAGATTTAGCTCTAAAATGAAAATACTTGAGGAAGACGCGGCCCCAGCGCCCTTCTTCTGATCATCCTGGAACTTTCTGCAGTCTCTCTTCCAGTGATCGGGTTGTTGACAATAGAAGTAAACTGCTTCCTTTTTCTTCTTCGCCTCCCCGACTTTAAGAGGTTTAGGAAGGCAGTCTCATCTTGCCTGCCAAATGCATAGGGGCTTTACCCTTATCACCTCCAGCTTTAAAGCCAGTTCCCTTTCTGACCATTAGGACATCCTTGACACGAGTGACCTTGATGTTCTTTTCGGCCGTCACAAGCATTTGATGTAACTCCGAAACGGTCTTGTCCATATCATGCATATAATAATTCATTACGAAATTATCATATGTATGAGGAAGGGATTGTAGAACTAAATCGGTTGCCATATGCTTTTCCATCCCAAGGCTGAGTCGGGTCAGGCCGTCGAGATGTCCCTTCATTTTTAGGACATGTGGACCTACAGAACTGCCTGCTGACATTTTGCAAGTGAGAAGTTCCTTGAGAATCCCGAATCTTTCGAGTCGAGAATTCTCCTTGAACATGAATTTTATCTACGACATCATCGCTAAAGGGTCCTCAAATTGTTCCATAAACTGCTTCTGGAGCTTTGGCTCCATAGCGTCCAGCATCACACACGCCACGTCGATGTTGTCGCTAATTTGCTTTTGGTATGCATCCTTGACGGCCCTCGGGACATTGAGTGCTAGCTCCATAGGGATAGCCCGATCCAGGACGTATTCCTTGCGTTCCAACTTGAACACAAGTCGTAGGTTCCTGTCCCAGTCCAGATAGATTGTACCATTGAGCTTACCCTTTTCGAGGATATATCTCAATGACAAATTGTTTGCGTTCGTTGAATTATTCGCCATTAATCTACACGAGGAAAGTAAATTTAATCAGAAAGTTGAATAAATTTACGAAGATCTTGAATAAACTTAAACCATTCGATTCTAAGTTAATAGAATCTAAAACCAAGACCCATGATTCATGAATCGAAGTACGCTAAGGCGCACCGCTCCGACTTACTTATTTAGGTAGGACATGCATCCAGTTACAATCAATGCAATTGGGTCCAATTACAACCCGTGTAATTCTTGGCAAGGATCTGTGTTGTTGCACAACATACCCTTTCTCTCACCCTGGCTCGACCCTGGTCAAGAATTGCAGTTAAGTCAACCAAATCAATTATGCTTAGTTCGATAAAAATGCTCCGCTAATGCGCACGACATAAACAAAGTGGAGAACTATACAAGCTTATGGTTTTTGGTTGGTGTCTCACTTGATTTAAAATTATTTGTGATCGGTTGAGTTTAAATGCATGATGTTTGATACAATTAGAAATCTGTCATCAACAACCCGTGTTGTGACGATTCTAATTTATCTCACATTATCTTCTCAAAACTGTCATTTACAACCCGTGCAAAGATGTTTTCAAATTTGAACCCATCCATCACAACCCGTGCGACGATGGTTCACAACGCTTTTAACATGCAGACAATTAATCTGGTTTAATCTTTGCATGTTGGTGATAGCTTAAACTAAAATAAGCCAAGTATGCTCCCAATTAAATTTATCATTCAAATAAATTCTAGCATGCATCAAAGCGTTAAATATGCACAAATAGCCCAAACTTAAGTCCTAAGTATTCTATGAGACGAAGACTCCATGAGTTCTTCTCGTCATCACCACTTAGGGCCACTCCCACTAGTTCGTGGACGTCCTCCAAGATTGTCACCGTTCTCGGTTTCCATCCTTCTCGACTTGAGCAATTAATTACAATTAATACTCGGTTCGTAGACCGGGTGAAAGAATAATTACACTTTATCACTAGCGGTTCGCAGCCCGCATAAAAGAATAATTACACGTGACAATCTAACGGTTCACAGACCGTTTTAAAAGCGATAAATAATTAAACGCTCTATTGGGCTATCTTTGCACCATGCATATCAACTCATCACACAACATGTTATCATATAAGCATGTTGTCAAACAAGATACATTTCCGGTTTTAATTTTCATGTCCAAGTTGCTCGATCGGGTTTATCGAAACCGTTCAAATCTAAAATTTTTCAAAACATTGGATTGCGGATTTGTGCCGCGGATAAAACACCATGCTACAAATCGCTCGGGCCCAAACCAAGTGGGCCTAAACCCACTTGGGCCGAGCCCCTACGCACCGGCGCGCTAGGGTTTGGCAACCCTAGCCGTCGGGACTCCACAACCGGCCACGGCATGAATCTGGCCACTACCAAGGCAGGGGCGGGGTGGGCACATGACCGTGAAAAACTAATGGCCACGGCCAAGCCCATCTCCGGCAAGCCAGAGCCCCCGCCCGATCCCCTTTTCCAGCTCCCCGAGAGTCCCGTTTCCGGCGACCCGACAAATCCAATTTTTTTTCGAAAATTTCCAGATTTGAAAATATTTTTAAAACTTCATTTTCATGGCATATAAAACCTACAAACAAGAAATAAACATATTATAGTAACATGACAAGCAAAACAACACTGAAATTGATTCAAACGAAGATTTAAGAGGGTAACCGTCCTTTGATACCACTCTTGGTTCGATTTAAGAGGGTAACATCAAACCATTAAATCCCAAGGCAAAACCGAAATCACAAGCTTACCTCCGGTTTGTTCGAATCGATTTTGAAGAACGCTTCGTATCTTCAACTCTAGTCAAGTCCACACGGATAGGATGATCACAAGGGATCCTACACTCCTCTACCTACTATAATAGAAGAGAGAGAAAGAGAGGTTGAAGGGAGGGAGGGTTCGGCCGAGTGTCTTGAGAGGGAGAGAGAGAACACAAACCTTTCGAACTTGTGTGATATTTTGAGTTGTGTTGGTGATTGTGTTATGCATTGATGTGTGTTGGGTTAAGAGAAAATGATGATGGTCATTGGGTGGCCTCCATTAGATTACACTTACCCAACAAGATTAGGATAATGTGTATCTAGTCATCATCCACTTAACCAAAGTTAGTGGAGAAAGGGACCCATCCTTTGCTCCACTATTGGGCCTTTGTTGGGCCGACCACTTAGGGCCTCATGGCACGAAGCCCAATGCTTCGACCATGAGGTCCCGTGCCGCGTCCAACTAACCCCCAAACTTATCGCACAAAGTCTGACGCGACATCGACGAAAGATTTAGTCTTTCTCGATTCGTGTGTCACATTCAATTACACATATCCATGGCACAAAACGTCTAGTTTTTCCCATGCCTCTTTCTCGAGTACTGCCGACCTTTCCTTGTCTCTCATAATCCATATCCTATGTGTGTGACCCTATAGGCTCATGCCGACGTCAGGGGATCGGCGTAAAATTCCATTTGACCCGATCCATCATAAGTGGTCTCTAGTAAGACGTTATGATTACCCGACGTGCATGATGATCGATGATTTGATTCAACCTCATGTAGTACATGTCGCTATCCCTTTATCGCCCGATATCTAGATTGATCATAAGACAAAGAGACGTCACCCTTATTTAATCAATCTATGTTTCTCGATCTGTGAGATTACTGAATATTGATAACCCGTATTGTTGTCATGGCCATACTCTCCCTTCAGTTTATCTCTATCGAGTGGCCTAAACAGATAACTTTCTCATACCATCGTATGAGGGATAAATCTCTTAGCCGCCTTTCGTATCACTCATACAATCCGTTCCCGTGTCAATCATGTCCGTTATGGTTGTCATGTTACTGACAATGTTAGGAGCAAGTCAAACGCAGTTCTTTATTGTATAGCGATCACAAAGACTCCTTGGTCTAAGGATACGACGACAAGCTACCACAATTGAATATGTTCATGACTTTATCTATACAACACCATTCACTGCGGGTCATCCAATATCACTCACCCGAGTGATATCTATGATCTGATTCCGGGAGCCCTTCTCAATGGTAAATAGAACTATACCATAAACAATCATCTTCATACTTGGTCGCTTCATTGAAGCATATTTGACTAGGGACCCGTTAAGTGTGATCCGTACGGATATATGGTTCTACAACTTTGGTGGACATATATCAGATCATACTTAACCTATTACTTCAACACAAAAGTAATATAATACTGATTTTATATATTGCAAACGATGATTAATATATAAAGACATTTAGACTAATACAATTGGACTGGGGCACAAAAAAGCTTACACATAGTATAACACGCGGTTATATACTGTAACATGCGGTTAAATACTGTATAACTAGTGTATATATATGATGTTTTGGTGGAGTTTGTAGTGAATATATATATATATATATATATATATATATATATATATATATATATATATATATATATATATATTGTAGGTATCAAATACAAACTAGGGGAAAATGTCCAAACGTCCAAACTGTATAACATGCAGTGCAATGTTGTGTAACTATGTAGAACATGTAGTGTAATGTTGTATAACATGTTGGACCTGTGCAAAATTGAAGCAATGTATAACATGTAGTGCAACATTGTATAACTGCCACGTGTCGTAATTGAACGCGCGTATCGTTTGGACATTTTGGGTGAGTTTGTATTGGAGTGCAGCCCTATATATATATATATATATATATATATATATAGGGAGGGGGGGGGGGGGCTGAAACATGTCCATTGGAAATAAGTGAATGTCCAGCGGAAATAGGTGAATGTACAACGGAAACACTTTATCCATTCAAAATAAATGAATGTCTAATGTAAATAAGGGAATGTCCAGTGGTTTTCATGTCCTCACGACACATTTGGTTCTCAGCCGAACCCTTCCCTATATATATATATATATATAAAGATATAAAAGGAAAACCCTCAAGTTGTCAAATGGCAACCTTTTTGAATAGATTTTTATCAATTTTACTTTTTTTTAAATTCTGATTTTTTTTCTTCACATAAATAGTTTAGGGTAAAAGACAGTAAGCCACACCCAACAATACCCAAAAGACAGATAGTCACCACATGTTTGAAAGTGGACACCTAGCGATTAAAAATTGACACCTAGCACTGACCGTTAAAATTTAGGATGGAATATGTTAATTTTTGAACTGAAAATACCCTTGGTATTATTTCAAATTTTCAAAACATGTCATTCATGTGTGTTTGGGTGTTTTTCCAACCTTGACCTCTTTCCCGCCGTCTCTCACCTCACCTTCGCCGCCAACTCCCTCTCCGACACTCGCCAGAGAGCTCATTGGAAAATTTCGCAGAAAACAGGGCCGAGCCAGAACGTGTTTCTGACCAAACTCTAAATCTGACGATAAATAAAGACAAAGGGTACTCTCTCATTACTTTCTCTTTCCTTCACCCCATCATCATAACAATTGGTAAATTGGGAAATTCCAAAATCAAATCACTAACAAAACTTGAATCACAATTGCCCATAGATTAAGAAAGTAGTTGAAACACCCAACGGAAACAAAACCAGTGCTATCAAACAAGTTCAAGTGCAAAATCATAAACAAAGTCAACTTGAGTACAACAATTATAAACAACAGGTAGCATTAAATTGAATTAAGAACAGTAAAGAATTAGTATTTAACTTAGCAATCAACTTGAGAAATCAAAAAATCAAGCTAAAATCATAAACCCAACTGAAAATTCACAAAATAAAAAGAAAACCTTTGGGAAGATAAACATTGCGCTCTAGCTAGTAAATGTAGAAGGACCAGGGGGTGGCAGAGAGGAAGTACATGATGGTGCCGCCGATGTAGTTGTAAAGCCATGTCCGGAGGAGGTGTGGGAGAGGGACCCACAAGCTCTATGGCAGGAGGCTCCCGAGAACAATGCGATTGAAGAATTGGGTCTCCAACAAGAAGCTGTAGGGGTAATCGACGACCATCGAGATCGGTGGAGAAGAGAGGGCTTGGTTTCATAAATCTGAAATTGGATTGATTCTCTACATATTTAAATTAACTCTAACACCCAACAATATAAAATTAATAGTCAACAAATTAATCAGAAAGTATATGTGTGTGCACAACGCTAAAACAAGTCAGAAACACGTTCGCTATAATTTGGGCACGTTCGCCAGAGCTACTTTGTTAATAGGTCAACCTATTTTCATAAATTAACTAATAGGTCAAAATATTCAACTTATTTTCATAAGTTCAGTCTACTTTCATAATTTGTCAAAGAGATCAGTTACGATTCAAACTTACGAAAATAGGTTGAATACTTTTACCACAATACCAACCATAGAGTTGGTCACAACTCAAGAGGGTGAATTTGAAAGCATTATTATTATTTGGTCAATTTAACTTGTTTAAATTGGGTTAATCTCTTTGAATTTGTATTATATAGTCATACAAATAACCTAGGCATGGCTTGAGGTCTAAGGTTTGTAGCCAATTACCAACAAAAAAGTTTTCAATAGAAATGATAACCACTAAAGAACATTGTTTCTTTGAAGCAACCCAAAGTTTGGTGCCACCATCCATATCTCTTCTAATGCATAACACAAAACAGTTGAGTTTTTCCTAAAATAATGTTTGATAATAGATATAGTAAATATATTTCATTTGGTTAATTAATCATAAAATTATCAATGACATCACAAATCATACTAAGATATGAATCATTTACTTATACATATATGTGTTTATTTACTCATGGTACACATTTTGTTGATAAAAAATATTTACATGACCATGAAGCTACTATTTTCAAACCAAAAAATGCATTCAATTATGTTTATGAGTTTGGTGGTTTGTTTTTATCAATATATTAATGTGAGTACGTCAAAATATTAAAGTATCCTATTTGTTAAATTTAACTCAACATATATTTGTTTATATCCCACCAAACCAGACCACAAAATGAATATATTATAATAAAAAACTCCTTAGGTTTGGACGAAATATATGATCCAGCTAAAGTAAAACCAATATTTATTTTTGAAAATTACACCCCATAAAACCCCTTTCCATCTCCTTGCTAAGAGATGCTTCATCACTAAAAATAAGTAAAGCTAGTTTGTATTTGATATTCATAATTGAATTATATGAAGTGATTAAACCAATAATAAGTAAACATGTCTATTTATCGCTAAACATAATTTATTTTGATAAAAGAAAGTTGGCAAGCAATCGAAATTGCAACAACAACACTGTATGTATACAAATTTGAAATTGGAAGTAAAATTGGGTAGTAATGAAGTGAGAATGGGCAGTTTGTATTTAAACCCTCTTTCTCTCTTTTGCCTATATTTTGTCCTTTGAGTCTGAGTGTCTGTCAGGTATATCCTTTTCCTCTCTCTTTCTCTTCAATTGCCATTTTGTTACTTGTATGTATCTCAGTTCCTTCCGCCTACTGTCCAATTTTTCGATCTCTTCGATGAACTTACTGTATATGCTCTCTTTTGTTTTCTCTTTACAAACCAAACCAAACCTCACTCTTTATTTATTTAAGGTTTCATCATGTCTTTTTGCTTCTGTTCACTGCTCTTGAATTTCTGCATTGCAATTCAAATGCTACCCTAATTTTGTCAAGTTTGTTGGAATCTATGTTATTTGCGTATTTGTTGGTATCATTCTGAATTGGGAAATTCATGATCTGGGTTCATGTGTATACAATCCAAATATGTCCAATTGAATCTGCTTCTGCTTTATAGTATTTTTTTTTATATTATTCCTGTTTGTGTTCACTCTACTGTTATGTAAGGA
This sequence comes from Geranium rotundifolium, assembly GCA_963920655.1. Classification (NCBI taxonomy): domain Eukaryota; kingdom Viridiplantae; phylum Streptophyta; class Magnoliopsida; order Geraniales; family Geraniaceae; genus Geranium; species Geranium rotundifolium. The sequence goes on along the minus strand of OY987311.1, from coordinate 32,985,307 downwards.
TTGGCTGCAAAACTGCAACTGATTTTTGTTTTTCTCATCTTCAGGTTAGTTTGACTACTCATCATGGCGACAGGACAACTGTTTTCCCGGACCACACAGGCTTTGTTCTACAACTACAAGCAGCTTCCGATCCAGCGGATGCTTGATTTTGACTTCCTCTGCGGTCTGTATAATTTCTTCCCTTTTGATCACACATATATAAGGACTTGGAATGTTTTTGATAATATTACCCTTTTTGTTTTGTTTCTAATTTAGGGAGGGAAACACCGTCTGTTGCTGGAATTATCAATCCCGGTTCTGAGGGATTTCAGAAACTCTTCTTTGGCCAAGAGGAAATCGCGATCCCAGTGCATTCAGCGTATGCCATGCTTCTCTCTTTCTATTTCTGGATTTTATTTGTATCTATGTTTCCTTTAAAAATTTATGCGACTAAATTCATTTAGGCAGGAATCACTTCAGATTACTGACAAGCATAAGGCACTATTAAGAAGAAACAAAGAACTTCAGCATAAAAACTTTCTTTAGACATGTTAATATCCGCCGTCTTGATTTGCTAATCGCTATTATATGTTTTCTCAATGTTCAATGCTATTATATTCAAACTAACTGATGCGTAAGGTAGGAACAAGGCTTCCCATCTTTTGAGCATTCGACATCTTGACCTTTATTGTTACTTCTGCAGTATTGAAGCAGCTTGTGAAGCACATCCAACTGCCGATGTATTTATCAACTTTGCATCATTTAGAAGGTCCGTGTTCATTATATTAATATTTTAGGAAGTTCATGACTTCATTTCTGAATTACGTCATTATTAATGGTTTTATTGGCCAGTACTAAATTAGTATCATGTCGTCATATATTTCTAGTGCTGCTGCTTCATCCATGGCTGCTCTGAAACAGCCAACTATTAGAGTTGTGGCCATTATAGCTGAAGGTGTTCCTGAATCAGACACCAAGCAGTTGATTGCATATGCACGGGCAAACAATAAGGTGAGATTAACGATGCTATCATTTTGAATATAACTGAATGAAGTGAGGGAATTATCATGCACTACCATTGATATGTAGAACACACAAACATCTGTTCAGATGTAGTAGATGCAATTGAGGTCTTAAAGCATTAAGTTCCAAGTTCTAGTTTGCCTTTGTCTTTGTCAAACCCGTATATTATTAGGATTCTTATTTCCTAAACTAATTAGGATTCCTTCATATTTTCTGTAAATATGTTTCCTTTCCTATTCTTTGCAACCCTAGTACTATAAATATAGGATCTTGTACATGAATTAGGTCATCGAATACACAAGTAAATTTCAGAGATTGTCAGTCTTAATTTCAGAACTGATGGTGTTGCAGGTTGTCATTGGCCCAGCTACAGTTGGAGGTATCCAAGCTGGAGCTTTCAAGATAGGTGACACTGCTGGAACCATTGATAATATTATCAATTGCAAGCTGTACAGACCCGGATCTGTTGGTTTTGTTTCCAAGTCAGTAAGTAGTCACTCTAAGACTCCTCTATTGGGAATATTTCAAATCTTGTGGGCCGGCTCTTACCTTGCAACTGCGAAATACTATCTTTCAATGAAATGAACTGTCAAACTCAAATTTAGGGAACAATTTATCGTATAGTGTTGCACCTTTCAGATGAAGTATAGCTGTTTTGCGAAGTTATTAGCTTATGCTATTGACTTCCAAAATATGTGAACATATAAGGTTATAGAGTGGACTAACAAGAAGAAAAAGAATAAAGAGAGAATTTCCTTGTTCTTGTTCTAAAAGAACTTCCAACTTCATCTCATGATATATGCCCCTATAATACAGATAAATAGTTATTTATTTTCTCATTAGCAAGTACATGCTCAGGTCTAGAGTTCCGCTTGCTCCCTCTCCCAGAATGTCATGTTGTTTAATAAGTAGCTATTTTATTGCTCATTCTGAGGTATCTCCCTTTAAAATGGCAGGGTGGTATGTCTAATGAGCTGTACAACACTATTGCACGTGTAACTGATGGAGTTTATGAAGGTACCTTTTTATGCTGCATGTATCATGCAGTGTTACCATCAGCAGAACTTTACTAAAGTTTTCGCTAATAACTTTTGGGCATGTTTCTGAAATGTAGGGATTGCAATAGGAGGAGATGTGTTTCCAGGCTCTACTCTATCTGATCATGTTTTGAGGTTTAACAACATACCACAGGTATATACCCCTATTTTGATCTAATCCAGTGGTGGGACTTCTGTTTCCCTCCAGCTGGAATATCTTTTTTTTTATCAGCCTGCTGGAATATGTATCTGCATAACATCTCAGGGTTTCTGTTGTATTTCTTATTCTTTTATGTCTCCTCTCTTTAATTCTCATTTTCTATCGTTCTAGCTTTGTTGATGTATTTGGCCAGCCTCTATTTCCTTGGAAGTTTGTTAAGAGTTTTAAACGTGTTAGTTATTTAAATATTAGTTGGGTATTATTTAGTAGAGTTTGGAGTATTAGCTATTAGAGTTGGATTGGTTAAGGGTTTGTCCTTATCCTATCATTAGTTGGATTGTTACAGCAGATTCTATATATACATGCCTTGTTTTCGAAATAAGATCATCAATTGAAATTAAAATATAGAGTTGCAAGTATCAAGAGGTAGGAGCTCTCTCCAAACGAGCCCGAGGTAGGAGCTCTCTCTAAACGAGCCCGAGGTAGGAGCTCTCTCTTAACGAGCCCAATTGTTCAATCAATACTCGTGCCAAGCAACATTAGTTATCGTCCTGCGAGCCATTCAACAACTACAATGGACCCATAACGAGATCCAAAGTCGCGACCGTAACAACTTGATATCAGAGCAAACGTTATGGGTTGAAAGGCATCACATGTAGCTTTGGAATGCACTATCCAGTCTCATCCAAACACGGTAATTCTCGGAGAAGAGATGGCTGCAACAAAGCTGACTCTATTTGACTTGGCAGCACAAATCTATGATGCCGCTCAAGCCAGGACAAATTTTAATTCGCTTTATGACGTAATGATCCAAGAATTTGACGCTTGCGAATGTTAGGAGTCTTAAACGTATTAGTTATTTAAATATTAGTTGGGTATTATCTAGTAGAGTTTGGAGTATGAGCTATTAGAGTTGGATTGGTTAAGGGTTGGTCCTTATCCTATCATTAGTTGGATTGTTACAGCAGGCTCTATATATACCTGCCTTGTTTTCGAAATAAGATCATCAATTGAAATTAAAGTATAGAGTTGCAAGTATCAAGAGGTAGGAGCTCTCTCCAAACGAGCCCGAGGTAGGAGCTCTCTCTAAACGAGCCCGAGGTCGGAGCTCTCTCTTAACGAGCCCAATTGTTCGATCATTACTCGCGCCAAGCAACATTAGTTATCGTCCTGCGAGCCATTCAACAACTATAACGGACCCATAACGAGATCCAGAGTCGGGACCGTAACAAAGTTTTTGCTAGTTTCATCAATATTTCATCCTTTTGCTGATAAAAAAAACAAAGAAATCATATACCAGAAACTATGACAGAAACCTTTGTTGTTCTCTTAAATCACTTTTCGAGATTTTGAAAGAGAGGTTCCACTATTGATGCATTGAAACTGATTATGCTCATCTTCAATGCTCCTTTGCATTTTTCTTGTTATCCTGTAATGTAATTTGGTGATGTACTTTAGGTTAAGATGGTTGTTGTACTAGGGGAACTTGGTGGCCGAGACGAATATTCCCTTGTTGAAGCCTTGAAGCAAGGGAAAGTGACCAAACCAGTGGTTGCTTGGGTTAGTGGAACTTGTGCACGACTCTTCAAATCAGAAGTGCAATTTGGTCATGCTGTAAGTTGATACCTCAATTATCATTGACAAAGTTAACTTGAATTCTGTACCTTCATTAAATTGAAAAAGAGGTTATTCTAATTATTTAAGCCTTCTCCTTTTTGTATTCTTTCCAAACTAGGGCGCTAAAAGTGGCGGTGAGATGGAATCCGCACAGGCAAAGAATCAAGCATTAAAATATGCTGGAGCTGTGGTTCCTACTTCTTATGAAGCTTTTGAGATTTCAATCAAGGAAACTTTTGAAAAACTGGTCAGATTCGGCATTTCTTGTTATGATTAATTACAATTGTCCAAAAAACATATCATGTTGTTGTCTCCATGATTGACCCAATTCCTATGAGTTCCATGGCCAAATCCATAAATATATGTTGTTGGTTTTATCGAAAGGTTGAAGGAGGGAAGATCACATCCGTCAAGGAAATTACACCTCCACAGATTCCGGAGGACCTTAGCACTGCGATTAAGAGTGGGAAAGTTCGTGCTCCAACTCATATCATTTCTACTATCTCCGACGACAGAGGTATGCTTAGTACCCCCTCTAATAGTAAGGTTTGTGTGGACTTATCAGTAATTCTACTTCTCATCTGAACCGGGTTTGCAGGTGAGGAGCCATGCTATGCTGGAATACCAATGTCTTCCATCGTTGAACAGGGTTATGGTGTTGGTGATGTGATCTCTCTTTTATGGTTTAAACGCAGCCTTCCCCGCTACTGTACTAAGTTCATTGAGGTATGATCTGTCGTACACTCTTAGTCATATATATCCTAAAAAACGTCCTAGTTATTGACGAAACTATATTTTCTTGTACCTTGACATTTTATGTTGTAAGTTTTTAAGTTTAGATATGCTTGTCATGTTGTCTCATGAAATTGATCAGATATGCATCATGCTATGTGCGGATCATGGTCCCTGTGTCTCTGGTGCTCACAACACTATTGTAACAGCAAGGGCTGGGAAGGACCTTGTTTCTAGCCTTGTCTCGGGTAAATAGCCGTTATATGGTATCTGATGCATATAGTATAGATGGTGCTACCTGTGCAAGTGGAATGGAAATTGAATGAACTTGTGAAATAGGTTTGCTAACTATTGGCCCCCGATTCGGTGGAGCTATTGATGATGCCGCTCGGTACTTCAAGGATGCATATGACAGGGTGAGTTCCAATTGCTGATACTTTTGGATGCCGTGTCTAGAAAATACTTTGGTTACTTACTCTGATGGTTTGTGGATATTAAGATCTTAGTTACATGTAACATAATGCTGCTGTTATGCACAGGGCCTTGCACCTTATGAGTTTGTTGAAAGTATGAAAAAGAAGGGTATTCGCGTGCCAGGAATTGGCCACAAGTAAGGAGGATAGGAATAGGATACACTGATATTTGAAATAGTAAATATTGGGGACTGATGCTTTTTATGGAATAGGAAATATAGAGGGGACAGCAGAGATAAAAGAGTGGAGTTGCTTCAACTGTTTGCGCACACAAATTTCCCTTCAGTAAAATATATGGAATATGCTGTTGAGGTTGAAACTTACACCCTCTCTAAAGCAAACAACCTCGTCCTCAACGTGGATGGTGCAATTGGCTCCCTTTTCTTGGATCTACTCTCTGGCAGTGGAATGTTCAGCAAGCAAGAAATCGATGAAATCATTGGGATCGGCTATCTGAATGGCCTCTTTGTGCTGGCACGTTCCATCGGTCTCATTGGGTGAGTAGACTAAGATTATTGGATTTTCTTCACGATGCAAATATGTAATTCATTGTTGTTTGGTATTGGTAGGCATACGTTTGACCAGAAGAGACTGAAGCAGCCACTGTACCGTCACCCATGGGAGGACGTTCTCTACACCAAGTAAGAATTTTATGTTGTGAAACACATTTACTGAATCTGGGTTTTGCTGAGCTAATTGTAATAGGTACAAGTCAAGTGTTTTAGGGTTAGTTGTAACCTGTATTGCAAACTTTCTTACTCTTGTTGGCCATGAATATCATATTTCTTTGTAAGACATAAAGTGAGTTTGTTCAGGTATTTCTTGTTCCATCTGTTGGAAAATAAAGAGAGCATAACAATGTATTCGAAGAAAAACTTGTGTTCGGAAGAAAACTATGTTGTGGTATAAATTGGCCACTGCTTTAAAAGCTATGTCATGCATGATCTCGGTGCCAATCATAATACCGGAAGGTTTCCAAGGTTTGGGCAGTAGGCCGCTGATGCGTGCACTCGCAACTTTGAACCTCGGACTTTGCAGAATATGTACCCATGAACGAGTACAGAAAATGAACAAGTTCCAGAAGGGATTTCATAAAAGCATCATGAAATTCATTTTTCACTCGCTATTCTTATACCCCATCATTCTTATTTGAGAGTGAAGCCACCATAGAAGTTAATGTCAATAACCTCACCCAGAAAAAGGGAAGTTAATGAGCAATAGTGCTATTAAAAAGGAAAGACCAAAATAAAATAAGGAAAAATGTCATTTAACTTAGGGGGATAATTCGGTGGGAACCATATATTCAAATAGAAAAATAAGAACAAATGTCAGCCACACGATAAGATGAGCAACGGCTGAGATTGACGCGGTGGCATGGACGCGTAAATAAGTCAAAGTTTGTATTTCTTTTAGTAACTTCAATGTTGAGCTGTGCGAGTGAGGCTATTTGTGAGAGGCGATTTTGCGACGATTCCGAGTAGGATTCAAAAATCTGGAATTGAAGAACACGAGTCGAAAAACACGAATCGACCAAGATCAATAGAAGAACAAGAGTCGAAGAGCATGAATCGACCAATCTGAAACGAAGAATACGAGCCGAAGATCATGAATCGATCAAGAGGAGTCGAAGAACAACACGAATCGACCAAGCCTAGTCGAAGTATAGGATTCGAAGAACACGAATCTATCAAGACGAGTCGAAGAACACCAACTGAAGAGCACAAACCGAGGAAGTCGAATCGAAGAAGATAAATCGAAAAGATGCACTACCATAAAGTTATAAAAAAATAGCGATGAAAAGGAAGCGCGAGAAGATGCAGAGTGTTGTGAAGAAGAAGAAGAAGAAGAAATCAAGTAATTGTTTGAAACATGTTTCAGTGTTATTTTCTGATGGATTTATTGGCTTAGTTATTGTTAAGAAGCTGTTTCAGACCACAAAAAATTTATGATTTGTGTTGAGTTTGTGTAAATACACTAATGTCAGTTACTTCTCTTAGTTGATATGTGCTGAATTTTATGAAATAGTTTTTTCAAAACCTGCTTTAGTGTTATTTTCTCATGAATTTATTGGTTCAATTACTTTTAGGAAGGTGTTTCAGACCACAAAAAATCTATGATTAGTGTTGAGTTTGTGTAAATAAACTGATGTCAGTTTGTTCTCTCTGTTGATATGTGCTGAATTTGATGAAATTGTTCCTTCAAAATCTGTTTCAGTGTTTTTTTCTCATTTATTTATTGGTTCTCATTTACTGTTAGGAAAGTGTTTCAGTTCACAAAAAATCTCTGATTTGTGTTCTTTTCTCATGAATTCATAGTTTTCAGTTACTGTTAGAAAGATGTTTTAGACTACTAAAAATTTCAGATTTGTGTTTAAGTTTTGTGAAAGATTGATGTTAATTGACTCTCTCTCTTGATATGTGCTTATTTTTGTGAAATGGTCTCTCCAAAACTTGTTCCAGTCTTCTTTTGTCATGAATTCATAGTTTCTCAGTTACTGTTAGGAAGTTGTTTCAGACTGCCAAAAATGTCAGATTTTGTTTAAATTTTGTGAAAGACTGATGTCAATTGACTCTCATTACATCTTTTCCCCAACTAGGGTATAGTATGGAAACCGGTCCCCTCGTTACAGTCGGGGAACCCTCATTACACCTTTTTCCCAACTAGAGTATAGTATGGAACTCAGTCCCCTCGTTACAGTCGGGGAACCCTCGTTACACCTTTTCCCCAACAGGGTTCACTTTCCCCAACTAGGGTATAATATGGAGCCCAGTCCCCTCGTTATACCTGAGGAACCATCATTACGCATTTTCAGTTTCTCATGGATACTTAATTTCTTAGTTACACATTTTTTCTCATGAATTCATAGTTTCTCAGTTACTATTAGAAAGATGTTTCAGACTACCCAAAATTTCATATTTGTGTTTAATTTTTGTGAAAGACTGATGTCAATTGATTCTCTCTCTTGATATGTTCTCAATTTGGTTAAATGGTGTCTCCAAAACTGTTTAACTTTTTTTTTTCTCATGAATTCATAGTTTCTCAGTTACTGTTAAGAAGGTGTTTCAGACTATTCAAAATTTCAGATTTGTGTTTAATTTTTGTGAAAGACTAATGTCAGTTGATTCCCTCTCTTGATATGTGGTCAATTTGGCGAAATGGCCTCTCCAAAACCTGTTTCACTTTTTTTTCTCATGAATTCATAGTTTCTCAGCTACTGTTAGAAAGGTGTTTCAGATTACCCAAAATGTCAGATTTGTGTTTAAGTTTTGTAAACTTCAAGCAAGGTTGGGATGTCATTCCCGATGATCAATATGTCATCGACATATAGCACTATGAATACTATTTTACTCCCACTCGCTTTCTTATATACGCAAGGTTCACTTTCGTTTTTGATAAAACCGAATTCCCTTACGGCTTCATCAAAACGAATGTTCCAACTCCGTGAAGCTTGCTTTAATCCATAAATGGACCTAAGCAGCTTCCAAATCTTTCCGGGATTCTCTGGATCAATAAAACCCTCGGGCTGTGTCATATACACATCCTCTTTTAAGTTCCCGTTAAGGAAGGCGGTTTTCACATTCATCTGCCATATCTCATAGTCGTAGTATGCTGCTATGGCTAGAATGATCCGGTTAGACTTGACCATAGCCATAGGTGAAAAAGTCTCGTCATAATCGATACCTTTGATTTGGCGATAACCTTTCGCAACCAGTCTAGCTTTATAGGTCTGAGGTTTTCCATCCATGTCGGTCCTAATTTTATAGACCCATTTGCAACCGATGGGTTTTATCCCAGGGGTTTGATCCACATAGCGCCAGACTTGGTTGTCTGACATGGATTTCATTTCCTCATTCATGGCGTTCTGCCATTTTTCGGAGTCTGGACTGGCCAAAGCTTGTCTGTAGGTTTCTGGATCATCCTGATCCACCAACATCAAGTCATTTCCTTTAGTGGCTAGGAAGCCATATCTGATAGGAGCTTGACGAGATCTCTAAAACCTTCTTGGACCATTTGGAATAGGTGTCGGGATTGGTTCTTGATCAATGACCTCTTCTGGCTCCTGTATTTCTACATTCGGCATAGTAGGTTGCTCCGTATCTTCCTGAATTTCTTCAAGATGCACGGAACTCCCACTAGCACTTTTGGAAATAAATTCCTTTTCCAAAAATACCCCTCCTCGAGCAACAAAAACTTTGTTCTCGTTGGGTTTGTAGAAATAGTACCCCTTGTTTCTTTGGGGTACCCCACAAAGACACACTTGTCTGATTTGGGTTCGAGCTTATCGCCTAGCAGACGCTTGACGTAAGCTTCACATCCCCAAATCTTAAGGAAAGCTAATAAGGGTTTCTTCCCGTTCCATACTTCGTATGCAGTGCTTTCCACTGCCTTTGTAGGAGCCCGATTCAATATGAATGCAGCCGTTTCTAGGGCATAGCCCCAGAAGGAGATAGGGAGGTCAGCCTGACTCATCATTGATCGAACCATGTCAAGTAGGGTCCGATTTCTCCGTTCGGATACACCATTCATTTGAGGTGTTCTAGGCGGAGTCAATTTAGAGAGGATCCCACACTCCTTTAAATGACTGTGAAATTCTTGGTCCAAGTACTCACCGCCTCGGTCAGATCGAAGTGCCTTTATACTTTTACCAAGCTGGTTCTGTGCTTCGTTCTGGAACTCTTTGAACTTGTCAAAGGTTTCCGATTTATGTCTCATAAGATAAACATACCCATATCTACTAAAGTCATCAGTAAATGTAACGAAGTAGTGAAAACCTCTTCTGGCCTGAGTGCTCATGGGCCCACAAACATCAGAATGTATGAGACCCAGTAAGTCACTCGCCCTTTCACCTAAACCGGCAAAAGGTGCTTTTGTCATTTTTCCCATAAGGCATGACTCGCATCTCTCAATTGAAGTGAATTCAAACGGACTAAGAAGTCCACACTTGTGAAGTGTTGAGATGCGTTTCTGGCCTATATGGCCTAAGCGGCATTGCCATATCACAGTCTGGTTTAAATCATCGGATTTAACCCTTTTGTTACTGATATTAAAAATCGAGCTAGTGTCAGTGTTTTGAATATTAAGAATATATAAACCACCAACCAATGAAGCATTGCAATAAAAAATATTATTCTTGAAAATACTGAAAATTCCATTATCAATACAAAAACAATATCCTTCCTTGTCAAGCAAGGAAATAAAAATAATATTTCTGCGAAACGCAGGTACACAATGAACATTGTTTAATAACAAAACCAGCCCACTGGGCAAACTGAGACTAATATCTCCTACAGCAGTTGTCAAGACTTCATTGCCATCGCCAACTCGTAGGTCCGCCTCGCCCCTGTTAGGTCCCGGGGCATCCTAATTACGTTCATGGCAGCGGAAGCAACCTATAAACCGCCCCTAACCTGCGCAAGATCGACTACCAAGTTAGATCCTTAGGAAATCGAGTTTTTGGGTTTTACCAGAATCTGCCCGGCAGAAAACCGAGACTTTGAAGCTCTATATCTCGAGCTACAGATGTCCAATTGCTTCGGTTCTTTTTGGAGATTAAACCTCAGCCAATTCCCTACATCTTTTGTGTTTTTCTCTAAACCCAGTTCGGACGAGAAGACCTCCGTCTGGAGCAAAACATTTTTCCCGTCTCGCTGGACAGACTCTGCGGACCAGTCTGCTTCTCGGCCTTGTATCTCCTAAACCAGCGCTCTTTTTGAAAATCAGTATTTCACAAAAGTTGTAGCCCTTGGACTTATCTTTCCAACGCCGCAAGTTTCAGCTTAATCGGAGCTCGGACGAAGCAGCTATGGTTCACGCATTGTCGGTCATCGGAACTGGACAATCTGGACAGTTTCTCCATTTTGCATTTAGTCTTTGTTGAATCGATAAAGAAGAACGTTCGGATCTTCTTCTCTAAAGCAAGTCCACACCAAGGGGATGATCTTGATGATCCCTCACTTAATTGCCTACTAGAACAATTAAATGAAGAACAAGAGAGCAAAGAGAGGAGAGAGTGTTGTGAGAGTTGTGTGATTCTTGAATTAATGAATGAATGCTAGATATTTCAATTCATCATCCAACAAGCATGGGTCAAAAGTGATTGGTATGGGCTTAAAGGTGCTTTAACCCATACCCCTTAAATCACTCACCTCTTAATCCACAATCACCAACTAAGCATGGTGTTGTGTGGCCCCCACACATGGACCCACCATGTGGGCCGGCCATGAGGTCTTGTTGGGCCCTTAATGGGCCGGCCATGAGGCTTCATGGGCCGAGCCCAATGGGCCCTCCCGTGTTGTCTCATGCCGTGTCCAAAAATCGCCCGACCCTTTTGTCGTCACTTATCAAACAAAGTCCGACGCGATATCGACGAAAAACTCAATTTTTCTCGATTCGCTAATTATTCTCTCAAACCGAACCTATGGCACAAAAGCTCCAGTTTTGTCCATATATTACTCCTCAAGAAACATCAATGTTTCCTTGTCTCAAGTTATCCGCCTTGTATGTGTGTGACCCTCTAGGCTCATGTCACCGTTGGCAGATCGGCGCAAAAGATTGCTCTTGCCCGATCCATCATAAGTGGTCTCTAGTAAAACATTATGATTACCCAAGGTGCATGATGATCGATGATTCGACTTAACCTTTGTGCGTACAAGTCACCATCCTGTTATCTCTAGATATCCCGATTGATCACAAGGCATAGAGTCGTCTCCCTTGTTCAATCAATCATTGTTACTTGATATGCGAGATGGCTGAGAACTGATAACCCGTATCATTGGCATGGCCATGCTCTTTCTCTCAGTCAGTCTCCATCAAGAGGCCTTCTAACGGATATCTTTCCCATACTGTAGTATGAGGGATAAATCCCTTAGCCGTCTTTCGTGTCACTCATGCAACCCGTTCCGCCACCCAATCATGCCCTTTATAGCAATCCTTTTACAGAAAGCGTTTGGCGCAAGTTAAAGCCGTACGTTCATTGCATAGTGATCACAAAGACTCCTTGGTCTAAGGATGCCGTGACAAGCTATCGCATTTGAATATGTTTATGGCTTAATCCATGAAAACACTATTCAAAGCGGGTCGTCCGATATCAATCACCTCATGATATCTATGATATGGTTCCAGGATCCCTCATCCCTATGACAAGTAGAACTACTTCATTAAGAACCATCCTCATACTGGTCGCTTCTTAGGAAGCATGTTTTGACCAGGGACTCGTTAAGTGTGATCCGTACAGATTTATGGTTCTACTACTTTAGTGGTCATAATTCAGATCATGCTTAACATATTACTTCAACACATAAGTAATACAAAGCCATTTTATATATATGTTACAAACGATGATAATGTACATAGACGTTTACAGGCTAATAGCAATTGGACTAGGGCACAAATGCTATCAATCTCCCACTTGCCCCTAGTTCCAATCTAGGTCCCAGTCTATACCCATTGACCTAACATGTTTATCATGTTTTGCTCGTGGAAGAGCCTTGGTCAAGGGGTCGGCTGTGTTATCATCTGTTGCAACGTAGTGGATCTTCACGTCACCTTTTAGCAACAATGTCGCGGATGATGTGATACTTTCTAAGTACATGTTTGGATCTGTCATGTGCCCTGGGTTCCTTAGCTTGCGCAATGGCCCTGGTGTTGTCACACTATAAGTCTACTGGGTTAGATGGGTTTTTAATTACACCTAACCCAGCCATGAAACTCCTGATCCATACAGCCTCTTCTCCCGCTTCGGATGCGGCAATGTACTCAGCTTCGGTCGTAGAGTCGGCAATGGTGTCCTGCTTCTTGCTTTTCAGCTGAAAGCTCCACCGTTCAACATAAACATATAACCCAACTGACTTTTTAAGTCATCGGGGTCTGTCTGGAAAACTAGCGTCAACATATCCTTTGACAACTAGATCATCATTTCTTCCCCCGTATACAAGAAAAGCGTCTTTGGTTTTTCTCAAAATCGAGAATCGCCTTGACGGCAATCCAGTGTTCCTCACCGGGTTCGGACTGATGTCTACTGGTACAGCTTAGGGCAAACGAGACATCCGGTCTCGTACATATCATGGCACACATTATGGACCCTATAGCCGAAGCATATGGGATCTCATTCATTCTTGCTAGCTCTGCAGGTGTCTCAGCACACTACTTCTTGCTTAGCTTTATGCCATGACGCATGGGCAGCAGTCCTTTCTTTGAATCTAGCATCGAGAATCTTCTCAATATTTTGTCTATGTAGGTGCTTTGACTTAAGCCCAAGACCCGCTTGGCACGGTCTCTATATATCTTGATCCCCAAGATGTAAGAGGCCTCGCCTAAGTCCTTCATTGCGAAACACTCACCTAACCAAGTCTTTGTTAAAAGCAAGGTAGGGACGTTGTTTCCAATGAGCAGTATGTCATCAACATAAAGCACCAAGAAGACTACTTTGCTCCCATCTGCCCTTTTATATATACGCAAGGTTCATCATCGTTCTTGATGAAGCCAAACTGTTTCACAACTTCATCAAAACGTTGATTCCAACTCCGAGATGCTTGCTTCAAACCATAAATTGATTTGAGCAACTTGCAAATCTTTCCCTTATTCTTAGGATCCTCAAAACCCTCAGGCTGGGACATATAAACGTCCTCAGCTAACCTCCCGTTGAAGAAGGCGGTTTTGACGTCCATTTGCCATATCTCAAAATTGCTACGGCAAGTAGAATGCGGATAGATTTGACCATAGCTACAGGAGAAAAGGTCTCTTCATAGTCAATTCCGTGGATTTGCCTATAACCTTTTGCTACCAGTCTTGCTTTATAGGTCTGAGGTTTGCCATCCATGTCCATCTTTATATTAAAGATCCATTTACACCCAATGACTTTTACGTCAGGGGTTTGATCCACCAAGTCCCACACTTGATTATCTGACATGGATTGCATTTCTTCCCTCATGGCTTCCAGCCATTTCTAAGAGTCGGTTCCGTCCTTATTAACTGTAGCTATTGGTTCTTGCTCAACGACTACTTTTGGTGGGTCGTCCAGTGGTTCCTGAGTGACCATCTCATCTAGAAATTCATTAAGATGAACAGCCCTCCCACTGACTGTCTTGGAAATAAATTCTTTTTCCAAGAATGTCCCACCTCGATTATGAATGCGGCCGTTTGCAGAGCGTAACCCCAGAAGGAGATCGGGAGATCAGTGAGACTTAACATCGATCGAACCATATCAAACAATGTCCGATTCCTTCACTCGGACACACCATTGAGTTGCGGTGTTCCTGGCGGAGTCCACTGAGATAGTATTCCACTTTCTGTAAGAAACTCTTCGGATAAGTATTCTCCACCCCAATCAGAACGGAGTGCCTTGATACTTTTTCCGAGTTGGTTTTCTACTTCAGTCCTAGACTCCTTGAATTTATCAAAGGCTTTGGACTTATGTCTTATGAGATAGACATAATCATATCTACTGAAATCATCAGTAAACGTGATAAAGTAGCCTAAACCACATATGGCTGGTGTACTCATTTGGTCCACATACGTTTGAATGTATTAGACCTAATAGATCACCTGCCCTCTCACCTAAACCAGTGAAGGGCGTTTCAGTCATCTTGCCCATTAAACAAGCTTCGCATCTATCAATCGTTTGGTATTCGAATTGACTTAGAAGTCCGCGCTTATGAAGCGCTGAGATGCGTTTCTCATTTATGTGACCTAGATGACAATGCCAGATTAGAGTTTGGTCTAAATCATTAGCTTTAAACCTCTTAGGTAGAACAAGGTTAACAGAACCCACGACAGTTGCGGTAACTCTCACGTTGTTCCCAACTCTTAGGTCCACCTCGCTTTCCCCATATCTCTTCTACTATTCTATACTTGTATATCCGTACAGACATGAGACTCAGCTCTAGTGTCTAGTACCCAAGTATTTATCGTAGAAAGATATAGCTCTAATGGAATACCTGATGAAGTAGCGGCCCCACCGCCCTTCATCTGATCCTCCTTCAGCTGCTGACAGTCTTTCTTCCAGTGACCAGGCTTTTGGCAGTAGAAACAGACCGACTCCTTTGCCTTCCCCTTGCCTTTTACGGGCATGGAAGGTTTAGGAACAAATGGTATGATCTTCCTTGCCAGGTGCATTGGGCCTTTACCCTTGCCACCACCAGCTTTGAAGCTGGATCCCTTCATACGTAGGACGTGTGGACCTACGGAGCTGCCTGCTGACATCTTGCAGGCAATGAGTTCTCGGAGAACAGTGTATTTTTCAATACGTACTTTCTCTTTGAACATATCCTTGATCTGTGCAAACATTGCAAACGGATCATGGGATAGCTCCATAAACTGCTTCTGGAGGTTCGCCTCCATGCAGCCCAGCATGACACACGCAACGTCGATAGAGTCGTTAAGGTGTTTCTGGTACGCATCCTTAACGACCCTCGTTGCGTTGGCAGCTGGCTCCACCGGGATAGCCTTATCAAGGACGTACTCCCTGTGTTCCAACTTTAACACAAGTCGTAAATTTCTGTTCCAGTCTAGATAATTTGTCCCGTTGAGTTTACACTTTTCGAGTATAGTCCTCAACGACAAATTAGACGAGTTTGTTGAATTACTAGCCATTTCTACACGAAGAAAGTAAATTTAATCAGAAAAGTTGAATAAATTTACGAAGATCCGAATTAAACACCAACCATAAGATTCTAAGGTTTAGAATCTTAAACCAAGATCCCTTATTCGTCATTTGAAGTACGCTAAGGCGCACCGCTCCAATTGACTTATTTAGGTAGGATGTCCGTCCAATTACAACCCGTGTAACTCTTAGTCAGGGTATGTGCAAAAACACACGGCTTACCCTTCCGATGCCCCAGCTCGACCTCAGGCCAAGAATCGTGGTCGAGTCAACCAACCTTCACTAACGAGTTAACTTTGTGCGGATGCTCCGCTAAGGCGCACGACATCCCACAAAGCTTACCATTCCCATCTAGAACCCATTCGATCGATGCTCCGCTAAGGCGCACGACACCGATAAAATGTTTCTACATGGGTGTGAATTTGGGTGGCATCTCACTTGACTCAAATTAGCTTGTAAATTGGTTGTGCTTAATAATTCGAAAGTATTTGGTACAATTACGAACCCGTCATCAACAACCCGTGTTGTGACGTTTCTAATTGTATTACATACTATCTTCATTTGAATCCGTCATTTGCAACCCGTGCAAACACGTTTCAAATTTGAACTCATCAATCACAACCCGTGCGATGATAGTTCACAACGCTTTAAACATGCAAACAATTAAAGTTGATTTTAATCTTTGCATGTGAGGTGATGGCTTATAAACTTATAAGCTAATCATGCAAGCATGTTATTAATTAAATAATTCAAGCAAGCATTCATAAAGCGTTAAATATGCATTTTATAGCCCATCCTAAACTTAGGATTCTACGAGTCTTCACATATTCTCGTCTTTCTTATTCGGGCTCCCACTAGCTCTTGGACTTCCTCCAAGACCGTCATCGTGCTCGATTTTCCATCCTTCTCGTCTTTGAGTAATAATTACAATTAATACTCGGTTCGTAGACCGGATAAAAAATAATTACACTTTATGGGCTCGAATAAAAGAATAATTACACGCTAACACTAACGGTATGCAAACCGTGAAAGCGATAAAATCTAATGGGCTACTAATGCATCATACATTTCATCACATCATCCAACATGTTATCACACAAACATGTTATCAAATAATATGCAATAATTCCGATTTTAATTTTGCCAAGTTGCTTGGTCGGGTTTATCGAAACTAGACCTTTTCGAAAAACGGTTTATCGAAACCGATCAAATTTTGAAAGTTTTTGAAATATTGGATCGCAGGTTCGTGACACGGATCAAACACCACGCACGAACCAAGTCGGGCCAAGCCAATGGGCCGAAGCCCCATTGGGCCGAGCCCAACTATGCACGGCCCGGTTTTGGGCCTTGGAAGGCCTAAACCGGCCTTGCCGCCACTCTCGGCCTCGCCCGAGAGTGGGAACGGGCTCGGTCACCGCCGGCCTCCCCGGCCTCCGGTGACCTCCGTTCGGTACCTCCAATCCGGCTCCCCGAGAGTCCCTTCTCGGACCCGACAAATCCAATAATTTCCGAAAAATTCCAAATTCAATATATTTTCAAAAATAACATATTTCATGCAAATATCCCAAAAAGCATTAAAATCATGTTATCAACAATTATGACATTTATATCATTACAAAACCGAAATAACATACAAGGATCTCGGAGTGGTAGACCGGCTCTGATACCACTGTTAGGTCCCGGGGCATCCTAATTACGTTCATGGCAGCGGAAGCAACCTATAAACCGCCCCTAACCTGCGCAAGATCGACTACCAAGTTAGATCCTTAGGAAATCGAGTTTTCGGGTTTTACCAGAATCTGCCCGGCAGAAAACCGAGACTTTGAAGCTCTATATCTCGAGCTACAGATGTCCAATTGCTTCGGTTCTTTTTGGAGATTAAACCTCAGCCAATTCCCTACATCTTTTGTGTTTTGCTCTAAACCCAGTTCGGACGAGAAGACCTCCGTCTGGAGCAAAACATTTTTCCCGTCTCGCTGGACAGACTCTGCGGACCAGTCTGCTTCTCGGCCTTGTATCTCCTAAACCAGCGCTCTTTTTGAAAATCAGTATTTCACAAAAGTTGTAGCCCTTGGACTTATCTTTCCAACGCCGCAAGTTTCAGCTTAATCGGAGCTCGGACGAAGCAGCTATGGCTCACGCATTGTCGGTCATCGGAACTGGACAATCTGGACAGTTTCTCCATTTTGCATTTAGTCTTTGTTGAATCGATAAAGAAGAACGTTCGGATCTTCTCCTCTAAAGCAAGTCCACACCAAGGGGATGATCTTGATGATCCCTCACTTAATTGCCTACTAGAACAATTAAATGAAGAACAAGAGAGCAAAGAGAGAAGAGAGTGTTGTGAGAGTTGTGTGATTCTTGAATTAATGAATGAATGCTAGATATTTCAATTCATCATCCAACAAGCATGGGTCAAAAGTGATTGGTATGGGCTTAAAGGTGCTTTAACCCATACCCCTTAAATCACTCACCTCTTAATCCACAATCACCAACTAAGCATGGTGTTGTGTGGCCCCCACACATGGACCCACCATGTGGGCCGGCCATGAGGTCTTGTTGGGCCCTTAATGGGCCGGCCATGAGGCTTCATGGGCCGAGCCCAATGGGCCCTCCCGTGTTGTCTCATGCCGTGTCCAAAAATCGCCCGACCCTTTTGTCGTCACTTATCAAACAAAGTCCGACGCGATATCGACGAAAAACTCAATTTTTCTCGATTCGCTAATTATTCTCTCAAACCGAACCTATGGCACAAAATCTCCAGTTTTGTCCATATATTACTCCTCAAGAAACATCAATGTTTCCTTGTCTCAAGTTATCCGCCTTGTATGTGTGTGACCCTCTAGGCTCATGCCACCGTTGGCAGATCGGCGCAAAAGATTGCTCTTGCCCGATCCATCATAATTGGTCTCTAGTAAAACATTATGATTACCCAAGGTGCATGATGATCGATGATTCGACTTAACCTTTGTGCGTACAAGTCACCATCCTGTTATCTCTAGATATCCCGATTGATCACAAGGCATAGAGTCGTCTCCCTTGTTCAATCAATCATTGTTACTTGATATGCGAGATGGCTGAGAACTGATAACCCGTATCATTGGCATGGCCATGCTCTTTCTCTCAGTCAGTCTCCATCAAGAGGCCTTCTAACGGATATCTTTCCCATACTGTAGTATGAGGGATAAATCCCTTAGCCGTCTTTCGTGTCACTCATGCAACCCGTTCCGCCACCCAATCATGCCCTTTATAGCAATCCTTTTACAGAAAGCGTTTGGCGCAAGATAAAGCCGTACGTTCATTGCATAGTGATCACAAAGACTCCTTGGTCTTAGGATGCCGTGACAAGCTATCGCATTTGAATATGTTTATGGCTTAATCTATGAAAACACTATTCAAAGCGGGTCGTCCGATATCAATCACCTCATGATATCTATGATATGGTTCCAGGATCCCTCATCCCTATGACAAGTAGAACTACTTCATTAAGAACCATCCTCATACTGGTCGCTTCTTAGGAAGCATGTTTTGACCAGGGACTCGTTAAGTGTGATCCGTACAGATTTATGGTTCTACTACTTTAGTGGTCATAATTCAGATCATGCTTAACATATTACTTCAACACATAAGTAATACAAAGCCGTTTTATATATATGTTACAAATGATGATAATGTACATAGACGTTTACAGGCTAATAGCAATTGGACTAGGGCACAAATGCTATCAGCCCCTGCTCACTTCTCTTCTACTTCTCAGAGCCTCCACATTAACACAAATGTGAGATTCTGCACCGGTATCAAGTACCCAAGAATCTGAAGTAGATAAACTGAGATTGAGCCCAATAACAAAAATACCTGATCCTGAAGATGTGGAAGCGCCACTCTTCCTAAGAAATAGTTTGTGTTTCTTACAATCCTTTTTCCAGTGCCCCAGTTCTTGGCAATAGAAGCAGATGACATCCTTCTTAGGATTCTCAACAGCCTTTGGAGCTGCTGGACCCTTAGGTTGTCGAATCTTCCCTGGTAGGTGCATAGGAACCTTACCCTTGCCCAGGCTGGCTTTCTTGAAGCTCACTTGCTTGTTGACCACAAGAACCTCCTTGGTCTTGCCCTTGAGATTCTTTTCAGCAGTCATGAGCATACCATGAAGCTCTGTCACGGTTTTGTCCATGTCATGCATATTGTAATTTTCAACGAAATCACGATATGTCTTTGGAAGTGAATGCAGCACAAAGTTTGCAGACATTTTCTTGTCCACAGGATGACCGAGTCTGGCCAAGTGTTCCAAAAGACGTTTCATCTTAAGGACATGTGGACTGACAGGAGCTCCAGCCTTCAGCTTGCAAGACATCAATTCACTGAAAGTGTCGAGTCTTTTGACACGCGCTTTCTCTTTGAACATTTTCTCGATCTCAGCCATACATGCTTTTGGATCATCGGAAATGTCCAAGAACTGTTTCTGCATGTCAGGCACCATACTGCCCATCATGATGCACTGCACGTCGATCTGGTCGCTAAGGAATTTCTGGTAGGTATCCCTTAGCGCCCTTGAGGCGTTCAGTGCTGGTTAAGTAGGTGCTTGTTCCTAGGTAAGGATGTAATCCTTACGATCATGCTTGAGAACTAGTCTCAAGTTCCGGTCCCAATCGAGAAAGTTTACGCCATTAAGCTTATCATGCTCGATTAGTGACCTAAGCGCGCTGTTACCAGAATGATTCGTGTTTGCCATTTTATATCTACACAGTAAACAAATTTTAATCAGTATTAATTAAAATTGAAGTTGAAGATTTAATTATAAAACACTTTATGATTCTAACTTTAGAATCTGAACCAGGATCCCGTCATACTCTCAATTGAAGTGAACGGATGCTCACTGCTCCAATTGAGTGCATCAAGGTAGGATTACATCCATCTACAAGACCATGTAGTTCCTAGCTAGAGTCTGTACTTGATAGTACGTGGCATACTCTATACTGAAACCCTAGGTCAGCCCTAGCTGATAATGGTAGACAAGTCTACCAAGCTTGAACTATGGATAGAACTAATGTGAGTACTACGCGAAGGCGCACACACCCACACAGAACTAACCATCTCATCCAGACTTTTTCTCTATGAATGTTATGCGGAGGCGTACTGACATCCATAGGGTCAAAGCCCTTTTGAGTGCCCAAACTTAGATGGTATCACGCTTGACTTGTAATTATTTGCGTTTAAGTGAATTATAAAAGTCTGATTGTATATCGATACAATCTTAATCTGGAATCATCAATTGCAAATCCATGCAAATATGATCCCTTAGCCGGTTACATGCGAGTCTGGTTAAATTTCGATTTTAATCTTTGCATGTGGGTGATAGCAAATCATAGATAAACTTGTATATTTAAACTATCATACATTCATACATTCAAACATATAAATGTAACGATAAAATATGCATAGCTAAGCCTATCTTAAGTTCCTAAGAATCTAGCAATATTGATCATAAAAACATGGTCTTCAAGATCCAAACTTGCTCCATTCTTGTGAACTCTCACTAGCTTCGAGCCTCCTCCAATCCGAGTCTTCCTATTGACTTGATTCTTGTGTCGGTTTTCGTGATTACAAATTTCAATAAATAAAATGAAATAAAAATCACGACACGCAGGCCGTATTTACTACAACCCAAAATTAAGCTACACGCAGGCTGCAATACCGAAATTAAAATGCAAATCTAATGGGCTTAGCTAGCATCATGTGGAAAACATCATGTTATCAAAGATCATGTGTACAATCAACATGCTTATCAAACAAATAAATTTTCCAAATTTTATCTTTCTTAAGTGTGGAAAATTCCGGTTTATCGAAACCGGACGGTTTAACTGATTAATTGAATTTTGAACTGGTTCTCGCTGGTTTATCGAAACCGAACCAAATCTGGAAATTAATTTTTTAGGGTTTCAAAATATTCTTGCTAACCAACCGGTTCAGCTCGAATCTGAAAGAGATCACCACGGGTTCCAAACGATGAATGTCATGCAGCAGACTTTATGTAACCGTGGTGATCGAAATAAGCTTAGATCATAATGCCATTTGAACATGTTATAAATATAAATATAAATCTGATATTTACCTCTTGTAATCGACAAAAACACAAGTGTAGTGTTTTCTCTATCAAGTCCACACAAGCACCACAACCGAAATGATTTTTCACTCACAAATTTGCTAGAGTTTTTGAGAGAAAACAAGACAACAATGGTGGAAGAGAGGGAGAGGATTTTCGGCAATGAGGGAGAGAGAATGGAGGGGGAAGTTGCTGAAAAATAATTAAGGATAATGAGAAGATATTATGTGATTTTAATTTGAAATTAAATTGAATTTCAAAATTAAAATTGCATTATCTATCCCTTATTCTTTCTTATTTGCATTTGTTCCCACTCTTATCTTAAATCCCTAAATGGGCTTTAAGCCCGTTTAACTAAAACCCAAATTAAACCCATTAACTTGAGTTCTAATTTCGGTTTAGTCAAAACGGCTCAATTTCCTCGAATTGATTTCTTCAACCGTCTGGTTAAAACCTTAGGCCAGAAAACTACTGAATTGTTCTCAATTCTCATCCATAATTGTTGTCATGTATCGTGCTTAATGCGTGTGACCCTCTAGGTTCACGAATAATTGGCAGACTAGTAAAATTACTATTTTACCCTTTCCATCATAAGTGGCCTCTAGCAAGACATTATGATTATCCAAAATTCGTGATTATCGATTATTCGACTTAACTTGTTATCGTACATGTCACTGTCCTTTTATCAAACCGATATCCAGATTGATCAATAGGCATAGAATGGTCATCCTAATTTATCAATCACTGTTTCTTGATATCTGAGATGACTGAAAACTGATACTAAGGTATCACCTGCATGGCCATGCTCTTTCTTCAGTCATACTCATCAAGTGGCCTAAACGGATATCTTTCTCATACCGAAGTATGAGTGATAAATCCCTCAGACGCCTTTCGAGTTCACTAGTGCAATAAATGCCAAAGCCAATCGAAGTCGTTATAGTTACCCTTTTACAGATAACGTTAGACTAGGTCAAACTTAGATATTCGTTGCATAGTGTACACAAAGACTCCTTGGTCTTAGGATATAATGACAAGTTACGATATGTGAGTATCTCATGACTGGATCTATGCAGCATACTCACAATCGGGTTGTCCGATATCATCGACCTGATGATATCTATGATATAACTCCGGCACATACTTTGCCATGATCAGTAGAGCGTGATCAGAAGGAGTTAGTATCATACTGATCGCTTCAGAAGAAGATTAGCTGATCAGGGACATTATCAAATGCAATTCTTTCTGATCTATAGTTCTACTATAAGTGGTTACACACATTATGACATAGATCAAATCACATTAGATATATATTACTACAACACATTAGTAATATTATGCCTTTTATTATGTAGAATAATGATGTCCGTTACAATATAGATTGAAGAATTATTTAAGACTAGGGCACAAACCTAACAATCTCCCACTTGCCCCTAGTTCCAACCTAAGTTCCAATCTACCCCCATAGACTTCACGTGCGCCTCATGCTTAGGCTGCGGTAAAGCCTTTGTCAGGGGATCAGCAACATTGTCATCAGTCGGTACATAAGCAATCTCCACATCACCATTATCAATGTATTCTCTGATAATGTGATACTTCCTCTGTATGTGTTTAGTTCTGTTGTGGAATCTAGGCTCTTGAGCTAATGCTATGACCCCAGTGTTGTCACACAACAAGCTTACCGGATCAGATGCTCGCGGCATTACATCTAACCCGGTTAGAAAGCTTCTAACCCATACGGCTTCCTTAGCTGCTTCTGCTGTAGCTATGTATTCAGCTTTTGTTGTAGAATCGGCAATTGTGGCTTCCTTGAAGCTCTTCCAGCTGAATGCTCCGCCATTTAACACGAATACAAATCCTACTTGTGATTTGAAATCATCAGGATATGTCTGAAAGCTAGCATCAACGTATCCTTTGACTGCTAGTTCTCCATCCTTCCCACCATACACTAGGAATGCGTCTTTAGTTCTCCTTAGATACTTAAGGATACTCTTAACAGAAGTCCAGTGCTCCTGGCCTGGGTTAGATAGATATCTGCTGGTACAGCTTAACGCGAACGAGACGTCTGGTCTCGTGCAAATCATAGCATACATGATGGATCCCACAGCCGAAGCATATAGGATCTTGCTCATTTTGTTTAGCTCATCAGGAGTCTTAGAACCCTGTTGTTTGCTAAGCTTAATGCCATGCCGCAAGGGTAGGTATCCCTTCTTAGAATAAAGCATTGAGAATCTTCTCAACACCTTATCTATGTAAGTGCTCTAACTTAGGCCCAATATTCTCTTGGGTCGATCTTTGTAGATCTTGATGCCCAGAATGAAAGCAGCATCACCTAAGTCCTTCATCGAGAAGCATTTCCCTAACCAAGCTTTAACTTCAAGCAAGGTTGGGATGTCATTCCCGATGATCAGTATGTCATCGACATATAGCACTAGGAATACTATTTTACTCCCACTCGCTTTCTTATATACGCAAGGCTCACTTTCGTTTTTGATAAAACCGAATTCCCTTACGGCTTCATCAAAACGAATGTTCCAACTCCGTGAAGCTTGCTTTAATCCATATATGGACCTAAGCAGCTTACAAATCTATCCGGGATTCTCTGGATCAACAAAACCCTCGGGCTGTGTCATATATACATCCTCTTTTAAGTTCCCGTTAAGGAAGGCGGTTTTGACGTCCATATGCCATATCTCATGGTCATAGTATGCTGCTATGGCTAGAATGATCCGGATAGATTTGACCATAGCCACAGGTGAAAAAGTCTCGTCATAATTGATACCTTCGATTTGGCGATAACCTTTCGCAACCAGTCTAGCTTTATAGGTCTGAGGTTTTCCATCCATGTCGGTCCTAATTTTATAGACCCATTTGCAACCGGTGGGTTTTATCCCAGGGGTTTGATCCATCAAGTTCCAAACTTGGTTGTCTGACATGGATTTCATTTCCTCATTCATGGCGTTCTGCCATTTTTCGGAGTCTCGACTGGCCAAAGCTTGTCTGTAGGTTTCTGGATCATCCTGATCCACCAACATCAAGTCATTTCCTTCAGTGGCTAGGAAGCCATATCTAATAAGAGCTTGACGAGATCTCTGAGACCTTCTTGGACCATCTGGAATGGGTGTCGGGATTGGTTCTTGATCAATGACCTATTCTGGCTCCTGTATTTCTGCATTCGGCGTAGTAGGTTGCTCCGTATCTTCTTGAATTTCTTCAAGATGCACGACACTCCCACTAGCTCTTTTGGAAATAAATTCCTTTTCCAAAAATACCCCTCCTCGAGTAACAAAAACTTTGTTCTCGCTGGGTTAGTAGAAATAGTACCCCCTTGTTTCTTTAGGGTACCCCACAAAGACATATTTGTCTGATTTGGGTTCGAGCTTATCGCCTAGCAGACGCTTGACGTAAGCTTCGCATCCCCAAATCTTAAGGAAAGCTAATAAGGGTTTCTTCCTGTTCCATACTTCGTATGGAGTGCTTTCCACTGCCTTTGTAGAAGCCCGATTCAGTATGAATGCAGCCGTTTCTAGGGCATAGCCCCAGAAGGAGATAGGGAGGTCAGCCTGACTCATCATTGATCGAACGATGTCAAGCAAGGTCCGATTTCTCCGTTCGGATACACCATTCATTTGAGGTGTTCCAGGCGGAGTCAATTCAGAGATGATCCCACACTCCTTTAAATGATTATGAAAATCTTGGTCTAAGTACTCACCGCCTCGGTCAGATCGAAGCGCCTTTATACTTTTACCAAGCTGGTTCTGTGCTTCGTTCTGGAACTCTTTGAACTTGTCAAAGGTTTCCGATTTATGTCTCATAAGATAAACATACCCATATCTACTGAAGTCATCAGTGAATGTAACGAAGTAGTGAAAACCTCTTCTGGCCTGAGTGCTCATGGGCCCACATACATCGGAATGTATGAGACCTAGTAAGTCACTCGCTCTTTCACCTAAACCGGCAAAATGTGCTTTTGCCATTTTGCCCATAAGGCATGACTCGCATCTCTCAATTGAAGTGAATTCAAACGGACTTAGAAGCCCACACTTGTGAAGTGTTGAGATGCGTTTCTGGCCTATATGGCCTAAACGGCAGTGCCATATCACAGTCTGGTTTAAATCATCGGATTTAACCCTTTTGTTACTGATATTATAAATCGAGCTAGTGTCAGCGTTTTAAATATTAAGAATATATAAACCACCAACTAATGAAGCATTGCAATAAAACATGTTTTTCTTGAAAATGTTGAAAATTCCATTATCAATAGAAAAATGATATCCTTCCTTGTCAAGCAAGGAAATAGAAATCATATTTTTGCGAAACGCAGGCATACAATGAACATTATTTAAAAACCAGACTAGCCCACTGGGCAAACTGAGACTAATATCTCCTACAGCAGTTGTCGAGACTTGATTGCCATCGCCAACTCGTAGGTCCGCCTCGCCCTTGCTCACTTCTCGTCTACTTCCCAGAGCTTGCACATTAACACAAATGTAAGATTCTGCACCGGTATCAAGTACCCAAAAATCTGAAGTAGATAAATTGAGATTGAGCTCAATAACAAAATTACCTGATCTTGAAGATGTGAAAGCTCCACTCTTCTTAAGAAACAACTTGTGTTTCTTGCAATCCTTCTTCCAGTGCCCCAGTCCTTGGCAATAGAAGCAGATGACATCCTTCTTAGGATTCTCAACAGCCTTTGGAGCTGCTGGACCCTTAGGTTGTCGAATCTTCCCTGCTAGGTGCATAGGAGCCTTACCCTTGCCCAGGCTGGCTTTCTTGAAACTCACTTGCTTGTTGACCATAAGAACCTCCTTGGTTTTCCCCTTGAGATTCTTTTCAGTAGTCACGAGCATACCATGAAGCTCTGTCACAGTCTTATTTATGTCATGCATATTGTAATTTCCAACGAATTCACGATATGCATCTGGAAGTGAATGCAGCACAAAGTCTGCAGACATTTCCTTGTCCACAGGATGACCTAGTCTGGTCAAATGTTCCAAAAGACGTTTCATCTTAAGGACATGTGGACTGACAGGAGCTCCAGCCTTTAGCTTGCAAGACATCAGTTCAACGAAAGTGTCGTATCTTTCGACACGCGCTTTCTCTTTGAACATTTTCTCGATCTCAGCCATACAGGCTTTGGGATCTTCGGAAATATCCAAGAACTGTTTCTGCAAGTCAGGCACCATACTGCCCACCATGATGCACTGCACGTCGATCCGGTCGCTAAGGAATTTCTAGTAGGTATCCCTTAGCGCCCTTGAGGCGTTCAGTGCTGGTTCAGTAGGTGCTTGTTCCTGGGTAAGGATATAATCCTTACGTTCATGCTTGAGAACAAGTCTCAAATTCCTATCCCAATCGAGAAAGTTTACGTCGTTAAGCTTATCATGCTCGATTAGTGACCTAAGCGCACTGCTACCAGAATGATTCGTGTTTGCCATTTTATACCTACACAGTAAACAAATTTTAATAAGTATTAATTAAAATTGAAGTTGGAGATTTAATTATAAAACACTTTCTGATTCTAACTTTAGAATCTGAACCAGGATCCCATCATACTCTCAATTGAAGTGAACGGAGGCTCACTGCTCCAATTGAGTGCATCAAGGTAGGAGTGAATCCATCTACAAAACCATGTAGTTCCTGGCTAGGCTCTGTACTTGTTAGTACGTGGCATACACTATACTGATACCCTAGGTTAGCCCTAGCTGTCAATCGTAGACAAGTCTACCAAGCTTGAACTATGGATAGAACTAATGTGACTACTACGCGGAGGTGCACGCACCCATAGAGAACTACCCATCTCATCCACACTTCTTCTCTATGAATGTTACGCGGAGGCGTACCGACATCCATAGGGTCAAAGCCCTTTTGAGTGCCCAAACTTGGATGGTATCACACTTGACTTGTAATTATTTGCGTTTAAGTGAATTATAAAAGTCTGATTGTATATCGATACAATCTTAATCTGGAATCATCAATTGCAAATTCATGCAAAGATGATCCCTTAGCAGGTTACATGCGAGTCTGATTAAATTCCGATTTTAATCTTTGCATATGGGTGATAGCAAATCATACATACACTTGTATATTTAAACTATCATACATTTATACATTCAAACATACAAATGTAACGATAAAATATGCATAGCTAAGCCCATCTTAAGTTCCTAAGAATCTAGCAAAACCGATCATAAAGACATGGTCTTCAAGATCCAAACTTGCTCCATTCTTGTGAACTCCCACTGTCTTCGAGCCTCCTCCAATCCGAGTCTCCCTCTTGATTTGATTCTTGTGTCGGTCTTCGTGATTGCATATTAAAATAAATTAAATGAAATACAAATGTGAGTATCTCATGACTGGATCTATGCAGCATACTCAAAAACGGGTTGTCCGATATCATCGACCTGATGGTATCTATGATATAACTTCGGTACGCACATTGCCATGATTAGTAGAGCATGATCACAACGAGTTAGTCTCATATTGATCGCTTCCGAAGAAGCTTAGCTGATCAGGGACTTTATCGAATGCAATTCTTTCTGATCTATAGTTCTACTATAAGTGGTTACACACATTATGACATAGATCAAATCGCATTATATATATATTACTACAATACATTAGTAATATTATGCCTTTTATTATGTAGAATAATGATGTCCGTTACAATATAGATTGAAGAATTATTTTGGACTAGGGCACAAACCTAACAGAATCTGGTCGAGCTGAACCGGCCTAACCGAGGTCGCCCGCGGAGGCTACCACGGTGGCCCGTGAGGGCTGCCGAGGTCGCCCGCGGGGCTGACCGTGGTCGGCCACGGGAACGACCATTGTAGCCCGCGAGGGCAGCCATGGTCGCCCGCGAGGCAACCAAGGGGGCCCTCACGGGCTGTCGTGGTCGCCCGCATGGGCAGATCGTGGTCACCCGCGAAAGCTGCTATGGTCGCCTGTAGGCGACCCTCGTCGACCCTTGGTGCTGACCATGGTCTGCCCTAGGGCATTCCATGGTCCACCAAAGGTCTCGACCTGGTCGGCCATGGCTAACCCGAAACACCAAAAAAATATATTTTCCAATTTTCCAAAATCAATCAAATCTAAAAAAAAATTTCGATTCACATGCATGCTAAGGTGAACACATATAAACTGAAAAAAAATCAGATTTAAACATGTAGAAGAATACACAACAACCATGGCTCCGATACCACTGAAAGAGATCACCACGGGTTCCATTCGATAAATATCATGCAACGGGCGTGATGTAACCGTGGTGATCGATATAATACTTGATCTTAATATCAATTCAACATGTTATATATACCTTTTTGAATCTGAAAATTATCTCTTGTAATCGATGAAAACACAAGCTTAGTGTTTCTCTATTAGGTCCACACAAGCACCACAACCGAAGAAGGTTTTCACTAAAACTTTTGCTATGAATTTTGAGAGAAGCTTGATAACAATGGAGGAAGAAGAGAGAGGAAGAAGTCGGCCAAGAGGGGGAGAAGAAGATGGGAGTGGTTGCTGAAAATTAGAGGAAGTTATGAAAAAATTGGAATTTTAATTTGAAAAAATAAAATTGAAATTTTCAAATTAAAATTGCATATCCATCCTTCATAAACCCTCTATTTTCATTTGTTCCCATTCATCACTTAAATCCCTAAATGGGCTTTAAGCCCGTTTAATCAAAACCCAAATCAAACCCATTAATTTGAGTTTTAATTTCGGTTTAGTTGAAACGGTTCATTTTCCTCGAATTGATTTCTTCAACCGTCTGGTTAAAACCTTAGGCTAGAAATCTACCGAATCGTTCTCAATTTTCATCCATAATTAATTTTCATGTATCGTTCTTAATGTGTGTGACCCTCTAGGCTCACGAGCAATTGGCAGACTAGTAAAATTACTATTTTACCCTTTCATCATAAGTGGCCACTAGCAAGACATTATGATTATCCAATGTTCGTGATTATCGATTATTCGACTTAACCTGTTATCGTACATGTCACTGTCCTTTTATCAAACCGATATCCACATTGATCAATAGGCATAAAATGGTCATCCTAATTTATCAATCATTGTTTCTTGATATCTGAGATGACTGAAAACTGATACTTAAGGTATCACCTGCACGACCGTGCTCTTTCTTCAGTCATACTCATCAAGTGGCCTAAACGGATATCTTTCTCATACCGAAGTATGAGTGATAAATCCCTCAGACGCCTTTCGAGTTCACTAGTGCAATCAATATCAAAGCCAATCGAAGCCGTTATAGTTACCCTTTTACAAATAACGTTAGACTAGGTCAAACTTAGGTATTTGTTACATAGTGTACACAAAGGCTCCTTGGTCTTAGGATATAATGACAAGCTACGATATGTGAGTATCTCATGACTGGATCTATGCAGCATACTCAAAATCGGGTTGTCCGATATCATCGACCTGATGGTATCTATGATATAACTTCGGTACGCACATTGCCATGATTAGTAGAGCATGATCACAACGAGTTAGTCTCATATTGATCGCTTCAGAAGAAGCTTAGCTGATCAGGGACTTTATCGAATGCAATTCTTTCTGATCTATAGTTCTACTATAAGTGGTTACACACATTATGACATAGATCAAATCACATTAGATATATTACTACAACACATTAGTAATATTATGTCTTTTATTATGTAGAATAATGATGTCCGTTACAATATAGATTGAGGAATTATATTGGACTAGGGCACAAACCTAACAAAGTCTTAATTGGTAATAATCCAATTATCGTCAACTCTATCAACATGACGATAGTCATCCTATTAAAATTTTCACAATCCAACAACATAAACTAGTGGTTACCTCTGTTATATTACTCTTGGGCTTGCACAAGAAGAACAACAAGCCATGAAGCAACACATGTTAAGAACTACTGAAGTCAAAAACTTTCAAAATGGGTGAAACTTGCGGCACAAGCAACACTTGATAGATTTTTTATGCCCTAGTCCAATTGCTAGTAGTCTATAAATGTCAATGTATATTAATCATTGTTTGTAATAAATAAAAACGGCTTTGTATTACTTATGTGTTGAAGTAATATGTTAAGCATGATCTGATATATGACCACTAAAGTAGTAGAACCATAAATCTGTACAGATCATACTTAACGAGTCCCTGGTCATTATACGCTTCAATCGAAGTGACCAGTATGAGGATGGTTCTCAATGATGTAGTTCTGCTAATCATAGGGATGTGGGATCCTTGAATCATATCATAGATATCATGAGGTGATTGATATCGGATGACCCGCTTTGAATAGTGTTTCATAGATTAAGCCATGAACATATTCAAATGCGATAACTTGTCACGATATCCTTAGACCAAGGAGTCTTTGTAATCGCTATGCGGTCAACGTACTGCTTTGACTTGCGCCAAACGCTTTCCGTTAAAGGATTGCCATAACGGGCATGATTGGGTGGCGGAACGGATTGCATGAGTGACACGAAAGACGGCTAACGGATTTATCCCTCGTACTACGGTATGGGAAAGATATCCGTTTAGGCCGCTTGATCGAGAGTGACTGAGAGAAAGAGCATGGCCATGCCAGTGATACGGGTTATCAATTCTCAGTCGTCTCGCATATGAAGTAACAATGATTGATTAAACAAGGATGCCTTGTGTTCAATCGGGATGTCTAGAGATAATAGGATAGTGAATTGCACACACAAGGTTAAATTGAATCATCGATCATCATGCACCTTGGGTAATCATAATGTCTTACTAGAGACCACTTATGATGAATCGGGCAAGAGAGATCTCTTGCGCCGATCTGCCAACGGTGGCATGAGCCTGAAGGGTCACACACATACAATATGGATAACTTGAGACAAGGAAACATTGGTGTTTCTTGAGGAGCAAGACATGGCCAAAACTGAGGGTTTTAGGCCATGTGTTCGGTTTGTGAGAATAATTAGCGAATCGAGAAAACTGAGTTTTTTTCGTGATGACTTGGGCTCGGCCCATGAGGTCACCAAGCCGGCCCAACATAGGCCCAAACAAGGCCCAATAAGCCTTAATGGCCGTCCACATTGGTGGGTCCAAGAGTGGGGTCCACACACCATGCTTAGTTGGTGTTGTTGATTAAGATGAGAGTGATTTAAGGGGATTAGGTGATGACTTGCCTTTAACCCATGCTTTCATTATTTGTTGCTTTAATCAACCATACCTTATGAGTTGATGAAGTAGACAAATATCAAAACAATTAACTCACACTCTCTCACTCTTACCTAGCTTGGCCGGCCACCCTTCTCTCACTCTTCTCTTTGCTCTCTTGTTCTTCACACTTTATTTCTAGTAGGCTAAGTGTGAAGGATCTTAAAGATCATCATCTTGGTGTGGACTTGCTCTAGAGAAGAATGTTGGGCGTATATTAAATAAGTGGAGGCCCAAAACCCATGTAGTTAGTATCCTACATGGAAAAGAAAACCCTAATTGCTTGCCTATAAATAGGAGGCAATAGAGAGAAGGAAGTAAGACCAATTCAAGAGAGAAATAGAGTGAAATTCGTGCAGAATTTTCTGCTACTTTCTAGGCCGACCAGCAAGGTTCTTGAGTCCGATCGGAGGTCGATCCACCGTTGGATCGTGCTGATTTTTGGACAGGGTGTTCAGAAGACGTGGTATTATGTTCTGACCGTTGGAATTTGCGTTTGGAGGTCCGAGTGATTTGATACGATTTTCTGATCGTGCGCCATCGATTCGGTGAAGTTTCTCTACTCTTTCTTGTAATTGTGGTTTGAGTCAAGATTGGTTAATCTTGAGATATTGTGATCCTCTAATTGTATTTAGAGAGAACTCGTTGTACCCATTATATTGATAGTGGAGAGTAAGCGGCCTCGAGGGTCCCGTGGTTTTTCCTTTCTCGCCTTGAGGAGGTTTTCCACGCTAAAATTGTGCGTGTCTATTGTGTTCTTGTTTGCTATATTTGATTAGCTTGCTTGATTCGCTCTGCTTGATAGATTCCTACGAGATTTGCACAGGTGGGGAGAATTATTTAATTCCGCTGTGTAGTTACGACGGCTTTAGAGATTGGCTGATTTTTAAAGGAACTGAAGAAACATGTTACAAAGAATGTCGAAGCATGACGAAGCATCTTCTACGACATATTGTGTAACATTGTTGAGGCCATCTCGGCAAACATCCTGATCGACGGAAATCAGGCAAGTCCAGATTCTGCAGGAAATACGATTACGATTAGGAATTATACAAAGTTCCAGAACGTCTGCAAATCAGGAAAGAAGAAAGACGGTGATTAAGAGGAAACCCTTTAGGGTTAGTACTCATCCACGATTGCTATAAAAGCTTAGGCTACCCCCTTAGCAATCGTGTGGTTCTTTATTTGTTTCCTAGCAACAATTTGCAAGGTTCTTAGACGTGAAGGTTTGTGGGTTGAGAAATTGCAGATTAAGCTAAGGATATTGTGCATCACATAAATATTGAGAGTTAGGTGATTGAGGGTTTACTAAAGACGTGAGTGAAGACTGCACGCAACCACCAACCTTGAAGAAGACTTGAAGACGACAGAGCAAGGCGATTGCTCGAAGAGTGGAATCAAGACGTTCTTGGATTCAGGGGGAGTCCCTGAGATAGATTGCACTGTAAGACGTAGCATAAAGTATAGATCTAGGGGTGATCACAGGTACTTGTATGATCTGACGGATTACTGATAAGTGAAATCTTTCCACTAGGCTGAGAGCCCCCAGACGTAGATGACGTTGCTCCGAACTGGGTAAACAATCTGTTGTGTCATTGTTTATAGCTTTATCTTTACTGTCCTAAAGTTATCTACGCAAGAAGTCAGACACAATGTTATAGCTTCTAACGTAACATTGTGTGTGGCATCTTGCACGGCTAACTGATAAGAATTTCACGCTGCATCTAATTATCCTATTAGATTCGTTTTTCTCCCAACAAAGTGGTATTAGAGGCATTCGACATCAAAGGACGCCTCCAAACACGCCTCAACTGAATAGAACGCTTATTGAAAGGACGAGATCTTTACTTTCACAAGCAGGGTTACCAAGATGCGTTTGGGGTGAGGCTTTGAATACAGTGGTTCATGTGTTGAATCTCACATCGTGTGTGCCTCTTGAGTTTGATGTTCCAAATGGAGTTTGGACAGGTAAAGATGTCTCCTACAATCACTTAATGGTATTTGGATGCAAGGCATTTGTGCATATTCCGAAGGATGAAAGATCTAAGCTTGATATGAAGACTAGACCGTGCATATTCATCAGTTATGGCGAGGATAAGTTTGGGTACAGATTTTATGATCCGGTGCAGAAGAAACTTATCAGAAGCCGCGATGTGGAATTTATGGAGAATCAGGACACCAAAAATATTGCGAAGTTTGAAGAAAGTGCTCCGCAATTTATAACTGACTTGATTGATTTTGATATAGTTCCTCCTACAGTTGTGCCAAGTCAAGTTGCAGATGAAGTTCGTGATGACCAACAGGGTGTAGGTGATGTTGATACTCCTACAGAGGTAGAGATGGATAATGAAGTCCATGAGCAGTTGCCAGTACCAGATGTTCCACCAGTTGTTCCATTCAGGAGATCTTCTAGAGATCGACAACCGTTTACAAGGTACTCAGCTGATGAGTATGTGTTAGTATCTGACGGGGGAGAACCCGAAAGTTACAGTTAAGCCCTTGAAGATGAGAACAAGAAGGAGTGGATTGAAGTCATGCAAGATGAGATGAAATCATTACATGAGAATCATACTTATGAGTTGGTGAAGTTTCCGAAAGGCAAAAGAGCTTTGAAGAACAAGTGGGTTTACAGAGTGAAGCAAGAAGAAAATACTTCACGTCCCCAATACAAAGCTAGATTGGTTGTCAAGGGTTTCAGCCAGAGGAAAGGTATTGACTTTGATGAAATATTTTCTCCTGTTGTTAAGATGTCATCCATTCAGGTGGTTCTTGGTTTAGCAGCTAGTCTTGATTTGGAGGTTGAGCAGATGGATGTGAAGACTACATTTCTCCATGGTGACTTAGATAAGGAGATTTATATGGAGCAGCCAGAGGGTTTCAAAGTAAAGGGAAAAGAGGACTACGTGTGCAAGCTTCAGAAAAGCTTGTATGGTTTGAAGCAAGCACCAAGGCAGTGGTACAAGAAGTTTGAGTCAGTCATGGGTGAGCAAGGCTACCAAAAGACGAAATCTGACCACTGTGTTTTTGTGCAGAAATTCTCTAATGATGATTTCATCATACTATTGCTATATGTTGATGATATGCTGATTGTTGGCAAGAATGTCTCTAGAGTTGAGAGATTGAAGAAACAGTTGAGTCAGGTTTTTTCAATGAACGCTTTCCGTAACAGGATTACAATAACGGGCATGATTGGGTGGCGGAACGGATTGCATGAGTGACACGAAAGACGGCTAAGGGATTTATCCCTCGTACTACGGTATGGGAAAGATATCCATTTAGGCCGCTTGATCGAGAGTGACTGAGAGAAAGAGCATGGCCATGCCAGTGATACGAGTTATCAGTTCTCAGTCGTCTCGCCTATCAAGTAACAATGAATGTTTAGAGAAGGATGACGACTCTATGCCTTGTGATCAATCGGGATGTCTAGAGATAATAGGATAGTGACTTGTACGCACAAGGTAAAATCGAATCATTGATCATCATGCACCTTGGGTAATCATAATGTCTTACTAGAGACCGCTTATGATGGATCGGGCAAGAGAGATCTCTTGCGTCGATCTGCCAACGGTGGCATGAGCCCGGAGGGTCACACACATACAATATGGATAACTTGAGACAAGAAAACATTGGTGTTTCTTGTGGAGAAAAACATGGCCAAAACTGAGGGTTTTAGGCTATGGGTTCGGTTTGGGAGAATAATTAGTGAATCGAGAAACTGAGTTTTTTTCGTCAATGTCGCATTAGACTTTGTTTGATAAGTAACGACAAAAGGGTCGGGTAATTTTTGGACACGACACGCGACCGCATGGGCGAGCCCATTGGGCTCGGCCCATGAGGTCACCAAGCAGGCCCAACAAAGGCCCAAACAAGGCCCAATAAGCCTTAATGGCCGTCCACATTGGTGGGTCCAAGAGTGGGGGCCACACACCATGCTTAGTTGGTGTTGTTGATTAAGAGTAGAGTGATTTAAGGGGATTAGGTTATGACTTGCCTTTAACCCATGCTTTCATCATTTGTTACTTTGATCAACCATATCTTATGAAACCAGTACTCTGTTTTTCCTTGCTAATCTGAAGCTCAATCCCAACAACCTCAACAACACATGGTGATCTTGTTAGACTTTGCATAACCCAATGACATGAATTAATTTTATCATTGTAAGAGCTTGTGTCATAGTCCAAGTCTATTCTACGTAATCATCTGTTTAGCGATGAAATACATTTTCCTTATTATTGTGTTGTAATAATGAGTCAAGCAATCATTTCATCTAAAGCCATTAAGTGTGTCATCACTAATAGTAGAACCATAATATGCTATGAAATTATGTTTGGCGGATCTCTAGTCAAAAACTTATTCATAAGTGACTAGCGTGAGGATGACTTAAGATCAAGTTCTACTGATCTAGATAATGGGATTATGAAAGTCATATCACGGATATCATTTGGAAGATGGTATTGGATGACCCGACTTAGAGTATGGCGCATAAATTAAGTCACCAACGCATACTGTAAGGACCGCTCCCGGTCAATTTGGGTCAATTTTGTGAAAAATGGATGAAAATTTAATAATTCGCGATTTGACCAAATTTTGACCCGAGAGTCACCGAGGACTACTATTTGAGCCATTTTAAGTTGGAATTGTAATATTATGGATATTAGGTTCATATGGAAGCTAAAATTTAGCGAAACATCACGGTTCCGACGGTTTCGAAAAACGTGTCCGTTTCGGACGATTTCGGGTCCGAAATGACAAAAGTGGCTTGTGGGACCCCTCTACTTTACACTTGTCATGTATCTAGAGAGGGGGAGACTTTTGAGTGATTAAAAAAAGTTAATTGTTTTAATTTAGATTTAAAAGAAAATGGAAAATAGGTTTATTTTATTAGTTTAATGTTTAAATAATTATATTTAAGTTATAAGAGAGGGGGAGGGAGTTGATTCTCGGCAGAACACAAGGAAAGAGAAAGAGAAAGAGAAAGAGAAAGAGAAAGAAGAAAGAAGGAAGAAGAAGAGAAAAGATTGTGGCGATTTCCCGACGTTCCGACCGTCCAAACGTCTTGATTTTTGCGTATTCGGGTTCTCCTCGTCGTGGGCTACAAGAGGTATGTTTTGGATTCTCATTTCCTTGAGTTTGGATTTATGGAGTTGTGGAATATGGATTGATTGAGGTTGGATTAGTGTTAAGGGGGTAATTTGGAGCGTTTTGAGACAAACGGGAGGTTTGTCCGGTGACCGGGAGCTCGCCGGAGCTCCGGCCGGTCACCGGAGGTGGGGCCCGCGTGCCCGGAGTTCGGGTTTTTACGTGTTATGCAATCCCGGAAAATCCCTAGAACACTAATTCGTGACTTTGGAAGAAATTGGAATTAATTTGGCTAAAATGTGTTTGTTTCGCTAAACTTTAAAGTCGAGATTAAATCCCCCGGAAGTCGGAACGTAATTCCGTCAATTTTATTGGTGATCTCGAATTTAATTATGCGCGTAGAATAAATTTGAGAATTGTTGGAATTGAATTGTGGGAAAAGATTATTTATTATTTGAGGAACCTTAATGACGGGATTGAGTCGCTCGGGCGTCGGAATTTGGTTCCGTCGATTGCGTTGGACCCCTTGAATATAATTATGATTTGTTGATGCGAAAATGGAATTTTTCGGGGTCCCGAGGTCATTTTAGCGTTTCCGGGCAGATTCGGGAAAGTGTGCGAATTGGGTCGTTCCGGGTCCTTTTTGGCAACTCGGTGTAATTAGGAAGTATTGGAGTGATCGGGACTCATTGGGGTGTACTTGGGCGTTAGTTTCGTTAGAATCGGACTTCGATCAATTGCTAAAGTTTGTGCGTTTGTCGTTATTAGATTCTTCCATCGCTCGGGGAAAGGGAAGGATTTAGACGTGGTGTCGCGAGAGACTTGGAGCTAACGTTGGATAATTATCGATGTAGGGAAAAGTAGCCGTATATCCGTACATGACTTGGGAAAGTTACTAGTAATTGCATGTGGGCACCTTTTGTGTTCTTAGTATATGTATGTGTAGAATTGCATGTGGGCACCTGGTTGTGTCTATAGGTTGATTATACTACAGCGACGTGCCATTCCGCTGTATGCTTTGTTGGGGGTGTTACCGCTTTACTCGTTGCGTTTGGTTTGAATGTGTTATGCTTGTTCAATTGTGAGTAATGGTAAATTGTGATTTGACGTGTTTGAAGATGTCGTGCCTTAACATGTAAATTGAAATGATTTGAGTTGAGTATATTCTTCACTATGGTTGAACTGTATTGTGAGTAAATGGTAAATGCGATCTGATGTGTTGAAAATGTTGTGCCTTAACATGTAAATCGAAATGAATTGAGTTGATTATTTCTCTCCTGTGGTTGAAATGTTTTGTGGATGATGGTTACGGGCGGGAGCCCAGTGTGTGTGGATGTTGGTTACGGGCGGGAGCCCAGTGTGCGTGGTGGTTTGTGTTTGTTGCTGGTTGACGCCCAGGTGGGAAAGATACGTCCGTGATCTCCATTCGGGTGGGGTAGATTTGCGCTCTTACCGCGCTTCTCCATCCATGCCGCGAAGAGGCGTCCACGCCTTTCGATTAGCAATCGAAGAAGTGGGGGGCAGACCAGGCCCAGACAGCTAGCCACTGTAAACTGGCGGCCGCGAAGAGGTTTCACGCCTACGACTAGCTATCGAAAAGTGGGAGGCAGACCAGGCCCAGACAGCTTGCGACTGTAAACTGGCGTGTTATAGGTTGCATCACCTGGTCGTGTAGACCTTGTCCAACACCGTGCGTGTTTGGCAAGATGGACTCGACGAAGTACCCGGATTGTTGCCTTTCCTTGAGTGAAAGGTTTGTTTGATTGATGTTGCTTGGTTGATTGTGTGATGATTTGAGTATTGAGAATGAGACGAAATGTTTGGATAATGGTTGAGTTTTACTATTGATCTTTTTCGAACTGTGCTTATGTATCACCCTGTCAATTACTTGTATGCCGTTGTCAGTCGGGTATCCGTTGCGGTGAGCGTAAATGCTCACCCCCTGCTACTTTTCCTGCAGACAGGTGAGGATCGTGATTGTGGATAGGAGGATATCTCGAAGCTGGAGGAGCTGGAGAGTCCGGGTTGTTTTGGGCGTGTTAGTTGACGTACAATTTAGTGTCGACGTTTTGTTGTTTCTTGATCATACTTTGAGTCTCTGACTCGTGTTGTATATTCTTTTGAGCAGTTATAAAATTCGCGGTTCATTGTATTTGTGTTCTTTTTATTTGGTTACTATTATTGTTTCAGTTGTTTCGGACACTGATTCCTCGTTCGCGTTCCGGGCTCGGTCTCTACCGAATTTGGGGCGTGACAGTTTGGTATCAGAGGTTAGGTTTAACACCTCTGGCCGTACGTCAACTAGGTGGGTAGAGTTAGTCCATTAGGCTCCTGTCGTGTGTTGGTTGTGCAAGGTCAGAAATCGTGCGTGATTTTTCCGTGAGATATTTTCACCGTCGCGACTTGACTCAGGGGCGCCCCTGGGTCGAACGTGACGGTAGTGATGTCCGATCGTTACCTCTTAGTTCGGGGACGCCTGGACCGGGTTGTGACGACGTGATATCAAAATGGGGTTTTGTGATTGAAAAGGGAAATTGTTGAAAATATGGGCAAGTTCGAAATTGATGTTGACCTTACTAGTCATGTTCAAAAAAAAAAATCTTACATGTTGAATAAGTTTTAAAATGCGAGATGTAGCTAAGTATGCGGGGTGATTGTGACTGTGGTAGGTTGTGTGATGCCATGTGTGGTGATTGTGTGAGCATATGTTGATTGCGAGCATGTGAAATATGTATGATAATACGTTGTTTGTAGACATGTGTGTCCAGAGTATATGTACGCCCGTATAATGAGCGTGCTCGTTGTGTTGTGAGTTCTGGAACTGAGTGTGTACGTGTATTTGTGCAGTAGATACATACGACATGGCACCTAGACCTAGGAGAGGTAGGTCGGCCGGATTGCCGACGCAACCGCCCACCGTCGAGCCAGTTGAGGCGACGGGTGGACCGGCAGCTCCCGCTGGGGAGGATCGGAGGAACGACACGGGACCATCGGTGGTTCCGCCTAACGTTCCGCCAGTTGCGGACCCACCTACTGCGGCCATTCTAGGAGAGCTGACCCGCACAGTGCAGAGTTTAGTGGCAATCATTGCGCAGAGAGAGTCTGCATCGCCAGCCCCGCAGACTCCGCCGACTGCTGCTACTACTATTCCAGCGAGGTCCGTTCAGGCCGAGGGCCATACGGCACATGCGCTGAGGGATTTTCTGAGGTTGGATACACCCTCATTCTACGGGGAGCCAGACCCTGATATGGCGGAGCGATGGCTGGATCAGATTACGCGGAACCTGGACACGTCCGGGATCATGGACGAGCACACCAGGGTGTCCTTTGCAGCTCATCAGCTGAAGGACAACGCCTACCATTGGTGGAGGCGCGTGCAGGACCGAGTCGGGGGTGACTACCGAGTATTCGAGACGGTCTTCCTGGAGCAGTACTTTCCGGAGTCTGCCAGGGAGGAGCGACAGCAGCAGTTCCTGGAACTGCGACAGGATGGTTTGTCGGTGGCAGAGTACGAGGCTAGGTTTACGACGTTGTCTCGCTTTGCACCAGAGATGGTGGTGACTGAGGCTCACCGATGCAGGAGGTTTGAGAGGGGACTTAGGACCTCGATTCTGGATCGAGTCCTCGCCCTGAGGATTCGAGTGTACTCTGAGCTGGTCGACACGGCAGTGGCCGTAGAGCGAGGTATTAGGGAGGCCGCGAGAG
The DNA here is from genome assembly GCA_963920655.1 of Geranium rotundifolium. NCBI lineage: Eukaryota > Viridiplantae > Streptophyta > Magnoliopsida > Geraniales > Geraniaceae > Geranium > Geranium rotundifolium. The sequence continues at coordinate 32,944,608 of OY987311.1, read as the reverse complement.
CCCGTGAGAGTAGACCGCGACCGAGCAGCGTCGCAGGTCTGTCCGAGTCCCGAGACTCGAGGAGGCAGAGGATCGTGGGGTCTTTCAGACCACAGTCTCAGTTTAGCGGACCGAGACAGTCGGGTTCAGTGGCATCAGTGGGGCCCGTCGTTGCAGACCAGAGGCCAGTATGTTTTCTCTGCCAGCAGCCAGGCCATATGAGGCGCGATTGCCCGCGCAATAGAGGACCTGCAGCACTACTGGCGACGAGTAGTCGGTTCAGTCAGGGGAGTCGACCGAGCGGCAGCGAGGTTAGGTGCTACCTATGTGGCCAGACAGGACACATAGCTAGGGAATGCCCCGGTCAGGGTGGGGGAACGTCAGTGCAGCGACCGCAGCAGTCGCACACGGCACAGTCGCCGCAGGCTCGCCAGCGTCAGGGCCAGCCGTTTAGATTTTCGCAGCCATCTACGAGCGCACCAGTTCCGAGGCAGCAGTTGAGGTCCGCACAGCCGGCGTCTGGCGCGTCAGCTCCGAGACAGGGAGCGCAGGCGCCGCAAGGCAGAGTGTATGTTGTCGGCGACTCACGTGCTGCAGGACCGTCCCCAGACCCTTCGGTCGCTCACGGTACGTTAGTGTTGTATAACTCTTGGGCGTCATTTCTGTTCGATACGGGCGCATCGCATTCCTTTATTTCTGCTGCTTGTGCTGAGATGCTGGGGCTAAGCAGTGAGCCGTTGAGTCCACCTCTGTGCCTTGACACACCAGTCGGAGGTGAGGTTGTGTTGACTAGAGTGTGCCGAGCCTGCGAAGTTAGAGTAGCAGACCTTTCTTTCCTTTGTGACCTAATCGTGCTGGGTATGACTGCCTTCGACGTGATCTTAGGCATGGATTGGCTTGCGAGGTACCGTGCGTACATCGACTGTTATCGGCGACGGGTGACAGTGTCAGCAGGCAGCACGACCGTTTCGTGTTCGCTGGGCAGCAAGAGCGGAATTCTCCTATCGGCATTATACACCGTTGATGAGGTGTCGATCGTGCAGAGCCGAGAGTTACCGCGAGTAGTATGCGAGTTTCCAGAGGTCTTTCCCGAGGAGTTGAGTGGGTTGCCGCCAGTTCGCGAGGTAGAATTCAGGATCAACCTGATGCCGGGGACGGCGCCGATATCAGTAGCGCCTTACAGATTCGCGCCAGCAGAACTGACCGAGCTGAAGACTCAGCTCGAAGAACTCCGAAAAAAGGGGTTTATACGTCCGAGCACATCACCGTGGGGAGCGCCAGCACTCTTCGTGAAGAAGAAGGGTGGAGCGCTGAGGATGTGCATAGATTACCGGAAACTGAACCGGGTCACGGTGAAGAACCGGTACCCGATGCCGGGAATCGACGATCTATTCGACCAGTTGAGAGGGTCGACGTGCTTTTCGAAGATTGATCTACGTTCGGGATACCACCAGTTGCGAGTCCGGGAGGAGGACGTCGCAAAGACCGCGTTTCGGACGCGGTATGGGCATTACGAGTTCCTAGTAATGCCCTTCGGGTTGACAAACGCGCCTGCAGCTTTCATGGATCTGATGAACCGCATATTCCGGCCGTTCGTAGATCAGTTTGTAGTGGTTTTCGTAGACGACATCCTGGTCTACTCTCAGAGTGAGGAAGCGCACGTGGTGCATTTGAGGGCTGTCTTGACTTTACTGCGCACGCATCAGTTGTATGCCAACCTGGAGAAGTGCGAGTTTTGGCTCGCCGAGGTGAAGTTCCTCGGACATGTCGTTTCGGCCGACGGCATACTGGTCGATCCGGCGAAGGTCGACGCGGTCTCGAAGTGGGCGCAGCCCACGAACGTCTTCGAGATTCGTAGCTTCTTGGGTTTGGCGGGTTATTATCGACGGTTCGTACAGGACTTTGCGCGCCTAGCCGCGCCTTTGACTTTCCTTACGCGCAAGGGAGTCAAGTTTGCGTGGACTGAGGACTGTGAGCGTTCATTTACAGAGCTGAAGGCTCGCCTGACTACCGCTCCAGTGTTGATAGTGCCAGAACGCAGAATTGGCTATGAGATTTATTGCGACGCGTCCGGTGAGGGACTAGGCTGTGTATTGATGCAGACAGGTAGGGTAGTTGCTTATGGCTCCAGGCAGCTGAAGACGCACGAGCGCAACTATCCTACACACGACTTGGAGTTGGCAGCAGTCGTGTTCGCACTGAAGATCTGCCGCTATTATCTGTACGGTGAGGGATTTCAGGTTTTCTCGGACCATAAGAGTCTCAAATATATCTTTACCCAGAAAGACCTGAATATGCGCCAGCGGCGATGGATGGAGCTACTTGATGATTACGACTTTGAGCTACTCTATCACCCGGGCAAGGCGAACGTGGTCGCCGACGCCCTGAGTAGGAAGTCGATCCATTGCCTTGCTAGCATAGCAGTCCGGGAGTGGGACATGATGGGAGAGCTTGGCACGTTTGGGCTTGAGCTAGAGGAGGTAACAGATCGGGTATCTATGTACTCGTTGGTGGCGCGGCCCACACTACTTGCCCGAGTTTTGGAGGCGCAGTGTGAGGATGCCGAAGCAACGGCGATCCGGGCGAGGGTTGCTGACGGCATTGACGCAGAGGGTTGGGAGCAGAGCGCAGATTGGGGTTTGCGGTACCGAGGAGGGTTGTTTGTGCCACGTAGCTGTAGAGACGACGTGCTACGAGAGTCACATCATTCGCGTCTTACGGTGCACCCTGGTGGCACTAAGATGTACCGCGACATCAGACGTTATTTCTGGTGGAGCGGAATGCGGAGAGCGGTCGCGGAGTACGTATCGAGATGCCTTACCTGTCAGCAGGTGAAGGCCGAGCATCAGCGTCCCTCTGGTTTGTTGCAGCCCCTGCCCATTGCTCAGTGGAAGTGGGAGCACGTCACGATGGATTTCGTGAGTGGTTTACCGAGATCGCCGAAGGGGCGTGATGCAGTATGGGTAGTGGTCGATCGGTTGACGAAGTCGGCCCATTTCCTGCCCATGAGGATGACTGACTCAGTCGACGTGTTGAGCACCCTATACATCCGTGAGATCGTCCGTCTCCACGGAGTTCCCGTATCGATAGTGTCTGATAGGGATCCTCGATTCACTTCCAGGTTCTGGCCGAGTCTTCAGACGGCTTTGGGTACTGAGGTCCTACTGAGTACAGCATACCACCCTCAGACAGACGGCCAGTCAGAGCGCACTATCCAGATTTTGGAGGACATGCTGCGTGCATGCGTATTAGATTTCAGAGGCTCGTGGGAAGACCATCTACCGTTGGTCGAGTTCGCCTACAACAATAGCTTCCAGTCCAGTATTGGGATGGCGCCTTTTGAAGCATTGTATGGGAGGCCGTGTAGATCGCCTGTGTGTTGGGCAGAAGTGGGGGACAAGAGTTTGATCGGTCCCGAACTTGTTACGTGAGCGGTTGAAGACCGCACAGAGTCGGCAGAAGAGTTATGCTGACAGACGGCGCCGACCTCTTGAGTTCGCAGTTGGTGACCACGTATTTCTCAGGGTGAGTCCGAAGAAGGGACTGATACGGTTTAGCCGCGGCGGAGGCAAGCTAGCCCCGCGCTACATTGGGCCATTCGAGGTGTTAGGCAGAGTCGGAGCAGTTGCTTACCGTCTGGCTCTGCCACCGCAGCTTGGAAATGTGCATAACGTCTTCCACGTTTCCCAACTGCGGAAGTATCACGCAGACCCCTCTCACGTCATTGAGTGGGCGGATGTTGAGGTTGCTGATGATGTCTCATACGAGGAGAAGCCGGTGCTGATTGTAGATTCACGGGAGCAAGTCTTGCGTGGCAAGACTATCCGGCTAGTACGTGTACTTTGGCAGCATCACGGAGCTGAGTCGACATGGGAACGCGAGGACGAGATTCGCACGAAGTACCCAGACCTATTCAACTCTTGAGGTACGTTTTAATTTCGCGGACGAAATTCTTTAAGGAGGGAAGGTTGTAAGGACCGCTCCCGGTCAATTTGGGTCAATTTGGGTCAATTTTGTGAAAAATGGATGAAAATTTAATAATTCGCGATTTGACCAAATTTTGACCCGAGAGTCACCGAGGACTACTATTTGAGCCATTTTAAGTTGGAATTGTAATATTATGGATATTAGGTTCATATGGAAGCTAAAATTTAGCGAAACATCACGGTTCCGACGGTTTCGAAAAACGTGTCCGTTTCGGACGATTTCGGGTCCGAAATGACAAAAGTGGCTTGTGGGACCCCTCTACTTTACACTTGTCATGTATCTAGAGAGGGGGAGACTTTTGAGTGATTAAAAAAAGTTAATTGTTTTAATTTAGATTTAAAAGAAAATGGAAAATAGGTTTATTTTATTAGTTTAATGTTTAAATAATTATATTTAAGTTATAAGAGAGGGGGAGGGAGTTGATTCTCGGCAGAACACAAGGAAAGAGAAAGAGAAAGAGAAAGAGAAAGAGAAAGAAGAAAGAAGGAAGAAGAAGAGAAAAGATTGTGGCGATTTCCCGACGTTCCGACCGTCCAAACGTCTTGATTTTTGCGTATTCGGGTTCTCCTCGTCGTGGGCTACAAGAGGTATGTTTTGGATTCTCATTTCCTTGAGTTTGGATTTATGGAGTTGTGGAATATGGATTGATTGAGGTTGGATTAGTGTTAAGGGGGTAATTTGGAGCGTTTTGAGACAAACGGGAGGTTTGTCCGGTGACCGGGAGCTCGCCGGAGCTCCGGCCGGTCACCGGAGGTGGGGCCCGCGTGCCCGGAGTTCGGGTTTTTACGTGTTATGCAATCCCGGAAAATCCCTAGAACACTAATTCGTGACTTTGGAGGAAATTGGAATTAATTTGGCTAAAATGTGTTTGTTTCGCTAAACTTTAAAGTCGAGATTAAATCCCCCGGAAGTCGGAACGTAATTCCGTCAATTTTATTGGTGATCTCGAATTTAATTATGCGCGTAGAATAAATTTGAGAATTGTTGGAATTGAATTGTGGGAAAAGATTATTTATTATTTGAGGAACCTTAATGACGGGATTGAGTCGCTCGGGCGTCGGAATTTGGTTCCGTCGATTGCGTTGGACCCCTTGAATATAATTATGGTTTGTTGATGCGAAAATGGAATTTTTCGGGGTCCCGAGGTCATTTTAGCGTTTCCGGGCAGATTCGGGAAAGTGTGCGAATTGGGTCGTTCCGGGTCCTTTTTGGCAACTCGGTGTAATTAGGAAGTATTGGAGTGATCGGGACTCATTGGGGTGTACTTGGGCGTTAGTTTCGTTAGAATCGGACTTCGATCAATTGCTAAAGTTTGTGCGTTTGTCGTTATTAGATTCTTCCATCGCTCGGGGAAAGGGAAGGATTTAGACGTGGTGTCGCGAGAGACTTGGAGCTAACGTTGGATAATTATCGATGTAGGGAAAAGTAGCCGTATATCCGTACATGACTTGGGAAAGTTACTAGTAATTGCATGTGGGCACCTTTTGTGTTCTTAGTATATGTATGTGTAGAATTGCATGTGGGCACCTGGTTGTGTCTATAGGTTGATTATACTACAGCGACGTGCCATTCCGCTGTATGCTTTGTTGGGGGTGTTACCGCTTTACTCGTTGCGTTTGGTTTGAATGTGTTATGCTTGTTCAATTGTGAGTAATGGTAAATTGTGATTTGACGTGTTTGAAGATGTCGTGCCTTAACATGTAAATTGAAATGATTTGAGTTGAGTATATTCTTCACTATGGTTGAACTGTATTGTGAGTAAATGGTAAATGCGATCTGATGTGTTGAAAATGTTGTGCCTTAACATGTAAATCGAAATGACTTGAGTTGATTATTTCTCTCCTGTGGTTGAAATGTTTTGTGGATGATGGTTACGGGCGGGAGCCCAGTGTGTGTGGATGTTGGTTACGGGCGGGAGCCCAGTGTGCGTGGTGGTTTGTGTTTGTTGCTGGTTGACGCCCAGGTGGGAAAGATACGTCCGTGATCTCCGTTCGGGTGGGGTAGATTTGCGCTCTTACCGCGCTTCTCCATCCATGCCGCGAAGAGGCGTCCACGCCTTTCGATTAGCAATCGAAGAAGTGGGGGGCAGACCAGGCCCAGACAGCTAGCCACTGTAAACTGGCGGCCGCGAAGAGGTTTCACGCCTACGACTAGCTATCGAAAAGTGGGAGGCAGACCAGGCCCAGACAGCTTGCGACTGTAAACTGGCGTGTTATAGGTTGCATCACCTGGTCGTGTAGACCTTGTCCAACACCGTGCGTGTTTGGCAAGATGGACTCGACGAAGTACCCGGATTGTTGCCTTTCCTTGAGTAAAAGGTTTGTTTGATTGATGTTGCTTGGTTGATTGTGTGATGATTTGAGTATTGAGAATGAGACGAAATGTTTGGATAATGGTTGAGTTTTACTATTGATCTTTTTCGAACTGTGCTTATGTATCACCCTGTCAATTACTTGTATGCCGTTGTCAGTCGGGTATCTGTTGCGGTGAGCGTAAATGCTCACCCCCTGCTACTTTTCCTGCAGACAGGTGAGGATCGTGATTGTGGATAGGAGGATATCTCGAAGCTGGAGGAGCTGGAGAGTCCGGGTTGTTTTGGGCGTGTTAGTTGACGTACAATTTAGTGTCGACGTTTTGTGGTTTCTTGATCATACTTTGAGTCTCTGACTCGTGTTGTATATTCTTTTGAGCAGTTATAAAATTCGTGGTTCATTGTATTTGTGTTCTTTTTATTTGGTTACTATTATTGTTTCAGTTGTTTCGGACACTGATTCCTCGTTCGCGTTCCGGGCTCGGTCTCTACCGAATTTGGGGCGTGACACATACTTCGTCGTCATGTGATCACTGCCTTAAGACCTTGGAGCAAGTGGCTCACATGCATGTCATTCCATTAGTTTGACATGCCCCAACGCTGCCTGTAAAAGGGTAGTCATAACGGGCATCGTTGGCTATTGGACGGAATGTAGTGGAAGCGCACATTGCGTCCGAAGGGATTTGTTTCCCTACGGTGAGCCGTGGTGAAGGGTATGGTCCTGGGCCCCTTGATGAGCATGACTGATGAAGTGCGCGGCTGCACTAGTTACTTATCAGTCATGTCGAGATCAAGGAACTAGATCGAATACATGAGGATGACGGCTCTATGCCTCATTTCGATCTCATACGCCTTAAAGCAAACAAAGGATTAGTGATACAGATGACAGAGAGGAGATATCGAATCGATACCTCATGGACATTAGGTAATCACTACGTCTTACTAGAGACCACTTGTGATGTATCAGGTGAAATGACGTTTCACGCCGATCTGCCAATGGGTAACGGGCCTATAGGGTCACACGCCCGTGGCAAGAACCGAAGCATCTCGATAGGACTCAAGAGGTCCAAAATCGGTGGATAGAAATGTAGCCAACATGTGAGTGGTGATCGACACCTTGGTTGTGACGATCGGCGCATGTCACATAGGGTGTCGATCGACACCTTTGTCGTGTCGGTCGGCCCGTCGACACGTGGGGGTGTCGATCGACACCTTTGTTCTCAAAGGTGTGTCGATCGCCACCCTACCCTGACGGGTTTTTCCCTAGAGGCCCTTGTTAGGATTATGCCACATTCCATTGTAATGAGTTAATCTACATGTAATGTTTTATTATCTTTTGAAATAAATAAATCAACATTTCAATATTACTAATGTGTTGTAGTAATATATTAGATGTAATTTGATCCGTATCATTAGTGTGTCATCACTAATAGTAGAACTGCAGATTAGTAAGAATTATATTTAATGTGTCCCTGGTCAGTTAAGCTTCATTTGAACCTTATGCATCATTTGAAGCGACTAGTATGAGGCTAACTCTTCATGATCATGCTCTACTGATCAAGGGCCAGTCGAGGAAGGAGTTAGATCATAGATATCATCAAGAAGATGATGTTGGACGACCCGATGGTGAGTATAGAACATAGATGCGGTCATGAGCATACTCACACATCGTAGCTTGTCATCGTATCCTTGGACTAAGGAGTCTTTGTGATCACTATGCGATAAGTATCTAAGTTTAACCTAGTCTAACGTTATTCGTAACTGGTAGCCATAACGGCTAGGGTTGTCTTAGTTGCAAGTCACATGAGTGAATTCGTTAGACGGCTAAGGGATTTATCCCTTATACTCATGTATGGGATTGATATCCTTTTAGGCCACTTGATGAGTATGACTGAAGGAATTGCATGGCCATACGGGTGATACTCAGTATCAGCTTTTCAGTCATCTCAGATATCAAGAAACAGTGATCGATAAATAAGGGTGACGGCTCTATGCATTATGATCAATCTGGATATCGGGTGATAAAGGGATAGTGACATTTGCGATAGAAGGTTAAATCGAATCAATCAATAATCACGGACGTTGGATAATCATAATGTCTTGCAAGAGGCCACTTATGATGGAAAGGGAAAAATGCTAACAGTTTTGCCAGTCTGCCAACGGATCGTGAGCCTAGAGGGTCACACACTTTATGCATAATATATCAAAAAGGGGACTAGAATTAGTTAGTTTATGAAGAACATGAGAACCGGGAAATTCGCAAGTTGATTTAATTAAATAAAGAGGGAATTAGTTAAACCAGTAATCGGTTTAAAGTAATTCGGATGGTCCAACTAAGCCATTTAATTGGAACCCAATTTAAATGGCTTTAATTAATTGATCAAGCTAAGTGGGCTTTAAGCACATTCTTATTTTAATTATAATTATAATTAAAATAAGAAATAGATTAGGATTAGGAAAAGGGAAATAATTACATAAAATCAAATAAGTGATTTACGTAATTAATCCCACAATTCCTAACCCTATTTTTGGCTCCTCCCCCTCCCATTGCCGTCCCTCTCTCTCTCCTTTGTTCTTCATTATTTTTGCTTCTTTTGCAAAACTAACTAGCAAAGGGTTTTGGAGAAATTTTATACTAAGGTGCTCTGCTTGTGTGGATACAACTAGAGATCACTAAATAGAGATTTAGTGATTATTTGATTAGATAAATAAAAGAAAAAAGGTAAATTTCCAGATCTGAAAATTTTATGTTCTTGTTCATATTTTCTCACATGATGATCATATATCTGTTTCCATGGTTAATTAAATTGCTTCCACATGAAATTAATTGATTGGACCCCATGGAAAACCCTTCAGTGGTATCAGAGGCTTGTTGATATGTGTTGATGATTTTGAGCATGCTAGGATTAGTTTTCAATCCTACATTTATTTATGTACGTTTATGGTATTAATTGATGTATGAAAACATGAAAAATCAGATTTTTTGGTTGATTAAATTGAAGTTGAAATTTTTTTTTTGGGGCTGCTTTTGGGGTTAGTCATGGCCGAGCCATGGCTAACCAGGGTCGAGACCCTTAGTGGACACCAAGGGCCGACCATGGCCGCCACGGTTCAGACCATGAAAGGCCCTCGGGCCGACCATGGGCGGAGCCGCGGGCTACCGGGTTCAAGCCTAGGCTTGCCCATGGAAGGCCCTCGGGCCGACCATGGTTGATGCCCTAGGCCGACCAGGTCGCTATGGGCGATCATGGGAGCCCTCGCGGGCGACCATGGTTGCAACCATGGGCGACCAGGGTCAGTCCCGCGGGCGACCATGGCAGCCCTCGCGGGCCACCATGGTTACCTCAGCGGGCGACCATGTTCGGGGCGGTTTTGTTCGACAGGTTTAGTCCCACAAATTTTTTAAAAAATTTTAAGACCCGGTCCGGTTTCGATATACTGGGGGTAAACTAGTTCAATTTTAATTAATCAAGTTAAACCGTCCAGTTTCGATAAACCGAAAATTTTCCCACAAATTAAGCAAGATAAAATTTGGAATTAATTTTGTTGTTTGATGACATGATGTATGACCACATTGATAGCTTTTTTGTGCCCTAAATAATTATCATCGTTTGTAATAAATAAAACGGCTTTGTATTACTTATATGTTGAAGTAATATGTTAAGCATGATCTGATTTATGACCACTAAAGTAGTAGAACCATAAATCTGTACAGATCACACTTAACGAGTCCCTGGTCAATATACGCCTCAATAAAAGCGATCAGTATGAGGATGGTTCTCAATGACGTAGTTCTACTTGTCACAGGGATGAGGGATCCCGGAATCATATCATAGATATTATGAGGTGATTGATATCGGACGACCCGCTTTGAATAGTATTTCGTAGATTAAGCCATGAACATATTCAAATGCGATAGCTTGTCACGATATCCTTAGACCAAGGAGTCTTTGTGATCGCTATGCAATGTACGTGAGGCTTTAACTTGCGCCTAACGTTTTCCGTAACAGGATTGCAATAACGGGCATGATTGGGTGGCGGAACAGATTACATGACTGACACGAAAGACGGCTAAGGGATTTATCCCTCGTACTACGGTATGGGAAAGATATCCGTTAAAGGCCTCTTGATCGAGAGTGACTGAGAGAAAGAGCATGGCCATGCCGGTGAAATGGGTTATCAGTTCTCAGCAATCTCACATATCAAGTAACAATGATTGATTAAACAAGGATGACGATTCTATGCCTTGCGATCAATCGGGATATCTAGAGATAATAGGATAGTGACTTGTACGCACAAAGGTTAAATCGAATCATCGATCATCATGCACCTATGGTAATCATAACGTCTTACTAGAGACCGCATATGATGGATCGGACAAGAGAGATCTTTTGTGCCGATCTGCCAACGGTGGCATGAGCCTGGAGGGTCACACACATACAAGACGGATAACATGAGACAAGGAAACCTTAACGTTTCTTGAGGAGCAATACATGGACAAAACTGAAGGTTTTGGGACATAGGTTCGGTATGAGAGAATAATTAGCGAATCGAGAAAACTGAGATCTTTCGTCGATGTCGCGTTGGACTTTGTTTGATAATTAACGACAAAAAGGGTCGGGCGACTTATGGACACGGCACGAAACCACATGGGCTAGCCCATTGGACTCGGCCCATGAGGTCACGTGACCGACCCAACAAGGGCCCATTTTAGGCCCAATAAGCCCAACATGGCCGGCCACTTTGGTGGGTCCAAGGGTGGGACCACACACACCATGCTTAGTTGGTGATTGTTAATTAAGAGGTGAGTGATTTAAGGGGTATGGGTAATGACACCTTTAACCCATGCTTTCACCTTTTAGACCCACGCTTATGAGATTGATGAAGTAGAGAAATATCTTGAAATTAACTAGACACTCTCATAATTCACAATCTCTCTCTCTCTCTCTCTCTCTCTCTCTCTCTCTCTCTCTCTCTCTCTCTCTCTCTCTCTCTCTCTCTCTCTCTCTCTCTCATTGTGGTCGGCCACCCCTATAGCTCTCTCTCTTTTGCTCTATTGTTCTTCACTTAATTGTTCTAGTAGGCATTAAGTGTAGGATCTTAAAGATCATCCCCTTGGTGTGGACTTGCTCTAGAGAAGAAGATCACAAAGTTCTTCTTTATCGATTCAACAAAGACTTAAATGTAAATTTCTTGTGGAATAGATTTTGCCTTAGGATTTAATGGTTCATGTTCTTGGACAAGGTTTGGAGTTGCGTTTGTAAAATGTTTCCGCTATCTCGATGTTAAAGAACGCTCCAAAACCATACAGTGGTATCAGAGGGTGGTTAACCCTCTTAATCTTTGTATTGTTGAACTTGTTTCGGTTTTATGATGTTTTGTATTCCATATTTGTTGATAACATGTTTTTAATGCTTTTTGGGTAAATTGCATGAAATATGTTATTTTTGGAAAATATATTGAATTTGGAATTTTTCGGATTTTATTGAATTTGTCGGGTTCGAGAAGAGACTCTCGGGGAGCCGGATCGGAGGTATTGGACGGAGGTCACCGGAGGCCGGGAGAGGCTGGCGGTGACCGGGGCCGTCCCTCCTCTAGGACGAGGCCGAGAGGAGAGGCAAGTTCGGTTTGGGCTTTTCTAGGCCCAAACCGAGCCGTGATGTTGGGCTCAGCCCAGTGGGCTTCGCCCCATTAGGCTCTGCCCGATTTGGTTCCTGCACGTTGATTATGTCTGTGGATGAACCCGCGATCAAATATTTCGAAAAATTTTAAATTTGATCGGTTTCGATAAATCGTTTTTCAAAAATGTCTAGTTTCGATAAACCCGACCAAGCAACTTGGCAAAATTAAAACCGAAATAATTGCATATTATTTGATAACATGTTTGTGTAATATCATGTTGGATGATGTGATGAGATGTATGATGCATTAGTAGCCCATTAGATTTTATCGCTTTCACGGTTTGCACACCGTTAGTGTTAGCGTGTAATTATTCTTTCATTCGAGCCCTTAAAGTGTAATTATTTTTTGTCCGGTCTACGAACCGAGTATTAATTGTAATTACTACTCAAAGACGAGAAGGATGGAAAATCGAGCACAATGACGGTCTTGGAGGAAGTCCAAGAGCTAGTGGGAGCCCGAATGAGAAAGACGAGAAGATGTGATGACTCATAGAATCCTAAGATTAGGATGGGCTATTGATGCATATTTAAGCGCTTTATGTCTACTTGCTTGAATTATTTAAATAATTATATGCTTGCATGCTTAACTTATAAGTTTATAAGCCATCACCTCACATGCAAAGATTAAAATTTGATTTTAATTGTTTGCATGATTAAAGCGTTGTGAACCATCATCGCACGGGTTGTGATGGATGAGTTCAATTTTGAAACGTGTTTGCACGGGTTGCAAATGACGACTTCAAAAGAAGATTGTATATGATAAAATTAGAAATGTCACAACACGGGTTGTTGGTGACGGGTTCAGAACTGTACCAAGATACTTTCGAATTATTAAACAAAACCAAAATCACAACATAATTTGAGTCAAGTGAGATGCTACCCAAATTCACACCCATGTAGAAACATTTTATCGGTGTCGTGCGCCTTAGCGGAGCATTGATGGAATGGGTTCTATATGGAATGGTCAACTTTGTGGGATGTCGTGCGCCTTAGCGGAGCATCTGCACAAAATTGACGCATAAGTGAAGGTTGGTTGACTCGACCACGATTCTTGGCCTGAGGTCGAGCTGGGGCATCGGAAGGGTAAGCCGTGTGCTTTTGCACATACCCTGACCAAGAGTTACACGGGTTGTAATTGGATGGACGTCCTACCCAAATGAGTTAATTGGAGCGGTGTGCCTTAGCGTACTTCAATTGACAAATAAGGGATCTTGGTTTAAAGATTCTAAACCTTAGAATCTGATGGTTGATGTTTAATTCGGATCTTCGTAAATTTATTCAACTTTTCTGATTAAATTTAGTTTCTTCGTGTAGAAATGGCTAGTAATTCAACAAACTCGTCTAATTTGTCGTTGAAGACTATACTTGAAAAGTGTAAACTCAATGGAACAAATTATCTGGACTGGGACAGAAATTTACGACTTGTGTTAAAGTTGGAACGCAGGGAGTACGTCCTTGACAAGGCTATCCCGGTGAAGCCAGCTGCCAACGCCACGAGGGTCGTTAAGGATGCGTACCAGAAACACCTTAGCGACTCTATCGACGCTGCGTGTGTCATGCTGGGCTGCATGGAGGCGAACCTCCAGAAGCATTTTATGGAGCTATCCCATGATCCGTTTGCAATGTTTGCACAGATCAAGGATATGTTCAAAGAGAAAGTACGTATTGAAAAATACACTGTTCTCCGAAAACTCATTGCCTGCAAGATGTCGGGAGGCAGCTCCGTAGGTCCACCATAAATGCTTAGGTAATAGACACTGGAGCTGAGTCTCATGTCTGTGCGGATGTGTAGGTGCTGCATAGTAGAAGAGATATGGGGGAAGACGAGGTGGACCTAAGAGTTGGGAACAACGTGAGAGTTACCGCAACTGCTGTGGGTTCAGTTAACCTTGTTTTGCCCAGTGGGCTTGTAATAGAACTTTTTGATGTGTTTTGCGTACCTGCTTTCAGCAAGAATATTGTATCAATATCCCTTCTTGAAAAAGAAGGTTATTATTTTCATATCAAAGACGGGTTGTTTAATATTATGCGCAATAACATGTTTTGTTAGGTTTGTGCCCTAGTCCAATATAATTCCTCAATCTATATTGTAACGGACATCATTATTCTACATAATAAAAGGCATAATATTACTAATGTGTTGTAGTAATATATCTAATGTGATTTGATCTATGTCATAATGAAAGAGATCACCACGGGTTCCAAAGATTGAAAATCATGCAGCGGACAATATGTAACCGTGGTGATCGATAATAACTTGATCTTAATGCTATTTGAACATGTTATAAACTCAATTAAAATCTGATATTTTACCTCTTGAAATCGACAAGAACACAAGCGTAGTGTCCTCTCTATCAAGTCCACACAAGCACACAACCGAAATGGTTTTTCTCTCTAATTTTTGCTAGAAAATTCTAAAGAAAACTTGATCAATAATGGAGGTAGAGAGGGGAGAGATTTCGGCAAGGTGAGGGAGAGAGAGTGGGAGTTAGTTGCTGAAAAAATCAAAAGGATAAGATAAATAATGATTATGTGATTTTTAATTTGAAATTAAATTGAATTTCAAAATAAAAATTGCATTATTTATCCTTTTAATCCTTCTTATTTGCATTTAATCCCTCTCTTATCTTAAACCCTAAATGGGCTTTAAGCCCATTTAACTAAAACCCAAATTAAACCCATTAACTTGAGTTCTAATTTCGGTTTAGTCAAAACGGCTCAATTTCCTCGAATTGATTTCTTCAACCGTCTGGTTAAAACCTTAGGCTAGAAAACTACCGAATCGTTCTCAAATCTCATCCATAATTATTGTCATGTATTGTGCTTAATGCATGTGACCCTCTAGGCTCACGAATAATTGGCAGACTGGTAAAATTACCATTTTACCCTTTCCATCATAAGTGGCCTCTAGCAAGACATTATGATTATCCAATATTCGTGATTATCGATTATTCGACTTAACCTGTTATCGTATATGCCACTGTCCTTTTATCAAACCGATATCCAGATTGATCAATAGGCATAGAACGGTCATCCTAATTTATCAATCACTGTTTCTTGATATCTGATATGACTGAAAACTGATACTAAGGTATCACCTGCATGGCCATGCTATTTCTTCAGTCATACTCATCAAGTGGCCTAAACGGATATCTTTCTCATACCGAAGTATGAGTGATAAATCCCTTAAACGCCTTTCGAGTTTACTAGTGCAATAAATGCCAAAGCCAATCGAAGCCATTATAGCTACCCTTTTACAGATAACGTTAGACTAGGTCAAACTTAGGTATTTGTTATATAGTGTACACAAAGACTCCTTGGTCTTAGGATATAATGACAAGTTACGATATGTGAGTATCTCATGACTGGATCTATGCAGCATACTCACAATCGGGTTGTCCGATATCATCGACCTGATGATATCTATGATATAACTCCGGCACATCTTTGCCATGATCAGTAGAGCGTGATCCCAAGGAGTTAGTCTCATACTGATCGCTTCAGAAGAAGCTTAGCTGATCAGGGACTCTATCGAATGCAACTCTTTCTGATCTATAGTTCTACTATAAGTGATTACACACATTATGACATAGATCAAATCACATTAGATATATTACTACAACACGTTAGTAATATTATGCCTTTTATTATGTAGAATAATGATGTCCGTTACAATATAGATTGAGGAATTATTTTGGACTAGGGCACAAACCTAACAATCTCCCACTCGCCTCATGCTTAGGCTGCGGTAAAGCCTTTGTCAGGGGATCAGCAACATTGTCATCAGTCGGTACATAAGCCATCTCCACATCACCGTTATCAATATACTCTCTGATAATGTGATACTTCCTCTATATGTGTTTAGTTCTGTTGTGGAATCTGCGCTCTTGAGCTAATGCTATGGCCCCATGTTGTCACACAACAAGCTTACCGGATCAGAAGCTCGCGGCATTACATCTAATCCAGTTAGAAAGCTTCTAACCCATACGGCTTCCTTAGCTGCTTCTGCTGCAGCTATGTACTCAGCCTCTGTTGTAGAATCGGCAGTTGTGGCTTCCTTGAAGCTCTTCCAGCTGAATGCTCCGCCATTTAACTCGAATACAAATCCTGCTTGTGATTTGAAATCATCAGGATCTGTCTGAAAGCTAGCATCAACATATCCTGTGACTGCTAGTTCTCCATCCTTCCCACCATACACTAGGAATGCGTCTTTAGTTCTCCTTAGATACTTTAGGATACTCTTGACAGCAGTCCAGTGCTCCTGGCCTAGGTTAGATTGATATCTGCTGGTACAGCTTAACGCGAACGAGACGTCTGGTCTCGTGCAAATCATAGCATACATGATGGATCCCACAGCCGAAGCATATGGGATCTTCCTCATTCTGCTTAGCTCATCAGGAGTCATAGGACTTTGTTGTTTGCTAAGCTTGATGCCATGTCGCATGGGTAGGTATCCCTTCTTAGAATCAAGCATTGAGAATCTTCTCAACACCTTATCTATGTAAGTGCTCTGACTTAGGCCCAATATTCTCTTGGGTCGATCTCTGTAGATCTTGATGCCGAAAATGAAAGCAGCATCACCTAAGTCTTTCATCGAGAAGCATTTCCCTAACCAAGCTTTAACTTCAAGCAGGGTTGGGATGTCATTCCCGATGATCAGTATGTCATCGACATATAGCACTAGGAATACTATTTTACTCCCACTCGCTTTCTTATATACGCAAGGCTCACTTTCGTTTTTGATAAAACCGAATTCCCTTACGGCTTCATCAAAACGAATGTTCCAACTCCGTGAAGCTTGCTTTAATCCATAAATGGATCTAAGCAGCTTACAAATCTCTCCGGGATTCTCTAGATCAACAAAACCCTCGGGCTGTGTCATATACACATCCTCTTTTAAGTTCCCGTTAAGGAAGGCGGTTTTGACGTCCATATGCCATATCTCATGGTCATAGTATGCTGCTATGGCTAGAATGATCCGGATAGATTTGACCATAGCCACAGGTGAAAAAGTCTCGTCATAATTGATACCTTCGATTTGGCGATAACCTTTCGCAACCAGTCTAGCTTTATAGGTCTGAGGTTTTCCATCCATGTCGTTCTTAATTTTATAGACCCATTTACAACCGATGGGTTTTATCCCAGGGGTCTGATCCACCAAGTTCCAGACTTAGTTATCTGACATGGATTTCATTTCCTCATTCATGGCGTTCTGCCATTTTTCGGAGTCTGGACTGGCCAAAGCTTGTCTGTAGGTTTCTGGATCATCCTGATCCACCAACATCAAGTCATTTCCTTTAGTGGCTAGGAAGCCATATCTGATAGGAGCTTGACGAGATCTCTCAGACCTTCTTGGACCATCTGGAATGGGTGTAGGGATTGGTTCTTGATCAATGACCTCTTCTGGCTCCTGTATTTCTACATTCGGCGTAGTGGGTTGCTCCGTATCTTCTTGAATTTCTTCAAGATGCACGACACTCCCACTAGCTCTTTTGGAAATAAATTCCTTTTCCAAAAACACCCCTCCTCGAGCAACAAAACCTTTGTTCTCGCTGGGTTTGTAGAAATAGTACCCTCTTGTTTCTTTAGGGTACCCCACAAAGACACATTTGTCTGATTTGGGTTCGAGCTTATCGCCTAGCAAACGCTTGACGTAAGCTTCACATCCCCAAATCTTAAGGAAAGCTAATAAGGGTTTCTTCCCGTTCCACACTTCGTATGGAGTGCTTTCCACTGCCTTTGTAGGAGCCCGATTCAATATGAATGTGGCCGTTTCTAGGGCATAGCCCCAGAAGGAGATAGGAAGATCAGCCTGACTCATCATTGATCGAACCATGTCAAGCAAGGTCCGATTTCTCCGTTCGGATACACCATTCATTTGAGGTGTTCCAGGCGGAGTCAATTCAGAGATGATCCCACACTCCTTTAAATCACTGTGAAAGTCTTGGTCTAAGTACTCACCGCCTCGGTCAGATCGAAGCGCCTTTATACTTTTACCAAGCTAGTTCTGTGCTTCGTTCTGGAACTCTTTGAACTTGTCAAAGGTTTCCGACTTATGTCTCATAAGATAAACATACCCATATCTACTGAAGTCATCAGTGAATGTAACGAAGTAGTGAAAACCTCTTCTGGCCTGAGTGCTCATGGGCCCACAAACATCGGAATGTATGAGGCCTAGTAAGTCACTCGCCCTTTCACCTAAACCGGCAAAAGGTGCTTTTGTCATTTTGCCCATAAGGCATGACTCGCATCTCTCAATTGAAGTGAATTCAAACGGACTTAGAAGCCCACACTTGTGAAGTGTTGAGATGCGTTTATGGCCAATATGGCCTAAGCGGCAGTGCCATATCACAGTCTGGTTTAAATCATCAGATTTAACCCTTTTGTTACTGATATTATAAATCGAGCTAGTGTCAGTGTTTTGAGTATTAAGAATATATAAACCACCAACTAATGAAGCATTGCAATAAAACATGTTTTTCTTGAAAATACTAAAAACTCCATTATCAATTGTAAAATGATATCCTTCCTTGTCGAGCAAGGAAATTGAAATAATATTTCTGCGAAGCGCAGGTTCACAATGAACATCACTTAAAAAAAAAACTAGCCCACTGGGCAAACTGAGACTAATATCTCCTACAGCAGTTGTCGAGACTTGATTGCCATCGCCAACTCGTAGGTCCGCCTCGCCCTTGCTCACTTCTCTTCTACTTCCCAGAGCCTGCACATTAACACAAATGTGAGATTCTGCACCGGTATCAAGTACCCAAGAATCTGAAGTAGATAAACTGAGATTGAGCTCAATAACAAATATACCTGATCCTGAAGACGTGGAAGCTCCACTCTTCTTAAGAAACAAGAAGAGCGTGACTGGATCTATGCAGCATACTCACAATTGGGTTGTGCGATATCATCGACCTGATGTTATCTATGATATAACTCCGGCACATACTTTGCCATGATCAGTAGAGCGTGATCACAAGGAGTTGGTCTCATACTGATCGCTTCTTAAAGAAGCTTAGCTGATCATGGACTCATCAAATGTAATTCTTTCTGATCTATAGATCTACTATTAGTGGTTACACACATAATGACATAGATCAAATTACATTCGATATATTACTACAACACATTAGTAATATATGCCGATTTATTTATTCGGAAAGATGATAAAACATTACATCTGTAGATCACTTATATATTGGATTGGGGCATAACTCTAACAATATATTACAGCTGAAAGCACCACCACTCAACACAAAATATATCCTGACAGAATTTTGATGTCATCTGGATATGTCTGAAAACTAGCATCGACTTGTCATTTGACTGCTAGTTCTCTATCTTCATCCCCATTCACCAAAATGCATCCTCGATCCTCCTCAAATATTTGAGGATGGCCTTTGACAGCAATCCAGTTTAATTGTTCGGGGTTAGATTGGAATCTGCTGGTACAGCTTAGTGCAAACGAGACTTCCAGTCTCGTGCACATCCTGGCATACATGATGGATCCCACAGCCGAAGCATAAGGGATCTTACTCATCCTGGTCAGCTTATCAGGAGTACTAGGACTCTATAGCTTGCTGAACTTAATGCCATGACGCATGGGTATGTATCCTTTCTTAGAATCAAGCATTGAGATCTTCTCAACACTTTACCTATGTACATGTTCTGACTTAGCAACATGTTCTGACTTAGGCCTAAAATCCTTTTGGAATGATCTGTAGAGATCCTGATGCCTACATTAAATGTAGCATCACCTAAGTCCTTCAACGATAAGTACTTCCCTAACCAAGGTTTGGTGGCAAGGTCGGGATGTCATTCCCGATGAATAAATATCAAGAATACAATATTACTCCCACTCACTTTCTTATGTACGCAAGGCTCAATTTTGTTTTTGATGAAGCCGAGTTCCCTTACAGCTTCATCAAAACGAATGTTCCAACTCCGTGAAGCTTGCTTTAATCCATAAATGGATCTTTGCAGCTTACATATCTTCCCGGGATTCTTTGGATCTACAAAACCCACAGGTCGTGTGATATACACGCCCTCTAGTAAGTTCCTGCTAAGGAAGGGGTTTTGACATCCATCTGCCATAGTTATGGCTAAGAATAATCCGGATCAATCTGACCATTGCTACTGGTGAAAAGGTGTCATCATAATACATGCATTGAATTTGATGATAACCTTTTACAACCATTCTAGCCTTATTGGTCTGAGGATTTCCATCCATGTCGGTCTTGATCCTATAGACCCACTCAGAACCGATGGGTTTTATCCCAGGAGTTTGATCAACCAAGCACCAGACTTGGTTGTCTTACATGGATTTCATTTCCTCATTCATGGTGTTCTGCCATTTTTCGGAGTCTGGATTGGTCAAAGCTTGTCTGAAGGTTTCTGGATCATCCTGATCCACAATCATCAAGTCATTTCCCTCAGTGGCTGTGAAGCCATATCTGTCTGGAACATGACGAGATTTTTCAGACCTCCTTGGACCATCTGGAATTTCTGTAGGGATTGATTCTTCATTTGCGACCATCTGAGGCTCCAGTACTTCTACATCTTGCATAGCAGGCTCCTGAATTGCTTCAGGCTGTTCCGTATCCTCTCGAATTTCTTCGAGATGCATGGGACTTCCACTAGCTATTATGGAAATAAAATATTTCTCCAAAAATACCCCTCTTCGAGCAACAAAGACTTTGTACTCGCCGGGTATGTAGAAGTTGTATCTCTTAGTTTCTTAAGGATACCTTACGAAGACACATTTGTCTGATTTGGATGCCTGCATCTTTGCTACCCAAATCTTTTAGGAAAATTATACTAGAATGTTTCCCACACCATATACGACTATGGTCCATATCTTATTTGGCCATTACGCGAAGGCGCACGCATCCAAATAGAACTGACCATCTCATCCCGCTCCCATACCAATGAATACTACGCGGAGGCGCACGCATCCACAATAACGGGAGACGTAATGAGTGTCATATGGTGTACCTTCTGTGACTTTGGTCCAACTCTTATTTGGCTACTACGCGGAGGCGCACACATCCAAATAGAACTGATTACCTTATTCAGCTCACATCCCAATGAATGCTACGCGGAGGCGCACGCATTCACAGTAATGGGAGACAGAATTACTATCACAAGGTGTACTATCGTTGTCTTCATCGGAGCCCGATTCAAAATGAATGCGGCCGTTTCTAGAGTCAAGTATTAGTTCAACTCTCTTCTGGCTTGAGTACTAATAGGTCCACATACGTCGGAATTTATTAGACTTAAAAAGTCACTCGCATTTCACATAAACCTGTGAAAGGTGCCTTTGTCATTTTACCCATTAGGCGAGACTTGCATCTTTCAGTTTGAGTGAATTCAAACGGACTTAAAAAGTCCACACTTGTGAAGTGTTGAAATGCGTTTCTCGCTCATTAGGCCAGACTTGCATCTTTCAGTTTGAGTGAATTCAAACGGACTTAAAGTCCACACTTGTGAAGTGTTGAAATGCGTTTCTCGCCTATGTGCCTTAAATGACAATGCCAGATTATAACTTGGTTTAAATCATTAGATTTAAGCCTTTTCTTATTTACGTTATAGCGATTAAGCTTACCAATGTAAATATATGATCCTGAAGACGTGGATACCCACTCTTCTTCACATGATCCTTGTATTGCTTACAATCCTTTATTCCCGTGTCCTGGCTTATTGCAGTGATAGCAGATCTCCTCCAATTTGTCCTTAGAATTCACAGCAGTTTTGGGAGCTGCTTGAACCTTTGGACGCTTGGGGTGTCTGATCTGCCCTGCAAGGTGCCCAGGAGTCTTACCCTTACCCAGATCAGCTTTCTTGAAGCTGACCTTCTTGTTGACCATAAGGACTTCCTTGGTCTTGCCCTTGAGGTTCTTTTCAGCGGTCACAAGCATCCCATGAAGCTCTGTTAAGGACTTGTCCATGTCATGCATATTGTAATTTACTATGAAATCACTATATGTATCTGGAAGTAACTGCAACATAAAATCCGCAGCTATTTCCTCCTGATCATCAAAACCGAGTCTGGTTAGATGTTCCTTAAGACATTAAATCTTCGTGACATGGGGACTAACAGGGCTCTAGCCTTAAGTTTGCAGGAGTTAAGTTCTATGAAAGTATCATATCTTTCGACACGAGCTTTCTCCTTGAGCATTTCCTTGACCTCTGCCTTACAGGTATGAGGGTCATCTGAAACGTTCCTGAACTGCTTCTACAACTCTGGCATCCTACTGCCCGCCATAATGCATGACTCGTCGATTTGGTTACTAAGAAACTTTGATAAGTATATTTAGTGCCCTAGCGGCGTTCAGCGGTGGCTCGGCAGGAGGTTCCTTGGTAAGGATATACTACTTGCGTTCATGCTTGAGTAAAAGCCTCAAGTTTCTATTCCAATCTGAGTAATTCACGACCTTGAGTCTGTCCTCAATCTGGACTCTCAGTGCGCTATTACTCCTTTGTGTTGTGTTTTCTTTTTAGTTCTACATGGTAAAATTAATTAAAATTCAAGTTGGAGATTAAGTTACAAAACACTTGTCTGATTCTAACATTAGAATCTGAACCAGGATCCTCTCATACCCTCAATTGAAGTGAACGGAGGCTCACTGCTCCAATTGAGAGCATCAAGGTAGGAATACATCCATTTACAAAACCATGTAATTCCTGGCTAGGGTCTATACTAAAAGTACAAGGCATACCCTATACTAATACCCTAGGTCAGCCCTAGCTGACAATCGTAGACAAGTCTACCAATCTTGAACTATGGATAAAACTAATGTGGCTACTACGCAGAGGCGCACACACCCACACAGAACTACCCATCTCATCTAGACCTTTTCTCTATGAATGTTACGCGGAGGCGTACCGACATCCATAGGGTCAAAGCCCTTTTGAGTGCCCAAACTTGGATGGTATCACACTTGACTTGTAATTATTTGCGTTTAAGTGAATTATAAAAGTCTGATTGCATATCGATACAATCTTAATCTGGAATCATCGATTGCAAATCCATGCAAAGATGATCGCTTAGCAGGTTACATGCGAGTCTGATTAAATTCCGATTTTAATCTTTGCATGTGGGTGATAGAAAATCATACATGAACTTGTATATTTAAACTTATCATACATTCATACATTCAAACATATAAATGTAACGATAAAATATATGCATAGCTAGCAAAACTGATCCTAAAGACATGGTCTTCTAAATCCAAACTTGCTCCATTCTGGTGAACTCCCACTGGCTTCGAGCCTCCTCCAATCCGAGTCTCCCTCTTGAATTTGCTTCTCGTTTCGATCTTCCTGATTAAAAATATAAATAAACAAAATGAAATACAAATCACGACACACAGGCCGTATTTACTACAACCCAAAATTAAGTAACGCGCATGTTACAAAACCGAAATTAAAATGCAAGTCTAAAGGGCTTAGCTAGCATCATGTGGAAAACACCATGTTATCAAAGATCATGTATACAATCAATATGCTTATCAAACAAATAAATTTTCCAAATTTTATCTTTCTTAAGTGT